>CM062819.1:444451353-445051353 GCA_031772625.1 Pinus tabuliformis
AAAATGAAGGCATGCAACAGAAAAGCCACAACACCTCACAGTCGATGGCAACAAATACACTCAGATTACAGGTAAGTACCTAATTCAATCCTCTATCTGAATTTTTGTAATTAAGAATCATACGAAGGCAACAAGATGGTTGAAATCGAAAGAGGGAAAGGTGGCCAGTTAACTTGGCCACCTTCATTTAGTTGACTCCACTTAACCAAGATATCACCCACACGTGTGCATAGTCAACTCAAGCAAAAGATGTGAAGGACAGGTAGTGGGAGGAAGCGTTAACTCCGATGCAGTAATGAGGGGATGATTACGAGGGGGGTCATGAAGACCGAGCAGGTGGGGACCAATGGTTCTAATATAGGCAACGTACACGTTGCCAGCTCGGCACTAATAACCAAAAAAAACCATAAAGGGTAATGAGTACTCCTCCCCATGCATTCTCACTACCTTTTCTTCAGTTTCTCCTCGTAACTCCGCCAGACAGTAGTCTTCTTATGCCCCCACAACCTCGTATCCACCATCCTCCATCGATTTCCTTGATATTTTTTCTCTCGGCATCTTCTATAGGAGCCCTACAGGTTTTCTACAGGAGCACCTATAGGAAATCTACAGGAGGGACAACGAGCTTGTATAGGAGGGGCAATGAGTCATTTTGAAGGGAGGAAACATGACTTTTGGCATGAATTTCATTTTGAAGAGGTAGGTTTCATAAATGCCCTTGGTTGAATATCAAAATGTGAAGGAGTTGATCTCAAATTGAAGATAAAATGAGTCTTTAAGAGGGTAGAAATACATTAAAAAAATTGTTTTTTTTTAAACAGAGTCCGCTATGTTTTTCTATTTCACTGAAAATTATTTGTCTCCACCTCAATATCTGGTTTTTCAAAAGAGGTATAGGTAGTATGATAGGGGGTTTTATGAGAAAATATCCCTCTAAATCCACTAGACTCCATGCACATCCTCAAGTGGTGGAAATATTTACAAGGGCAAACTGGATGAATTTCTTTGAGAAGTTTAGAGGGTTTGATGATGAAATTGCCCATGAATTTTTTCTCTCTCTGGTCCCTCACACAAGAACTCATGCTACTATAACCATTAGAGGCCTCTCCATTGAAATAACCCCTAAATTCATTAGTAGGGTCACTACCCTTCCTCTTGGGCTGCCTTGGAGTAAAGATGAGAAAATAATTGGCCAGGCTGCCAAGAGGAAATTTTTCCAAGATAATGAAACCCCTGTTGAAGACAAAAATGGAATTAGGAGGGCTATTGTACCATATCCCTAGGATGAGGTTAGCTACCAAGTGATCAATTACATTTCTTGTGAGGGGAGGCACAACATTGTTTATGGATATCATTTCAAAATCCTCCAAGAATTGAGATATGGAATGGAGACCCCGACAGTCAATGAAGCATCAATATCCTTATACTCCTTCTTCTCTTCAGTCCTTCAATGACTCCAGCACCAAGGTACAAGAAGGAAATTCACAGCAGCTAGCTCACCATGGCCTAATCAAGATCCTAGTAGAAGAAGCCCTAACCTATGATGTCTGTCATGATATCAGTGAGGAGGGAGAATAGCAAAGAGGAGAAGATGAAGCCAGTGGTGACATAGTAGAGCAAGAGAGGAAGGACGAAAGAAAACAAATCGAGGAGGGGAGAGTTAAGAGACAGAATAGGAGGTAGAAAAAGAGATAGAGTAGGAGGATGAAAAAGAGACAGAAGAGGGAGAAAAGGAGGTAGAGAGGGTAGTGCAAAGGGAAGAGTCCCCTGAAACTTTGGAAAGAGAACCAGTAGTTGCCCTCACTGCCTTTAGTACACTAGTCAAGCAGAAGCAAAAGAGGAAAAGAAAAACATCCATGTATTTCAGGGCAAGGAAGAGTACCAGAATTAAAACAGGAAAACCTCAGCCCTCATCAAAGACTCCCATTAACATTGAAGATTCACCATCTACCAAGCTAAAAGAATCTCCTTCCAAGACACCCATAACGTATGAAAGGAGGAATATAAGATCTTCTACATGGAAGGGAAAGGCAATTCTATAGGACCCCAAACCAGACCTATACGAGGCTAAAACAGTCCTACAGGAGACACTGTCCAAAATACAGGAGACACAAAAACCTGAATAAAAGATAGGAGGACAGCCAAAGGTAAAAGAGGAAGCACAAGAGCTACAGGAACCTGACCCCCAGCCTAACCTTAACGCATATTACAGACTACTTGAGGGAGGTAAGATAATCCCACAAAAATTTGTAATTCCATTGTTTTTCGAATTGGAGAAGGAGAGAGTGAGAACATTGGTAGATGCAAATATCCAAGTCCAAAAGAATTGAGGATATTGGCCACATGGAAGAAAAACTCAAGGAAATGATCAGGGAATTGAGTGCTCTCAGAGACAGAGAAGCCATTACAAGAAGCCACCTTGATAATGAGAATGAATTACTAAGGAGGCAGCTACATGAGAAAGAGACTCATTTGGCATACATGGCCAGCTTATCCATAAAAGCATTACAATGTAGAACACTAGCCAAATAAAAACTTTGGCACAAAGAGGCATAATTCCTTTCCAAGACTACAGGAATTTCATGGATTTGTGTGACCAAATCACCTCCGAGGACAAAGCAGAGATGGCAGAGTTCTATCTATACAACATGGCCCTCATAAACCTCAATGTGTGGGACCCCAATGCCAAGCTAGGGGATTTGAAATTAATGGCCATGGTGTCATGGATGAACCATGAAGAATTGAGGGTGACAGAAATGAAAATATTGTTAGTAAAAGAGTAGAATGAACCATTGATTATAAGAGTTGAGCCATAAGATCCTATGGCAACCATTAACACACACAACCTGCTTGTCAGTGACCATCAGATTACCCCTAAATATCTATCCAATCAGGAACAAGCCATTGAAAACTTTGAAGATATGATTAGGCTACTTGGGGATGACTGTGTGCATGCATGAATGAGAAGATATAACACCCTACCCCACAGTTTGTAGATCAAAGAATACCATTCCCTCATGAGGTTAAAGGAGGCATTGAAAAGAGTGCCAATGTATAGTCCATCCATGCAAAGGCTGAAGGTCAACTAGATTGGCCTCAAACTAAGTCCTCCACTCATATTAGGCATGATGGAAGGTAGAAGAAAGAATAAGAGAAGGAGCAATGGAAGGACATAGACAGAAAGTCATGATTTTATGGAGAACATGAGAAGACCACATCAGAAACCTAGAATTATAAGGAGGCCACTAGGGCCATAAAAGACCAAGAGATTAACTAGGTTGCTAAGAGGATGAGCAACACCTTCAGTACGGGGGTGATGATGAGCCTCATAAATCAGTAATTATATGGGCTCATTTTTCCTCCTAACCTAGTCAAATCAACCATTCTCTTAGCTTATTGTATCATTTTTTTATTATATTTATGCTTATAGGGTGAGTTGAGTTAGTTATTATGCCATGTGTTCTAACATGTATTTAATACAGATTATTAATGGATTTTGAGGTCAAGTCAAGGATCTAGTGGTCAAACTGTAGCAATAACTTGAAGTAAACAGAGGAGAGGACGTATAGGAGGGAATCCCCCTCATTTACTACTCCTCACTTCGAATTCCCCTTCATTCAACTCGGAGTACAAGCAGCCGAATCATGCACTAGAAGGCATCCGAGAAAGTGGAAGATGATTGATAGTTATCTCGAATTTTGGGAGTTAAGACTTCCTGATTTTAAGGAATTTGTTGGTAGCTTTAGATGTATAAGTAGAGAGACCTAGGGCGTCACTAGGGTCAAATTTTTTTTTTGCTTGTGTAAACTCTACTCAAATTTCGAGCTTACTATTTTATGACAGTTTTATGTAATCTTGCTATCTTTTGATAATGAAGATGGAATCCTTTTTGAGATAGAACTAAGTTATCTCAGAGGGTTGAAGCTCTTGGGTTAGGCCCCAATCCAAGCAACCAATAAAGCTTCTCTTTACTTGTATTTGTATGATTTACTTCAATTTGTAGATTAGTTTGTTGTTAGATGTATTTCTCTTATGGTTAAGAATAGGTTGCTTTTGATTATTTAGTAGTTTTCTTCCATTTGTGCTTTCTGCAGAAGGTTAAGCAGTGATCAGAGAATATTCAAAAGGCTAGCAATAGTTCCTTGGCCTCTCTTCCTCCCGTTGGGACCATTATTTGAGGAAAAGACTCTCTTGCTGCCCCAAAAACATAGATTTTCCTCATTCCTAGGACTTATAGTGTTTGTAGCTCTCTAGTAGGTTGATAGTCCCATTTTTCTTTGCTTTAGATCTTCTTTATCATGTTCACTTCCTGGTTTGTGATAGTCCTTTTTCATGATTTCCTTTCTTACAACATTTCTCATCATTTCCTTCTATATATCATAGTTTAGGCCATTTTAATGCAAAGCTATGTTTTTCCTAAGATGCACTCATTTCATTAGTTGCTTGATTTTCTTGGTTGACTGTCAGTTTCTATGTAGTAGATCTCTTCCAGTAGTAGGCTAGCTCACCAACAATCACACCCTCCATCTGATCCATGCCCTATAGGTCTCCCTAGCCTCACCTCAATTCTGCCCTAGTTTCCTTCATTTTTCATAGAACTTCTTCCTCTCTCCTTGAGCAAACCCAATCATATTTCTCTTTCCTGGTGATTCATGGTAGACCTTAGGCACCTTAAAACCTCATTCCAACCTTCATCCACCTTCTCTACCCAATCTCACACCCTAAAAACAACTAAAATTTCTCTCAGCATCCTCTTGTAGGCCTCTTGTAGTTTCCATGTTTTCCTCCTGTAGTTTTCCTGTGTCCTCCTGTATTTTTTCTTGTAGGCTTTCTCTTGAAGGTGGAGTGTGGGAGAAGCCTCTAGAAGGCCACCTAAGACCTCCTAGGACCCGTACACAGCATCCTACAAACTCCCAAGCTCCAAAACCACCCTCTAATGCCACCTGTTCGTTGCCACACTCACACACAATAAATTAGATGCATGTTAAATTGACATAAAAACACATAAAAATCCAAAAATATGTTTTTCTCTTATTTACTTCTAGAAATAGCATGGTTAGATGTTGTTTACTTCCTTGAGTATGCAATGGCATTTCTTTCCTGGTTTTCATAGTGTTTTTGGAAAAAGTAGAATTAGCTTGTTAATTAGGGTTTACTAGGTTTTTCTTTACATTCGAGTCTTTCTCCTTTCTGCAGTTAGAATAGAATATGTAGAGTAATCTTTCTTTCCTTTCATCACACATAGAGCTTATTCTGAAATCTATAGAATTTTTCTTGAGCTCCTAGTGATCTTGCGCTAGCTGACCAAGTGACAACCTATAATGAGAACTAGTACTTGTGCATATAGCACCGATGCTTCCAAGTTTGTTACAAACTACTGGGTTGATAAAAGTAAATTTGGTAGCCCAAGAGTTGTAACATTCTTGCTGCAATACTAGAGCTCACCATTAGGCATCTCTCTTTCCATAGAAAATGCACTCATCCCTTAATTAAGGGTCGATTGGGGGAATAATGTTTTTTGATTGGCTTCTAATAGCAATAGGCTCCTAAACATAAAATCTATATTATTGTTACATAATGTAAGAGTTTTCACTAAAGCAACTTTTTATTGAAGAATTTTCTTGGTTACATAATTTTTATCATTACAAAAGGATATAAGTGATGGTGTTTAAAGATATAGTTGTTTGGAATCTGACTGGTCACTGAACAAACTTATTTGGACTTTTGGTCCCAATCATTCATCAACCATCTCATTTTTTTGTGATCTTTGATACGAGTTATTAGGGCCCATAAAACACTAAGAGAATTGGTGGTGTCTAGAGACACCCATGATGGGAATCCAAATAGAGGATATATTTATCTGTAGTTTTTCTACCTTTAAATAGTTATCTTCAACATGAATATTGTTGGTGGTTAGATTTGCATACTTTACTCACTTTGTTACCTTGTCCTTTTTATCCATTTTACACCAATAGTGGTTAATAGATATCCTTAAATGCATACATATACATCTTATCATGTCTTTAAAGATTATTGCTCAATTAAGCATAGTTTTAGGGTATTATTACCTATATGGCTTGATAATTCAGTTATTTGTACATATTTGAAGGGAGAGTGACCATGACCATGATTCAGTCAATGATATCATCAAAGATGGCAGCCTTATCCTTGGATATGCACTGCAATGGTGAATCAATCTTTCGATTGACACACTGCTATCTTTTACATTCTATTTCGTTCTAAAAAAACACCATGTAATTAAAGGGAGATAGTGTTGTGATTCTAGAAGTTGTATTATTGTTAAATTGTATAAATTAGAGTCATGAGCTATGAAATCTATCATTGTTAGTAGTCATTAGGTCTATAGGAGAAATACTCTAACTCAAAATATATAATAGAATACTTATAATATTTATTTGATTAATTAAAATTTGATGTTCTCAGCATATTGTGATTCGTTGATCTAGCCACATCCCTCATCACCATGTTGGGCCCACTCTCCTCACCAGTTTTTGCTAGATTAGATGTGTGTTTAGGTTTATTTCTGTGCGATTTATTATTTCATGTGAATGCTTATGGGTGTGTTGTTTTTTTTTCCAAAGAAAAAAGAAAACTTTTTATTAAAATGAAAAGTTACAAGCATATGCTTTAAGCATTCAATTTGGCTGTGTGAAAATTAATCATACAACTTGCAATGTACATCACTGCCTAAAAAGCAGAAAAAGAATGAGCTGCTCCAATTTTCTGGAGTGCAGCAAAAAAGGAAAAGCCAGCTAGTCTAAGTCTTCCTGCCCTTCTTCTTCTCCACTTTTCGCCAACCATCCATGTTGGGAGGGGATTCAATAACGGCTAGCTGGTTTTCCATCATACTCATTGGTTGCTCCTTATCTAAATCCGATCCTTCAGGACTGTGGCTTCGTTTGTTACCGCTTATTTCCATATGGGGCTCTTGTTCCTTTTCCTCATTGATCTCCTTGTCCTTATTGTCCTGATTTTTATCCTTTGTTGTATTTTGTTCTTTTTTCTTTTCTGAAGTTGCCTTTTTATATGTTGTGTCTATATTCTGCCATCCTTTCGGCTTCCTTTGTTGTTGCTTTCTCTTATTGAGGCTTGGACATGCATTGTACAAATGACCTGTTTGTTGACATCCCCGGCACCTGAAGGCTGTATTCTCATAGTCCAACGGTTGTTCCCACTGTGTATTATTGAAATTCAGAATGAAACTCTGAGGTAGTCCTCAGCTAAGATCTACCTCGACACATATTCTCGAAAAAGTAAATATTCCTTTTATGTGTCTCTCTGCGTCTATCTTAATCTTCTCCCCGGTGTATTTCCAATTGTTACTAGAACCTTTGAATGCCAAAAATGTAGAGGAAGATTATGCATCCTCACCCATACAGGAATCCTTGATAACACCATGGTGTTAGCATCAAAATCAGGAAACCAAGGGGTAATAAAAAGTCCAGCACTGCCCCAGAACCATGGCCCTTGGTTGAGTACTGTTTCCCTTTCTTCCTATGTTTCAAAACATACTATAAAAAACCCTTTGGGGTATAGGTAGATTTGGCATTTTTTTGTCCAAGCAGAATGAATCCATTGATACAATGCATCAGTTCTAGGCCAAAAACCGTTAAATCTACAAATGACTGCATTTTTTTGTAGATATGAATATATATTTTTTACCTCTGGTATTTCGATGGAAATAGCTGGGCTCTCCGACATTTGATCTACAATGTACTGCCCTGGAGGTTCCGTGGCTGCTGTGGAATTTTTTCCTTTGCCCTTCACTGCTTCCTTAAAGGACCCATTGCTTTGCGAGATAGTTCCAGCATTTTCGGCTCCTCCTCGCAATCTCATATTGAGAATGATTGTGGAACCTGGCTTGATGTTATATCCTTGAATGGTTTTGTATTCCTACAATGATCTACCCTCATTTAACAGGTGTTGTTCCTCAGCCGGGTACCCAATCTGATCGGCAATATTTTTCTTTAGATCTGAAACCTTGTCGTTGTCATAAGTCTAGATCACGATTCTAGTTCCTTTTGGCATCTTCACAAAGATTTGATAATCGGATCTGGCATTCTGGGGTGTCTCGGTTGTTGTCAGATCTGAGCCATCCAACTCTATATGCAAGATAGGTTCCAGATCTCTTGGATTTTGGTGTTTCCTTCAATTGTTGACCGGATCGGGTAGATCTAGGCCAGATTTGGAAGTCATTGATCCACCTGCTCTGTCATGGGCATTTGTATCCAGCAGTGGGATCCAGATCTTTGGGCTCATGGCCGGTATGGGTAGGGTCTCTAGGCACGTATTCCATTCGATGACGTAAACCCTCGTCTATTCAGCAATGTACTGGGCCATCGCATTTTGCACAGGCCATATACCCCTTCGTTCTGTCCAGCTTGGCCTTCAGGCTGCTGGCTGATCTGACCAATTTCCAACCTGCATGTTGCATTTAATGGGGTCCAGAGGGGTTACGCCATTATCGGTTAGACCGCATCTGAGAATGCCTCCTATGGTGCGAGCCACAAAGAAGGCTGGGGAATACATGGCATTTTTCCCCAGCTCACTGGGTTCCAGCACGTCAAAAGTCTTGGGAACCTTGGTGTTATCATTAACCTTTTCTGCGGAAGCCCTGGCGCTGTTGATATTCGACAGAGGATTCCTGTTTCTGTTTATAAGTGTCTCTGATACAAATGTGCCTCCTCTGAGATGGCAAGAAGAAGCAGGGGCATACAAAACGCTTGGAATTGTCGATCGGGTGGTTTGCTCTGAGATCACCATGGTTTCAGTCCGACCTTAGCCCAAAATTCCTATGGGTGTGTTGTTATGAGTCCTAATTGTTGTTATTCTTAGTTTCTCTTACAGTTGTTACTTTTGTTACTCTTACTTGTGGTTACAATATTGCTAGTTGTTACACATTGATGAATTTATAGTTATTGTTCAATGTTGGGTAGGGAAACTTTGGCCTACACATACAGTGTACGATAGCCTTCAAATATCTGTTAAAATCTTGGGTTGAAAATTACAAGTGTATTGGGTGAATTTCATGATTCATACTTGGACACCATCATTTTTGTGTCGTTGTTGGGGAGGCTATGAAAGGCACGAAAGTACGACCAGTACTGACCATATGACTGATCTCTTTTCCTAGGGAAGGAATCTTACACCTTACTCAAGGTCCTGAGTATTACATCGTTTGGTTGTTTGGTTTCTTTTTTTCTTGTTTTACTTGTGTTTTTAGTATTGTTCTCTCGACCTAGGGAAGGCAATTTTTACCACCTTACTCTAGGTTTGAAGATTTAGATTGCTCTTTTCTTCTTTCCTAAGTATTGGTCTCTCGTCCTCGGAAGGGAAGTTTTATTTTTCACCCTGTTTTAGGCCCAAAGCTTGATTTTTGTGATTTGTTTATTTTCATTCTTTTGTTTTATTTCTGGTCCACTCTCTCATCCTGGGGAGGGAAGTTCTTATCCTACTCTAGGTAGTGATATTTTAATTTGCTTGAACATTTCCCTTTTATTTCTTGATTGTATGAATAGAGACACCAATAAAAAGGGAAGTGGGACACCCCTGAAAATAAAAGGGGTTGATTTGGGTAGGAAAACTTACATCCAAAAGATCATCTCAAGGGATAAGTCTGGAGCATCGTAACGAGTTACTGTTAGGGTAAGATCTCATATGAGATCTAGAGGATAATTAATTTCACAACTGGAACCTCACCCAATAGTAGAAGAGAAATTAAGGGAAGAACAAGTAGCAAGCAGAGGATCTGAGGAGCTTCATATTTCAAGTTCAAAGGAAGAATATTTGAGGGCATTCTTGGCACCATTTGATCAAGGGAGTGTTGTTAAACAACTTCAATCACCTATTATACAATAGCTAGAGCTAGAAACTGTTGGCATTTGAAATGGGTATTGGCAAAGATTCATCGATCCCACAACTTCTTTGATTGAATTTCCAATCAAAGATATTAGAGGTGATGCACCTTTGAAGCCTATTCCTTTGAAAACAGTACCTAATTTCCATGGTCTTTCTTATGAGGATCCAGGCACATTCCTTTTTGAAAGTGACGTTGTCTATTGGTGGGCACAAATTTGAGATGCTTTTATGGAATGTTTTCAATATAGTTTGTAGATATCACACCACTTGGATAAGGATATATTGAAGGTTATCTTTCCCAAAGCACCAAGGGAGGAATCTCTGTAGCTAATGAACGTAGTAGGAAAAGGAAATATATCAAAGGAGGAATTTGACACCATCTGTGAATTATGTATTAAGTGCCCACGAGGGGATGTGAGACAAAGGCAGGGAATCTGAGCTCCCAAAACATCCCAGAGTGGAGTTACAATGGCTGGAATTCAAAATCTGTTGGAAAACCTTGGAAGCGATATCTTGAACATATTATCATCACAAGTAGGTGTGCTCTAGGAAAAATAGAAACAGATGGAAGCATAGGAGGCTATTTCCATTTTCTTCCCTCAATGCAAGACGAAACATTCATTAAAGGAATTTCCATTAAATTATGTGGATAATTGTGTGATATGTGAACGAATTCATTCCACTAGTAATTTATCATCTCTTCCTCGATCATACGTAGTCTTTTAGGGGAAAATGAAGAAGGAGATCAACTTTATTTTATGGGATCAAGGAAACCATGGAAACCATGATCGTCGACCATGAATCAATGTATGCCTCAAGGTATCAGTATTTTAATAATATGAATTTTGGTTAGCAGTATGTACCTTTTTCACCTTCTTAGCTACAGTCTTACCAATATCTAATGCCCTAGCATCCTTGGTACCCTTAATCTTGTCCAAATTCTTTATGGTTCGAGAATTTGCATGGACCTCCTCCTCCTCCTTCAAGACAATTTTTCCAACCTATACCACAATAGCAGCTACAGCTACCTGCTAATTCACCCACTCGTATTCCTCATCTTCATCCTCAATTGCGTGTACAACCCAATCCAAATCCAAATAATAGAGGGGCTCAAGAGGATGAGACACTCAACCTCCATGCATATAATATTGGCACCATGGAATGGAATGAATTAAATCTTTGATCTTGCCTGGTGGTCAATACTCAGACTTCACCAGTAAATGTTGAACATAACGATGACGAAGTCTCATAACTAGAACATAGAACAATAGGGGATGAGCCAGCATAGATACCAAGAGAGAAGCAAATATCTTCATCAACTATTCTTACTAGAGGATGTTAGACTATTCCACCCTATCTAGAAATATTATCTTTCAGCCAACAAAGTCCTGATCCTAAATTCGAGTTTTTGGGGGAACTGCAGAATTTATTTTTCAAATTCTGTTACTTCAGGCTATGAAGTACATACTGATTTACACCAAGATAATTAAAGAATATTGTTCTAAGAAATATAGTTGAAAACTAAAGGACCCACTTACTATTCATTTCATGGGTAAACTATTAGATATCATGCTAGGGAAATCTATACCTATCAAATACAGTGATCCTAGGAATCTGATTCTGACATTATAGATTAATCAAGTGGATATCCCAAATTTGCTGGTAGATTTGGGGGAAGTGATTAATTTTATAACCTTTGCAACCATGATTACCTTGGGTCTGTGGAACCTTAAACCGACTCCCATTGTCCAAGAGTTGGTAGATCATTCTACTATAAAGCCAGTAGGGGAGCTAGAAGACATTACTATTTCAGTAGACTCATGGCACTGCCCGTTGACCTTCACACTCAATCCAAATTTAGTTGAAATCCTTTGATTTTAGGGAGACCTTGACTTGCAACCACAAATGCCTACATTGGGTGTTAGTCTGGAAACATGGTAATATCCAATGGGGAAATTATAAAGAATCTTATCATTTACCCCCTTACAGAACCAAGTTCATCAAATAAACTCATATTTACCTTAATACAAAAGTCTCTATCTACCTAAGAGAGTGAATTTGAGAATGAAATAGTTAGACCCATCCTTACCATCAGGGAGGCTCATGGTTTTCTGGATGAAATGAAGGATGATGCAATTAGCACTTTCCTCACCAGTCTCGACTCCGTTTCTAATTCAACCTGTCTGTTGTTAGAAATTGTCATGAGTTTCAATGTTCAAGAAGATATTGAACCAGAAATAGTAGTATAAACCCGAAATTGTACCTCTTAATAGTGTTCCTTTAGAAATTGAACGAGGGAAAACATTGAATATTAATCCTCACCTTTCACACTCCTAATTTGAACAGTTATTTAAATTCCTTCAGGAACATAAAGAAGCCTTTCCTTGGGAGTATACATACATGAAAGGAACATGTGTTGATTTATTGGCCTTCTACTTTTCATGATGCTAGAGGGTGTGATAGTTTCCAGCAGATGGGTTAGCCGAGTCAGGCAGATGAAATTTTGTTACATCGTTAACTAGCTCTTGATCCCTTTGAAAAATGGGATACCGATTTCTTTGGCCCATTTAATCCACCCTCACATTAGAAAGTTCATATTCTAGTTTGCAATGGAACATGTTGTCTTAGAATTTTTATTTGAAGAAAATCTTCCATGGTATGAAGCTCCTACAGAGATAGTTTCAGATGGAGGGCCACAATTTACATCACCTATGATAGCAGGACTTCTGAAAAAATATGGAACCAATCATAGCACCTTCCTCCATCTCAAACTTTCACCAGATTTCTTTGTGCAATATTATATATAAGATCATATCTAAAGTCATGATGGATAACATCAAGGGAACACTCTCACTCCACATTGCAAGGGAGAATTTTGGATTTCCCCTAATATTTGTCGGGGTTATGGTTGGTATCACTCAAAATATTAATTTGGATAGGATCATGGGGATGTTTAGGGGGTCTAAAATTACAGAGGAGGTTAGCGTTACTCAACTTTTTTTTGTAGATGATATTCTGACATTTCTAATGACACCCTAAGGCTTTACACCACATCTTTCACCATTTCAGTGAGTCTTTTGGACTTATTATAAATGGAAAAAAGTCTATTCTTATTTTCTCACATGAGAACCCTTCATATATAAGTCACATTGCTAAGACATTTAGGGTCTCCACCAAGCCCCTTCATGAAGGCTTTACCTATTTGGGATGTAGGTTGAAGCCTAACAAGTACAGTTTGGGGGACTATACATGGCTACTCTCTCAATTTTGGAAGAATATCGAATGTTGGATTCACCCTTTGGCTCTCGCTTGGTGAGAGGTTCAATTTGATTCAATCTATCCTTGAACAATTGGCAATATATTGGATGCATCTATTTTCCCTTTCTACACGCATTATTTATAAGATCCACTTAGTTTTAGTGAGCTTCCTATGCTCCCGCACACATTGGAATCACAAATTTCATACTACCCTTTCCATGACTAGACATGGATACTCTCTAAATATCGGAAGAAGCTCAAATTTTTGACTCACCATTGGGCAAGAGGTTCACATTGATTTAATCCAACCTTCAACAGTTCATAATATATTGGATGCATATATTGTCCCTTCTCACACACATTATTTCTCATATCCCCTTAGCTTTAGTGAGCTTCCTATGGTTCGAGACTCATGGGAATCTAAAATATTATCTCATTGAGTGGAGCTCTATTTCCATCCCAAGAGTACTAGGTGGATGGGGTATTCTAAATACAAAGTTATTTGGTTAGTCCTTATTAATGAAGTCCCTTAGGTTGGAAGTATTTGGTGAAGCCATTTGGAAGGAGGTTATATGAGCAAAATAAAGAAAGGGATCTTTGAAATGGCTCAGTTTTCAAATTATAAAACTTTGGTTCTTGAAGTTGATTAAATGGGAATTTGGGAAGGGAAATATGATTATCATCACATAGGACAGGACTGTGGGATTGCTAGTTAACACTTGGTTCACTTAAGACAATATTATATATAAGCTCATATCAAAAGTCATTATGGAGAGCATCAAGGGAACACTCTCGCTCCACATTGCAAGGGAGAAGTTTTGATTTCCCCTAATATTTTTGGTGGTTATGGATGGTATTGCTCGAAATATTAATTTCGCTATGGCCATTGATATTTTTTGGGGATTTAAAATGATAGAGGAGCTTAGTATCACTCACCTTTTTTAAGATGATATTATGACATTTCTAATGACATTGGGAAGCTTTAAGCCACATCTTTCACTGTTTAAGTGAGGCTTCTCGACTTATTGTAAATGGAAAAATGTGTATTCTTATTTTCTCACATGGGAACCATTTAGATCTAAATCACATTGCTGAGACATTTAGGGTCTCCACTAAGCCCCTTCGTGAAGGATTCACCTATTTTAGATGTAGGTTGAAGCATAACAAGTACAGTTTGGGGGATTAGACATGGCTACTCTCTAAATTTTGGAAGAATCTCAAATGTTGGACTCACCCTTTGGCTCTCACTAGGTGGGAGGTTCACTTTGATTCAATATGTCCTTCAGAAATTGAAAATATATTCAATGCATCTATTTTCCTAGCCCACACACATTACTTCTAAGATCTTGTTAGTTTTAGACAGCTTCCTATGTTGCGAGACAGATGGGAATCACAAATTTCATACTATCATTTAGGTGACTAGAGATTGTTACTCTCTAAATTTTGGAAAGAGCTAAAATGTTGGACTCACCATCGGGGAGGTGGTTCACTTTGATTCAATATGTCCTACAACAGTTTAATATATATTGGATTCATCTATTTTCCCTTCTCGTACACATTGTTTCTTAGATCCCCTTAGTTTTAGCGAGCTTCCGATGGTCTGGGACTCATGGGAATCTAAAATTTTATCTCGTTGAGTGGAGCTCTATTTGCATACCAATAGTACTAGTTGGATGGGGTATTCTAAATACAAAGGTATTTGGTTAGTCATTATTAATGAAGTCACTTAGGTTGGAACTATTTGGTGAAGCCATTTGGAAGGAGATTATATGAGCAAAATACCTTAAGAGAAGACCTATCACAAACTGGATTACGGTAGTGGAGATCACGATAAGAAAGGGATATTTCATATGGCTGAGTTTTCAAAAGATAAAACTTTGGTTCTTAAAGCTATTAAATGGGCATTTGGGAAGGGCAATATGATTAACATCACACACAGCAAGATTGTGGGATGTTCGCTTAACACTTGGCTCACATAAGGCACCATTATATATAACATCTTATCGAAAGTTATTTTGGAGAGCATCAAGGGCACACTCTCTCTCCACGTTGCAAGGGAGAGTTTGGGATCTCGCCTAATATTTATTAGCGTTATGGATGGTATCACTCAAAATATTAATTTGGCTAGGGGCGTGGGGATGTTTGGGGGATATAAAATGACCAAGGAGATTAGTATCATGCATACTCCTTTTGTATATGATATTCTAACATTTCCAATGACACTCGAAGGATTTACACCACATCTTTCACCATTTCGATGAGGCTTATGTACTTATTGTAAATGGACAAAATTCTATTCTCATTTTCTCACATAGGAACCCTTCATATATAAAATCACATTGTTGAGACATTTGGGGTCTCCATTAAGCCCTTCATGAACGCTTTACCTATTTTGGATGTAGGTTGATGCCTAACAAGTACAGTTTGAGGGACTAAACATGGCTACTCTCTCAATTTTGGAAGAATCTCAAATGTTGGACTCACCCTTTGGTTCTCACTTGGTGAGAGGTTCACTTTGATTCAATCTATCCTTCAATAATTTACAATATAACAGATGTGCTTATTTTCCCTCCCCACACATTATTTCTAAGATCCGCTTAGTTTTAGTGAGATTCCTATGCTGTCACATAGATGGGAATCAAAAATTTCATTCTACCCTTTCAGTGACTAGACATGGCTACTCTCTAAATGTCAAAAGAAGCTCAAATTTTGGACTCACCATTGGAAAGAGGTTCACGTTGATTCAATCTTTCCTTCAACAATTGAAAATATATTGGATGCATCTATTGTCCCTTCTCACACACATTATTTCTCAGATCCGCTCACTTTTAGCGAGCTTCCTATGGTCCTAGACTCATGTCAATCTAAAATTTTATCTAGTTAAGTGAACCTATATTTCTAGCCCAAGAGTACTAAGTGGGTGGGGTATTCTAAATACAAAGGTATTTTGTTATTCATTATTAGTGAAGTCCCTTAGGTTGGAAGTATTTGGTCAAGCCATTACAAAGGAGATTATATCATAAAGATACCTTAAGATAAGACCTATCACAATCATGATTAGGGTAGGTGAGATGGGAATAAAAAACTGATATTTCATATGGCTGAGTTTTCAAAAGATAAAACTTTGGTTCTTGAAGGTGATTAAAATGGAATTTGGGAAGGGAAATATGATTGTCATCACACACAACTGGATTGTGGGATTGTCAATTAATAGTTGGATGACATACGACATTATCATATATAAGATCATATAGAAATTCATTATGGAGAGGATCAAGGGAACACTCTAGCTCCATATTGCAAGGGATAAGTTTGAATTTCCCTAATATATATTGTGTTTATGGATGGTATGACTCAAAATATTAATTTGGCTAGGACCATGGGGACTTTTAATGCATTTAAAATGATAAAGGAAGTTAGTATAACTCAAAAAAATTTGTAGTTCATAATATGCCTTTTAGAATGACATGGGACGGCTTATACCACATCTTTCATTGTTTCACTGAGGACTGTGGAATTATTGTAAACGGACATAAATCTATTCTTATTTTATCACATGGGAACCATTAAGATATAAATCACATTGTCGATACATTTGGGGTCTCCACCAATCCCCTTCATGAAGGATTTACCTATTTGGGATGTAGGTTGAAGGCTAACAACTATAGTTTGGGGAAATAGATAAGGTTGCTCTCTAAATTTTGGAAAAACCTCAAATGTTGGAGTTACCCTTTGGCTCTCACTCGGTTGGAGGTTCGCTTTGATTCAACTTATCCTTCAACAATTGAAAATATATTGGATGCATCTATTTTCCCTTCCCATGGTCATTATTTCTAATATCCTCTCCGGTTAAGACAATTACCTATGCTTCCACAAAGATGGGAGTCACAAATTTCATACTACCCTTTAGGTGACTAGACATGGCTACTATCTAAATTTTGGAAGAAGCTCAAATGTTGGACTTACCATTGGGAAGGAGGTTCAATTTGATTCAATATGTCCTTCGACAGTTAACAATATATTTCTAGACCAAGAGTACTAGGTGGATGGGGTATTCTAAATACAAAGGCATTTGGTTAGTCATTATCAATGAAGCCCCTTAGGTTGGAAGTATTTGGTGAAGACGTTTGGAAGGAGATTCTATCATAAAAATACCTTAAAAGAAGACCTATGACAAACATGATTAGGGTAGGGGAGATGGGCATAAGAAAGGGATCTTTCATATGGTTGAGTTTTCAAAAGATAAAATTTTGGATCTTGAAGCTAATTAAAATGGCATTTGGGAAGGGCAATATGATTGTTATCACACACGATTGGATTGTGGGATTGTCAATTAACACATGGATGACATAAGGCACTATTATATATAAGCTCTTATAGAAAGTTATTTTGGAGAGGATCAAGGGAACACTCTTGCTCCACATTGCAAGGGAGAAGTCTGCATTTCCCCTAATATTTATATTGGTTATGGATGCTATTACTCAAAATATTAATTTGGCTAGGGCCATGGGGATGTTCAGAGGATTTAAAATGATAGAGGAAGTTAGTATCACTAAACTTTTTTTTGTAGATGATATTCTGACATTTGGAATGACATGGGAGGGTTTACACCACATATTTCATTGTTTCAATGAGGCTTGTGGACTTATTGTAAATGGAAAAAAGTAAATTCTTACTTTCTCCCATGTGAACCCTTCAGATATAAATCACATTGCCGAGGCATTCGAGGTCTCCACGAATCCCCTTCATGAAGGCTTTATGTATTTGGGATGTTGGTTGAAGTCTAACAACTATAGTTTGGGGAACTAGACAAGGCTACTCTCTAAATTTTGAAAAAATATCAAATGTTGGACTCACCCTTTGGCTCTCACTTGGTGGGAGGTTCGCTTTGATTCAGTTTATCCTTCAACAATTGAAAATATATTGGATCCATCTATTTTCCCTTCCCACACTAATTATTTCTAAGATCCACTTAGTTTTAGCGAGCTACCTATCCTACGAGAATGATGGGAGTCACAAATTTCATACCACCCTTTAGGTGACTAGACATGGCTACTCTCTAAATTTATGAAGAAGCTCAAATGTTGGGCTCGCCATTGGGAAGGAGGTTAAAATTGATTCAGTTTGTCCTTCAACAGTTAACAATATATTGGATGCATCTATTTTTCCTTCACTCATACATTATTTTTCAGATCCCCTGAGTTTTAGCAAGCTTCTTATGGTAGTAAATGCATGGCAATCTAAAAAAAATTCTTGTTAAGTGGAGCTCTATTTCTAGCCCAAGAGTACTAGGTGGATGGGGTATTCTAAATACAAAGGTATTTTGTTAGTCATTATTAATGAAGTCTCTTAGGTCGGAACTATTTGGTGAAGCCATTTGGAAGGAGATTTTATGCGCAAACTACCTTAAGACAAGACATATCACAAATTGGATTAGGGTCTGGGAGATAGGCATAAGAGAGGGATCTCTAATATGGCCGATTTTTCAAAATAGAAAACTTTGGTTCTTGAAGCTGATTAAGTGGGAATTTGGGAAGGGCAAGATAATTATCATCACACAAGACGTGATTTTTGGATTGTGAGTTAACACTTGGCTCACATAAGGCACTATTATATACAAACTAATATCAAAATTCATTATGGAGACCATCAAGGGAACACTCTCACTCCACATTACAAGGGAGAAGTTTGGATTTCCCCTAAGATTTATGGTGGTTATGGATGGTATCACTGAAATTATTAATTTGGCTAGGGCCATGGGGATGTTTAGGGGATTTAAAATGGTAGAGGAGGTTACTATCACTCACCTCTTTTTTGTAGATGATATTTTGACATTTCTAATGACACTAGGAGGCTTTACACCACATATTTCACTGTTTCAGTGAGGCTTCTAGACTTATTATAAATGGACAAAAGTGTATTCTTATTTCGACATCGGAACCCTTGAGATATAAATCACATTGCTAAGACATTTTGGGTCTCCATGTTATAGACATTTTTGTGCCTTACAGCTATAAGCATGAAATGTCCATAATCTAAGGGATCCAAAGTCCCTAAACATGTTGTTCGTACCCCTAGAGGAACAAGGCTAACAAAACACAGCAATTCACAGAAGTTCTCCACTAGAAACTGCTCAAAAACAAGTCAATTCAGGATCAATTCAGTGGCTCCACTAGCTGTCTGCGCTGAAATGCAAAGTCAACACTGGCTACCTGCACTGCAACGCAGGTAGAAGCACTACCAGGGTGCGTTGAGCGAGAGTTGACAAATGGCAAGTTCATTCCAAGAGGTGTCAAGACCCAGGAAGCTTCCAGAATCTTCCTCAATGACACTTGCCTCAGTGAATTCGACTAGTGATGAGTAAGAGGTTCCCAATCTCCAAGTGGAAGCAAGAACCTCCAAGTGGAATCAAGAACTGACAGAGGGAGAGGACACTAGTCAGATCTCAAGCTGACTCATCCTATCTCCAAACATCTATATATGGATCTCTCCTCCATGAGATCTAGAGGCTGGAATTTTGTTATTGCAAAGAATTGCTGTTGGTTTGAGATTGGAATCATTGGGTGCTTAATGCTTTGAAGGAAGGGGAAGATAGGAATTTCATTTGCTTGGAAGGAGATGCTGGATTGGAGCCCTCTGGGTTGTATCTCTTCCTGAACCTTGTTATTCATAAATAAAGCTATCTTGGTTTCTCCTATATACTGGTGTATCTTTGATGTATGATTGCATTAGTATGTTTAGTTTATTTCTAATCCTGAACTAGTTATGAATATGAATCTATGTCTTTGTGTAGTGTTCTCTTCTTGTGATCTTTCAGAAGCCTCTTGAAGTTGGGCGAGCGAGAAGGCAAGTATCTGGGAACTCCCAAAGAGAAGAGAAACCGGATCGAGGGACAAACGGAAGACACCGGTTAGTCCATCCATCTCTCTTCATTCTTAATTCATAAAGAAAGAATACTAGAATAGTTGTTTCTGTTTGTTGCTAAGGCACTGTCACACCTTAGGTGGATAGGATCGTCCTGCATAGGCATTTTTCCCCACAACAAATTGGCGACTCCACTGGGGAGATCTGTTTATTCATTTTATTTGTGTCTCTATCATTGTTTGTTTCATAGACTCAAGAGCAGCAATCGAACTGCATCTGCTATTCTCAGATGCAAAGTAGACAACTGCTGCTTTGATCCAATCACTGGATTTGTCTATGATCTGAAAATGGACTCAAAAATGATTTGATGATCCTCTGTGATAGATCTTAGCCCTTCCTCAAAGCATCCCTTTGATTGTACCTTGCTTGTTGCTTTGATTTGGTCTGAAACCGTAGATTAATCAGCAAACTGTGACCCAAAACCCAGTGAGGAACTCTCGTTTCTCCTTCAGCGCAGACCCTATGAAGAGGTTCTGCATTTCAACGCAGGTCCCGTGAAGGCTACCTGCGCTGAATGTCAAAACCTCTGTGTTGAGGGTGCGTTGATCCAACTTAGGCCTTGTGCAGCTGGGGTTCTCTGCTCTGTTTTGCCTTGTTTTGATCTCTGATTTCTACAGCCTGTAACCAGCATAGGTACCTGTCTGATAACTCCTTTTCTCTGCTTAAATTCCACCTCCTTTTGTACAAAAAAACTGTGAGTGTTTTTATGTGTTTGTGGTGTCATTTACAGTTTTCCTTTGCAAGAGTGAAATAGTCATCCTGTAGCCCTTGATTCAGATCTGTTTATTGTGATCTTAGGAGAGAGTTCATTGGTTGTTTACAGTTGATTATACATTTACTTTTGCTTTTGGTTTGAGTTTGTCTCTTTTAAGTGTCGAAACAAGTGTTCATTTCGAAAGTCGTAAAGTGTTGTATTCTCTTCTACCCTTTTTGATTTCGAAAAAGTAAACTTGTTTGTATTTATCATTTAAAAGCAAATTCAAAGTTGTACAAAAAGCTTTCTTTTTAGGCATCAATATTAAGAGAGCGGAAAACAAACACCTGCATTGTGCATTTGCATCTTGATAGTTTGCATGTTTGATTTAGGAAAAGTGCATTTAGAGTGTGCTGATTGCTCTTTGAGAAAAGATGGTGTCTTTCTTTTCCCTTTGTAGCTAGGATTTTCATTGTTGAAAAGATATAAAAGCTTGCTTATCATCTTTAGACTGCATTTAGGAATTGTATCATACATCTCGTGGTGATCCAAAAAGGCAAACTTCTAATAAAGATCAACCTAAAATAAATTGAATGAACTTAACAACACTTTGTAACTTAACGCACAACATAGAGGTCTAGGCTAGAGACGTGTTCCGGCGTCGTAAAGCCTGGTGACTGTCGATCTCGCTGATGGTGGGTGATTCCTCCTGAGGGACGATAGCGCCAGTACATATTGTGCTCCCATGTACCGTCGAGTATATATTGGGAGACCCCTATAGGCATAAAACCTTTATCCTTAGGAAGCCGTGTCGGCCGCCCTACTGATCGCAATGCACTGAACACAGCATTCAGGAAGATTGACCGCCCAAACCTTAAAAAGTATTCTGCGGTTTTGCGAAAAGTTTGGCACACCCTCTACCTAGAACTCCAGAGCAGTTCCTTTTGGCCTTTTTCAGACTCTATAACGGAAAACGTCCATTCGAGCATTTGTCACTTCGGGCTCGTTAAAACATCGAAGGAGACTAGAGTCATCTTTAGCTTTTTCTCGACTCTTTAAAATTGAAAAAGCAAGTTGTGTCCAAGCGTCGTTAAAATTTATTTTAAACGGAATAATCATCACCATTCCCTCGTTGATCTTCGAAGTTAGTCTCTTTTCATCGTAAGTTCTTGTAGAATCGCTAGAAAATCTTTTGGATAGACTAAATATGTCTGAAAAACCGTCGACATCCAGGACTGTGTCATCCGACGCAGCAGCGGCAGAGCCTCCTGCTGCTACTCCAACGATGTTCGCTGGTATACCATCTGTCCCGGCAAATTGTCAACAACAAGTTGGAGTCCAACCAGAGACTGTTTCGACGACATGGTTAGTTCCTATTTCTTCATCTGGATTATCATCTGGTATTTCTTATGTTGAAACTCAACAAATTGATCCAATGTGTCTTCAAAGGCCAATCTACCCTCTAAGTACTGGATTGCCACCATATGGAAGGCAGTATGCCTTTTCATTGTTCCCTCCCGGAGAACAACCATATGGGAGTTTACAACAAAGTTCAGGTCAAACTGGAATGACATCCAGCGGTTGGGTACCAATACTGCCTCAGCAACCAAGGGTTGTATATTCAATGCAACCAGTCCACCCTGTGTCGAATATTCCCACTATACTTGCTATGGTGACTGCGTCGCAAGTACAAGCGCTACCTGTTGTATGTCAACCCCAACAGCCTCAGGTTGCGATACAACAGCCTCTTGTCTCAACGACTCAATCACAACCTCAGGTTAGTGCCTCCTTATCTGGAGCGACTCAGGATCAAACAAGTATTGTGACTCCTCATCTTGGTCAATCATCCAGTATTGGTCAACAGCAAATGGTTCAACAACCAGAGCTGGTTCAAACTCAACAACCCCCATTCCAGCAATCATATCAAGGACCTGAGCAACAAGTCTTTGTAAGTAATGGGCAATCGCATTTCCAAAGTGGTTATCAACAACCATATTATAATGGTTATGCCCATCAACCTTGTCAAAGTTGCCAGCATCAAATACATTATGTTGGTATGCAAAGACCCATTGCTCAGGCGATTCAATCTTATCCTGGGTATGCTTCGCCTAACCTGAATCAACAGTTGCCCTTTGTAGCAACTCTAGAATTACCAGATCTAAACCGGCTGACGAATGATCCAATTGCTTATGCCCCTTGGTGGCCAGCGATTCCGCATAAACTTCCATCAGATATTCCTAAATTTAATGGAAATCCAGGTGAAGATCCGTTGAATCATGTGATGACATTTCATCTGTGGTGTTCATCAAACACCCTAAACGATGATTCGATTAGGCTTCGCCTTTTTCAGAGGACGTTAACTGGTCCAGCGGCAAAATGGTATATTGAATTGCTTAGAGCTTCGTTCGGCAATTTCAGTACCTGAGCCACGACTTTTTTAACCCATTTCAATTGCCGATAAGGTATGAAACGGGAACGGAAATCTTAACCAACTTCAAACAGACAACGGCCACTCACATATTGATCATATACATGAGTGGCGACGTTGTCGTAGGATGGTAAAAACGTACGTTCCCGATCAGCTATTAGCTGAATGGTTTATCAAGTCGTTACTTCCTGCTATAACGGAAGATGTGGAAAAGGGGGAAGTCGTAACGAAAGAGCAATTTATCGCTCATGCGCAATATCTGGACTTGGTCTATACTCAGTCTGGCACGCTCTACGACAAAATACCTGACACCCCTAGACCAGAATTCTCAATTCCTCCTCCTCCTAAATCGAACAATGACTCTCATGCTGGCAATGGCGTGATTGGCAAAACAGACACGAAATCGACAAAGGCTACATCTAAAAAGGCCCGTAAGATTTCTACTCAAAATGCAAATGAGGAACTTCTTGCCTCGGAAGTAAATGCCGTGTCGACCGACAAGGGCAAACAACTGAAGCAACCAGGGGGCAAGAAGAAAAAGAAAGGGAGAAAAAGGAAACCCCCTGTGGGGTGTCATATATGCGATGAGGATCATTGGACGAGAGATTGTCCACATATAGCTGAAGTTAAGAAACTCTTTAAGAGTTCAAAAACCCCAGCAGTATTGATTGATCCGTTTCCAAGCCCGGGAACCAAACTGGTTGCTAATCAAAATGCTTCCCGATCCCAAGTGCTTATGTTGTCTATCTCAAAGCATCAAAATGATGCTTTGACAAGGAATAAAGATTACGGAATCCACAGGTGTCGAATAACAAGGCTAATGAATGACCTAGTAGTTCGACAACAACTTTGACCAAAGTTGTGCCACCCATCATTCCTGAACAAATGATAAAGTCGCCAAAGGGAGTAGTACACAAGTTGACATTTAATCCTCGTGCAAAAATAGCACATAATTATAATATAATAGAGGATCTGGCCCAATCGTCGTCCGCTATGTCGACGCTTGAGGTACCACAAAATTGCCTCTCCCAAGAGCAAGCTTTATTATCAGCAATAGGTGGGATTGACCCAATGGATTCCAATGTTGTGGCCTTTGGTCATAAAGGATATGACCCTCAGTTACCAGCTCAACTAGCTTTCCTTATTCAAGTGAAAGCCCTCAACAAAACTGTTCATCGAACAATTATTGATGAGGGGGCATCTACATGCATTATGTCGATGAGTTGCTGGAAAACTTTAGGATCTCCAACCTTGTCGCAATCTTCGACGACATTAAAAGCATTTGATGGACGGACATATACCCCATATGGTATTCTAAATAGCTTGAAAGTTGAACTAGGAGGGAAAACAGTAGAAATAGATGTTGAAGTCATAGATGGGAATCTTCATTACAACATCCTACTAGGACGACCATGGATATATGCCATGGCAGCTGTTGTGTCGACCTATTTTAGAAAGATTGCATTTCCCTTTCAAGGAGGGATTACAATCGTCGATCAACAAAACTTCCTCCTCAATGGTTCTCAATTTACTAGAAGCATTCCCATGATCCATGGAAGTAATCATTCGCTCCAAAATATCAGAGTAGGTCTCCTAAAAGACCCTGCCTTAATGGGTACTTTTGCCCTACCGCCTCCGAGTAATCTGGCGGAAGTGGCCACAGTGGAATATGAAACCTTCTATATCTGATGGATTCGGACTCCGAGGACGGTTCTTATCTCGTGTCAACCTCGTTAAAAAATGAAACAAGGAGTCTTGAGGATGTTCTTTTACCGTGTCAACCTCATTAAAAAATGAAACAATCCCCTTTCCAAATCTCAAAGGTAAACCTTCATTCCAACCACCGAGTTGAATGCAATGAAGCTTGGGGGGCATGCACCTCGATTTGCATTGTTATGCTGGGGGCATGCAAACTTATCACGAGCAGTGTTACTGCAGGGTTCAAGCTCGTTAAAAAATAAACCTGCATCGAGCAGTTTTAGCACATAGTTCATGCTCATTAAAAAATAAAACATAAGATCACGCAGTTTTTTTCCGTGTTTAAGCTCGTTAAAAAATGAACTATGCTCCGGTAAATAACCACCGTGAATGTAACATTATCAGCCATTAAAGCCTTGGTCCTGTTTGCACCGTCACCTCCACTTTTCCATTGGCCGATCGTTCACCTCCATATGATTGTTTACCCATTTTGAGGAACAGCTGCGAAGAGTGATTTCACTAGCCATCCTTATGACACTGCCGTGATTGGAAAATTCCAACCCGTACCTGGAATCAACTGCTAACCCTTTTATCACTCGTTCCTCAAAAGACGAGTCTTCTTTAAGCTCTTTTCATCTGACTCGTAAAATATGAAAAGATTGCCGGGTTTTGGCCTTCCAGCTCGATAAAGCGACCGGAAGAGCTATCCCTCCTCTAGATTTTAATCTTTTTGGACCTGAGGGATTATTGCACAAAAATATCGAGCGCTTGTTTTGTTCGGCTCGTTAAAACTATCGAAAACTCATCCCTTCTGTATTGTTTTATACCTTTTCGGAGTTAAGGGATTAGATGATGAAAAAGGACTTTCGGAGTTGACTTTACGTACCTTTTCAGACTCTCTAAAAATGAAAAGGACCGAGTTATCTTTGTCGTTAGACTCGTTAAAAGCATTAAATAGCGACAAACTTGTCTTTAGATGAGAACGAGTTTCACTATCGCTAGGCTCGTTAAAGCATAGCGATGGGCTTGCCCGAAGGGCAAGTTATAGAACAAGCATATGTTATCCTCCTCAAGCTTGACAAAAATAAAGAGGTACTGGTCAGCAATGACTGGGGAAAAATTGGGAGAAATTCAAGAAAACTTTGATGGTAGCAAGTCGCTCTTGAGCATGACACTTCCACTCCGTGCCTGAGTCGGTTGGGTTGTTTCATTCACCGGTCACATCACCATGGTCTCGCCATACCATCCATATTTGGGGTAATGCTACCGATCCATCGCATCAGTGTCGCCATATGTTCAAGAGAAGTCGTTCAGAAAAGTCAACCGTGTCCCATCCAATGTCGTACATTATCCTTCATCCTTTCATGACTGCCACCCTGAATCATATGTCACAGATCGTTTTCACCTCCATCAAAATCATTAGCTCCGTTCCATGTCATTGATGTGGGATTCATTAAGGCCCTCCTTTGACAGATCGCTTCTTGTCGACATCAGCTCATTATCCAAGAAGTTGATCTAGGAACAACCCCTTCAGTACTTTGAAGCTTGCATGCCTCAATGGCAAGTTTCTCACTTCTGGCGACAGGTATACATCAATGACCTTCGACCGAAAGATTTTGCGTGGTGTTCGACGCCAAGTCCTTTATTCACACCACGTGAATTGTACTGCAGTACCTTGAGGGTCATTATCATTATCGGTGATTCCTCTCGCGCTTGTTAATGGTTTACCTCATTAACCGGTAATCAAGCGATGTCTTTCCATGTTTGACTTCAGAACATTTCTCACATGGATCGACTTGTACTTAGAGTGAAGATCGAACGAGTTTGAATACCCCGGATCTAGTTTCATCCATCCGGGCTGCGATATATATTCAGGAAAGATAAAGACATTGACATGTACATCATTGCAGCAGATAATAATCCTACCCAAAGGATGATAATTTCATCAAAATTATCAGTCTACCATCAGACGATTGTCTGTTCTATGTACAGAAAAATGAATTTATAAAGCTGAGCATGGGAATGCCCGCCTCAGCTAGATCATGAAAGCAGTATGAAAAATAATGTATTGTATTGTATTGTATTACAGGTCTCCTCCTAGCAATGAATGAACTTCGGATCCTCCTGATAAATCATTTCACCCGATAAATGGCCTCATACTTTAGGGGGCAACTGTTATAGACATTTTTGTGCCTTACAGCTATAAGCATGAAATATCCATAATCTAAGGGATCCAAAGTCCCTAAACATGTTGTTCCTACCCCTAGAGGAACAAGGCTAACAAACCACAGCAATTCACAGAAGTTCTCCACCAGAAACTGCTCAAAAAACAAGTCAATTCAGGATCAATTCAGTGGCTCCACTAGCTGTCTGCGCTGAAATGCAAAGTCAACACTGGCTACCTGCACTGCAACGTAGGTAGAAGCACTACCAGGGTGCACTGAGCGAGAGTTGACAAATGGCAAGTTCATTCCAAGAGGTGTCAAGACCCAAGAAGCTTCCAGAATCTTCCTCAATGACACTTGCCTCAGTGAATTCGACTAGTGATGAGTAAGAGGTTCCCAATCTCCAAGTGGAAGCAAGAATCTCCAAGTGGAATCAAGAACTGACAGAGGGAGAGGACACTAGTCAGATCTCAAGCTGACTCATCCTCTCTCCAAACATCTATATATGGATCTCTCCTCCATGAGATCTAGAGGCTGGAATTTTGTTATTGCAAAGAATTGCTGTTGGTTTGAGATTGGAATCATTGGGTGCTTAATGCTTTGAAGGAAGGGGAATATAGGAATTTCATTTGCTGGGAAGGAGATGCTGGATTGGAGCCCTCTGGGTTGTATCTCTTCCTGAACCTTGTTATTCATCAATAAAGCTATCTTGGTTTCTCCTATATACTGGTGTATCTTTGATGTATGATTGCATTAGTATGTTTAGTTTATTTCTAATCCTGAACTAGTTATGAATATGAATCTATGTCTTTGTGTAGTGTTCTCTTCTTGTGATCTTGCAGAAACCTCTTGAAGCTGGGCGAGCGAGAAGGCAAGTAGCTGGGAGCTCGCAAAGAGACAGAGAAACGGATCGAGGGACAAACAGAAGACATGGTTAGTCCATTCATCCTCTCTTCATTCTAATTAATGAAGTCCTCAGTTAGGTGGATGGTGTATTCTAAATTTTTGGTCATTATTAATGAAGTCCCTCATTTGGAAGGAAGATTATATTAGCAAAATACCTTAAGAGAAGACCTATCACAAACTTGATTAGGGTAGTGGAGATTAGTTAAGAAAGGGATCTTTCATATGGCTGAGTTTTCAAAAGATAAAACTTTGGTTCTTGAAGTTGATTAAATGGGCATTTGGAAAGGGCAATATGATTATCATCACACACCAAGGGATTGTGAGATTGTCACTTACTTTCATACTACCCTTTAGGTGACTAGACATGGCTACTCTCTAAATTTCGGAAGAAGCTCAAATGTTGGACTCTCCATTGGGAAGGAGGTTCACTTTAATTCAATCTCTCCTTCAAAAATTGATAATATATTGGATGCATCTATTTCACCTTCTCTCACACATTATTTCTCAAATCCCGTGATTTTTAGTGAGCTTCCTATGGTAGCAGACTCATGGCAATCTAAAATTGTATCATGTTAAGTGGGGCTCTATTTCTAGCCCAAGAGTATTATGTGGATGGAGTATTCTAAATACAAAGGTATTTCATTAGTCATTATTAATGAAGTCCCTTAGGTCAGAACTATTTGGTGAAGCCATTTGGCAAGACATTATATGAGGAAAATACCTTAAGAGAAGACCTATCACAAATAGGATTAGCATATGGAAGATAAGCATGAGAAAGTGATCTTTCATATGCTTGATTTTTCAAAAGATAAATATTTGGTTCTTGAAGCTGATTAAATGGGAATTTTGGAAGGGAAATATGCTTATCATGACACACGACTGATTGTGGGATTGTGAGTTAACACTTGGCTCACAAAGGCACTATTATATATAAGTTCATATCGAAATTCATTATGGATAGCATAGGGAACACTCTTGCTCCACATTACAAGGGAGAAATTTGGATTTCCCCTCATATTTATGGTGGTTATGGATGGTATCACTCAAATTATTAATTTGGCTAAGGCCATGGGGATGTTTAGGGGATTTAAAATGATAGAGGAGGTTAGTATCACTCACCTTTTGTTTGAAGATGATATTTTGACATTTCTAATGACATTGGGAGGCTTTACACCACATATTTCACAGTTTCATTGAGGCTTCTAGACTTATTGTAAATGGAAAAAAGTCTATTCTTATTTCTGACATGGGAACCCTTGAGATATAAATCACATTTTTAAGACATTTGGGGTCTCCACCAAGCCACTTCATGAAGTATTTACCTATTTTGGATGTATATGAAAGCCTAACAACTACAATCTGGGGGACTAGACATGGCTACTCTCTAAATTTTGGAAAAATCTCAAACTTTAGATTCACACTTTGGCTCCCACTAGGTGGGGGGTTCACTCTGATTAAATATATCCTTCAACAATTGACAATATATTAGATGCATCTATTTTCCCTTCCCTCTAATTATTTCTACGATTCTCTTTGTTTTAGCAAGTTTCCTATGGTGCTAGACACATGGGAATCACAAATTTCATACAACCCTTTCTGTGACTAGACATGGCTACTCTCTAAATTTTGGAAGAAGCACAAATGTTGGACTCACCATTAGGTAGGAGGTTCACTTTGATTCAATTTCTCCTTCAACAATTGACAATATATTGGATGCATCTATTTTCCCTTCTCGCGCACATTATTTCTTAGATCCCCTCTAGCGAGCTTCTTATGCTCCTAGACTCATGACAATCTAAAATTTTATCTTGTTAAGTGGAGCTCTATTTCCAGCCCAAGAGTACTGAATGGGTGAAGCCATTTGGAAGGAGATTATATCAGCAAAATACCTTAAGAGAAGACCTATCAAAAACTTGATTAGGGTAGTGGAGATCGATATAAGAAAGGGATCTTTTATATGGTTCGGTTTTCAAAAGATAAAACTTTGGTTCTTGAGGCTAATTAAATGGGCATTTGGGAAGGGAAATATGATTCTCATCACACACGAAGGGATTGTGGGATTCTCACATAACACTTTGCTCATAAGGCACTATTATATATAAGCTAATATAGAAATTCATTATGGAGAGCATCAAGAGAACACTCTAGATCCACATTTCAAGGGAGAATTTTGGATATCCCCTAATATCTATCTCAATTTTATGGATGTTATCAATCAAAATATTAATTTGGCTAGGGAAATGGGGGTGTTTAGGGGATTTAAAATGATAAAGGAGGTTAGTATCACTCACATCTTTTTTCTAGATGATATTTTGACATTTCAGATGACACTCGGAGGCTTTACACCACATCTTTCATTGTTTCATTGAGGTTTGTGGATTTATTGTAAATGGACAAAAGTCTATTCTTATCTTCTCACATGGGAACCCTTAAGATATAAATCACATTGCTCAAACATTTTGGGTCTCTGCAATGCCCTTTCATGAAGGCTTTACCTATTTGGGATGTAGGTTGAAGCCTAACAACTAGAGTTTTTGGGACTAGACATGGTTACTCTCTAAATTTTGGAAAAATCTCAAATTTTGGAGTCACCCTTTGGCTCTAACTCGGTGGGAGGTTCACTTTGATTCAATCTGTCCTTCAAAAATTGACAATATATTGGATGCACCTATTTTCTCTTCCCACACTCATTATTTCTAATATCATCTTAGTTTTAGCCAACTTCCTATGTTTCCAGACAAATGGGAATCACAAATTTCATACTACCCTTCCCCTGACTGGACATGGCTTCTCTCTAAATTTCAGAAGAAGCTCCAATGTTCGACTCACCTTTGGGTAGGAGGTTCAATTTGATTCAATTTGTCCTTCAATAGTTAACAATATATTGGATGCATCTATTTTCCCTTCTAGCACACACTATTTCTAGATCCCCTCGGGTTTAGCGAGTTTCCTATCATCCAAACTCATCAGAATCTAAAATTTTATCTAGTTAAGTGGAGCTCTATTTCTAGCCCAAGAGTAATGGGTGGATGGGGTATTCTAAATACAAAGGTACATGGTTAGTCATTATTAATGGAGTCCCTTAGGTTGGAACTATTTGGTGAAGCCATTTGGAAGAAGATTATATCAGCAAAATACCTTAAGGGAGGAACTGTCACAAACTCGATTAGGGTAGCTGAGATTGGTATAAGAAAGGGATCTTTCATATTGCTGAGTTTTCAAAAGATAAAACTTTGGTTCTTCAAGTTGATTAAATGGACGTTTGGGAAGGGAAATATGATTATCATCACAGAGGAAGGAGTTATGGGATTGTCACTTAACACATGGCTCACATAAGGTACTATGGAGAGCATCAAGGGAACACTCTAGCTCTACATTTCAAGGGAGAAGTTTGGATATCCCCTAATATTTATCTCATGCTTATGGATGCTATCACTCAAAATATTAATTTGGCTAGGGTAATGGGGATGTTTAGGGAATTTAAAATGACAGAGGAGGACTCACATTTTTCTTGTAAATGATATACATTTCAAATGACACTTAGAGGCTTCACACCACATATTTCAGTGTTTGAGTGAGGTTTGTGGATTTATTGTAAATGAACAAACGTCTATTCTTATTTTCTCACCTATGAACCCTTAAGATATAAATCACATTGCTCAGGCATTTGGGGTCTCCAACATCCCCCTTCATGAAGGCTTTATGTATTTGGGATGTAGGTTGAATCCTAACAACTAGAGTTTTGGGGACTAGACATGGTTACTCTCTAAATTTTGGAAGAATGTCAAATGTTGGACTCACCCTTTGGTTGTCACTGGGTGGGAGGTTCACTTTGATTCAATCTATCCTTCTAAGAGCCCCTTAGTTTTAGCCAGCTTCGTATGCTGCCAGAAAAATGGGAATCACAAATTTCATACTACCGTTTCAGTGACTAGACATGGCTACTCTCTAAATTTAGGAAGAAGCTCAAATGTTGGACTCACCATTGGACAGGAGGTTCACTTTGATTCAATATTTCCTTCAACAGTTGACAATATATTGGATGCATTTATTTTCCCTTCAAGCACACATTATTTCTAAGATCCCCTCAGTTTTAGCAAGTTTCCTATGGTCCCATACTGAAGGGAATCTAAAATTTTATTTGCTCAAGTGAAGCTCTGTAGCCCAAGAGTACTAGGTGATGGGGTATTCTAAATAATAAAAACTATTATCTATATAAAAAAACTGAATAAAAATATAGTTGGTTTTTATTCTTTTTTATTAAAACACTAGTGAAAAAATTAAAAAAAAAAAAACTAGTGAAACATTAAAAAAACTCATAAATTTTTATTGAAACTAGTAAAGATTAGAAAAATTCCATCTACCTAAAAATACCTAACACTTGGATATTTCATACCAGATGTTGGGAAGAAAAGTGTGCCTTGGGATTCATGTTAAAAAGAAAAGTTCCAAGGACTAACTAGTATGATAGGTTGAAGGTATAGAAAAAGAAATACAAATATTATTTTCAATAAAATATTAAGACTCATGTTAAAAAAAAGTTTCAGAGAATTAACTCTATCCTAGTATGATAGGTGGAAAGTATTAAAAAAATAGATATATTATTTTCCATTTTGTTAGATTTTTATATTGGATTATAAGTTTTATGTAGTTAACTAAAATAAAATTAATTATTAATTTTGCAAATACCTTTTAAAATTATGAAATAACTTTATTCCATACCATTGAATACGAGAATCTGTAACCTTACCATTAAATAAGAAATCTGTACTCAGCTTACGGTTACGGCAATCAATTTCCTTACACGGTACAAAAAATTAAAACAATTCATTGACTCAGTTTCCCAGGTTGGACTAAGTATTTCAACGGTGCCATAAAGTTTCATTAATGGTAAAAAAGTTTGAAACAACGTCTGGTAACAAACCTGCTCTGAGACAATGACCCAGAAAAACACATATTGTTTGACACTACAGAGGTACGAATCGAAAAACAGTAAAGACAAATCTAAAAAAGACACTATTTTAAATCTTATATGCCCTAAACCACGTGGCCCTTTCTGTGCTCGGGCGGAAGGTTAGACCGGTTGTTTCCCAAAAGTGAGTGGATCTCCGACATCATATCCGGCTGGAAAAATCCACGTGGCTGAACCTGTGCAGGCTGGACGTTCGGCAGCTCCTCGTGGATATCGGCGGTTGCGCCCGCCATGACAAAGACGCGTCCGAACGCTAGCAGGCTCCCCATCACGCTCCCTGCCAATATGTCACCAGATTGCACGTCTATCAGACTGACCGTGATTCCTGTAGCTTCCTGGTTCTCGCTGGCGCGAGGAAAAGCTCCGGTGATGGATACAATATGAAACGGTCCTCGATACGTCACCACTCTCGTTGGAACCGCCGGATTGCGCAGGGTGACATTCCTTACCATTCCGTTGCCGCTGAGAATGAAGAGTCCCAGCTGCCGTCTGCGTGCGAATGTCTCCAAAGTCGTCCTCATGTCTTCCCCACTTGGGATCTCGAATGCGAGACACTTCAGCGTGTTTGGCGACTCACGGGTTCCAGGCAGAAGAGCCTTTGGCTTATTCTTGGAGCCCTTAGGCCTGCCGCGGCGGCTTGGCGTCGTCACTTCCCCTCCCTTTCCCGCGCGTTCGGCATTGCCGTTATTGTCCTCGGCCAACTTTCGCCTCTCGGATCCGCTGCTCTGGCCATTTATTTGGGACCCAATATTCAGCTTTTCAGATTGAAGAACATGGCCAGAACTAATGCCTGGGAATTGCCCTGGATGAACTCCGGACATCATTATTTCACGGTCCCGGCTCATATTCCTGACCTGCTATGTAATACAGAAAGGCCCTCCAAGCTTCACTCACTAGGTCTAAATATCACTTCTAGTTACAGTTACTGCATTGGGAAACTGTGGCTTGCTCAAATTCTCCCGCATGTCTAGCATGATTAGTTTTTTGTAGTATTCTCTCGATGCTTGGGATCTAATAAACTAGGTATTCTAGATCATAGGCAAATCTATTCCATTGACAATCCAGTATATATATTTTCTGATGGGGTTATCGAGGCATGGTGTCCCTCTTTCACTATCAGGATCTACCCGTGGAGGTAAATCTGTGAGAGATTATATTCGTCAGTTTTGTAGAGATGGATCTCAGCCAAATAGAAATGGAAATATCAATATCCAGGATGTCACTGATCGTCCCTTGAGGACCATTTTATTTTCCTTTGCTAGGTTGGCTGGTAGCATGGCTCTTCATTTGGAAAATACATCTTACATGCAGTACACCTGGAATGCCTGGAACCAAAGGTGTTCAACTAGTGTGAGGTGGTACTTCCTGTCATAAAATAACAACTCTCCAAGGTAAAGAATGGAAGATCCAAGAATTTTGGCTACCGTTCCATATTGACTACTTTTGACTTAGAGAGGATTCCACTGATGCAGCCTTAGAACATTTCACTTGGATTACCATTACCGAGGGACCCACAGATGCAGAGATGGGTTGATCTCATGGCAAGACATACTCGTCAATCATATATTTCCTTATCCAATGCCTTTTTTTAGTGGTTTGACCGTCAGGAGATGGTCTGTGTGGAGTTTCAATACGTCGGGATGGATTTCTGAGGCGACCCGGATTTGGCGTTACCAACTGGTGAGCATTGGAGTGCTCTAGGTAAAATGATTTGACCATATTTTTGTTTATCAGCTTTTTAATGTTTTTTGTGTTTTTAAATGTTATCAAGACTAATCAAACTCATGCGTGTGTACAGATATTGGGCCAGTGCGACCAGCGGCATGCCCATGGGCGGTAGCTGGTGCTCTAGTAAGAGAGGTTGTAGGGAGGGTTGTCCTTCGTGATCTCGACATAGCGGATACCTTGGCAATGCTGCAGGATTAGATAAAGGGTCTCACTCTCAGTATTCAAGATGTTAGGACCGATGAGTTACCTCTGAGGTTACAGTGCCACACTACTGCCGTGCCGAGTCGATGGACTGGGCTCTTGTGCATTATTGCACAAGCGGTGACATGTTATCACCAACATCATTAGTCTAGGATGCTTTTCTACATTCATTTTTGAGCTTCTGTGTCATATGACCAATTTTGTCTTGGACACAAAACATTTTGTAAAACTATAAACAATTATATATTTTTGATCTTCGGAGTTTTTATTTCGGTTGAGTTATGCAATCCTCATGCAAATGTTAATGTGAAATGCTTTCTTTACAAATGCTGCAAATGTCTATCCAACACAGTTTGCTAATGAATCAATTAATGTGCTTAAGTTTCTAGAAATGTGCTGATATTGAATGGAATCAAACTGTCTTTCCAAAATCCTGACTCTTAGGAACATACGATAAATCACTGGGTTCCGAACAGAATAAATGCTAGTAAGCTGTAGGATGATGAGTTGCGAGTCTAGCCTGATAATGAGTCGGCATATGCCATGCAAAATAGTATCAGACAGAAGTTCAATCAACCTCCTAAAACTCACTAACTCACCGCTTCGAGCAAAAATGGCCCAGGCCACAAAAGATAGGTTCCCCGTACTACGACTAGCTTTGTCACTATACTCAACAAATGGTTCCAAAATGTCTACCATCTACATCAAAAGAGAAGCGAATTACCTAACCAAAATGACAACTCTAAAGGAAAAAAAAAATGTAACAAAATAAAGAGATTACTATACTTAATCAAGCATAGTAACGTTTAAGATACAACCTGTTTAAGGGTTGCGACAGTGAAATCCCATCATAATTGACCATCTCGTAGGCTCATTTTGTCAAAACTCATTTGAAAATGTAGGGGCCCATCCATAATGGTTTGAACTTACCTGATCCCAATTTACCAAAGTCCTGATTGTAAAGCAAGACTAGGTCACCTTCTGAGAAGACATAAAGCTTGACATTTTTGTCAAATTGTGCCTTGACACATTTCTTATGAGCTTCGTTAGTGAATGCAACGTCATGATGGGTTTCATCCAAATGGATTAGTTCCAAGAAATGAGTCTCTTCCTTTGAAGTTTCGGGAAGCAGATCAATGGTGAGCTTGAGAGACGAAATTTCGCATTGGATTGGTAAGACAGCTTCCAGACCATACGCCAACTAGAAAGGCATAAATCCAGTCTAATTTCTCACTGAAGTCCTATATGTCCACAGAGCTGAGTACATGATTAAATGCCAATTCCATTTGTGGACTCCAATTATTCTCTGCAGCATGCGCTTAAGGACTTCGTTGATTGCTTCAACCTGTCTGTTAGCCTAGAGATAATATGGAGTATAACTATCGTGGGATAGTCCTAATTTGGCTGTCAATTCAACCATCATGTAATTGCGAAAATGCAATTCATGATCTGTGACTATAGCCTGTGGAACACCAAATCTAGAGACTACATGATTAAAAAAGAAAAGAGCAGTTGTTTTGCTACTATTATTTAATATAGGCATCACCTTGACCCATTTTGTAAAATAGTTGACAAAAACTATAATATACCCATGCCCCTCGGCCGAGGTGGGGTTACATATCATGGAATCTATGCCCCATTTAGCGAATGGCCAAACAACAACTACTAGATGCAATGATGCAGGTGGTGATCTGGTTTTACGATTAAAAATCTAACAAGCATGGCAACTTCTGACTGCAATTATGCAAACTTTGAATATAGTGGGCCATAAGTAACCAACTCGTAAGATATTTTGTGTAGTAGCGTAACTAGATAGATGCCCACCACATGCACTTGAATGGTAGTCATTCAGGGCATTTTCGGCCTCCTCATGTGTGAGGCAGCTTCGTAGAACTGTATCAACACCACAGATCACTTGACAATATTAGAAATAGCGTCTCATCCACGATTGATGCTTTAGATGTTAAATCGTTGGACGACAATGGGAGGTCACAAAGTAACTTTGCAAAGACAAGTGATTTATTTGATTTGGATTTGGTGAATTCCATATCAAACTCTTGCAAAATGGCTATCCATTTGGAATATTTGCCACCTAGTAATTGACGAGACAGAATGTAGGTCATAGGGTTGCAATCTAACATAATGGTAGTTTTCCAAAAGAGAATATAGTGTCGAAATCTCTGTACTACTTGAACATCTGCTAAAGCCATCTTTTCGACATAGGAGCACCTGCGTTTTGTATCATTTAGGTTGCGGCTTAAATAATGTACAGGATGTTCTATTCCATTTCCTTCTTGCACTAAAACCATGTCAATGGTTGTATCTATAGCAGCGAGATACAAGTTAAAATCTTTTTGATAGTCAGGAGCGTACATTAATGATGGTTTTACTAGGGAACCTTTTAAAGCATCAAAGGAAGCTTGCGCAACCTGATCCTAGTGGAAGGGTACTCCCTTTTTCAAAAAGCCGCATATAACCTTTAGCGAGTTAGGCATAATATGGAATGAACCTCCTTAGAAAGTTAGCTTTCCCTTGGAGTTTCTGAATCTGAAGCAAATTTGAAGGTGGAGGCATGTCAAGGATTGCTTGAACCTTAAATGCGTCGAGTCGAATTCTATCCTTAAAAACTACAAAACCATTTAATCAACCACAACCAACACAAAACATACACTTGTACGGATTGAGTCGTATCTTGTAGTGTCGGAAACGTATAAATATGGCTCTCAAGTGTTGCGGATGATTAGTCCACTTTCACAAATGAGACGGTAGGTCATCGAGATATGGTTCAACGATGTGCTTGATGTCATGGAAGGCGTAGTTCATTACCCGCTAAAAAGTTACCCCTGCGTTGTTTAAACTGAAAGGTAGTTTACGGTACAAAAATGTGCCCACAGACATATAAATGCAGTCTTCGACTGGTCTTGTGGGTGGATATTGATTTGATTGTATCCAAAAAATCCATCCATGAATGAAAGGATTTCGCATCCGGCACATTCATCAATTATCTAGTCGATGAAGGGCATAGGGTAGTTGTCTTTTATACACGCTTGATTTACATCCCTATAATCGATGCACACTCTAATTTTTCCTTTCTTTTTCATCACAGGAACAATGTTCGATACCCAATGAGTTAGAGGAACATGGTAGATGAAACCAACATGCAGAAGTTTTTCAACTTCTACCTTAATGACAGTGGATTTCTTTGGGTGAACAGGTCGAACCCATTGTCATACTGGTTTTACATCTGGATACATATTGATTTCATGTTCAACGATTCTCGAGTCAATGCGTGGCATTTATTCATATGACCATGCAAATACATCTTTGAATTCATGAAAGAGAGCGCAGTATATTTCTAGTTCTGAAGGAGAACAAGATTTGCCAACATGAATATTCTCTACAACGTTAGGTTTGGTTGAGATATTAATGGCGATAGTTTCTTCAATATTGGATCAATTTCACTTGGAATCCACTGTATTTACAGTATTTGATAAAAAATCAAAAAATGAAGGATGACTAAGGTCACTTGGATAATCTTCATTGTTATATTGAAGGTGGGAACGATGGTGGTAATCTTCCCACGACGTCTCTCCTATCATCATCGACTGAATGATTTGTTCATCTGTAGAATGTATATGAGACCAAGGATTGGAAGAGGTACCATACTCTAGAGACCTATCTATCCAAACACTCGCTGAGTGTTGATTTGGGTTCACCGTCCAGGCCCAGAAAATTGATTGCTACAAAGGTTCTATGGGGCTTGGGGCTAACACTTCGTGATGATCCACACTGTCAAAATGGTCAGAAATCTTCTTTATATTAGACGATGTAGAAGAGATCATATGACAGGTTTCCACTATGGCCACTTCCGCTAGATTACTTGGAGGCAGGACGGCAAAAGTACCCATTAAGGAAGGTTCTTTTAGGAGACCTACTCTGACATTTTGAAGCGATTGAGAACTTCCATTGATCAATGGAATGCTTCCAGTAGGCTATGAACTATTGGGGAAAAATGTTAGTTGGTCAACGATTGTAATTCCACCTTGGAAGGGAAATGTAATCTTTCTAAAATATGTTGACACCACAACAGTGATAGCACAAATTGAGGGCCTTCCCAACAAGAAATTGTAGTCGAGGTTTCCATCAATGACTTCAAGCTCAATTTCTACCATATTTCCCCCTAATTCAACTTGCAAGTTACTTAATATCCCATACGGTGTGTATGTTCTTCCATCGAATGCTTTTAATTTCGTTGATGATTGCCACAAGGGTGGTGAACCTAAAGTTTTCCAACAACTCATTGAAATAATGTAGGTAGATGCCCCCTCATCAATGATTATTCAATGAACAATTTTATTGAGGTCTTTTATTGAGGTTTTATTGAGGAATGATTTTCCTCATTCCTAGGACTTATAGTGTTTGTAGCTCTCTAGTAGGTTGATAGTCCAGTTTCTCTTTGCTTTAGATCTTCTTTATCATGTTCGCTTCCTGATTTTCAATAGTCCTTTTTCATGCTTTCCTTTCTTACAACATTTCTCATCATTTCCTTCTATACATCATAGTTTAGGCCATTTTAATGCAAAACTATGTTTTTCCTAAGATGCACTCATTTCATTGGTTGCTTGATTTTCTTGGTTGACTGTTAGTTTCTATGTAGCAGATCTCTTCCAGTAGTAGGTTATCTCACCAGCAATCACACCCTCCATCTGATCCATGCCCTATAGGTCTCCCAAACCTCACCTCAATTCTGCCCTAGTTTCCTTCATTTTTCATATAACTTCTTCCTCTCTCCTTGAGCAAACCCAATCATATTTCTCTCTCCAGGTGATTCATGGTAGACCTTAGGCACCCTAAAACCTCATTCCAACCTTCATCCACCTTCTCTGCCCAATCTCACACCCTCAAAACAACTAAAATTTCTCTCGGCATCCTCTTGCAGGCCTCTTATAGCTTCCCAATTTTCCTCCTATAGTTTTCTTGTGTCCTCCCGTATTTTTTCTTGTAGGCTTTCTCTTGAAGGTCGAGTGTGGGAAAAGCCTCTAGAAGGCCACCTAAGACCTCCTAGGACCCATCCACACCATCCTACATCCTCCCAAGCTCCAAAACCGCCCTCTAATGCCACCTGTTTGTTGCCACACACACACAATAAATTAGATGCATGTTAAATTGACATAAAAACACATAAAAATACAAAAATATGTTTTTTTCTTATTTAGTTCTAAATAGCATGGCTAGATGTTGTTTACTTCCTTGAGTAGGTAATGGCATTTCTTTCCTGGTTTTCATAGTGTTTTTGTCAAAAGTAGAATTTGCTTGTTAATTAGGGTTTACTAGTTTTTCTTTACATTCGAGTCTTTCTCCTTTCTGTAGTTAGAATAGCATCTATGGAGTAAAGCTTTCTTTCCTTTCATCACACATAGATCTTATTCTAGAATCTATATAATTTTGCTTGAGCTCCTAGTGATCTTGCGTCGGCTGACCAAGTGACAACCTACAATGAGAACTAGTACTTGTGCATATAGCACCGATGCTTCCAAGTTTGTTACGAACTACTGGGTTGATAAAGTAAATTTGGTAGCCCAAGAGTTGTAACATTCTTGCTGCAATACTAGCGCTCACCATTAGGCATCTCTCTTTCCATAGAAAATGCACTCATCCCTGAATTAAGGGTTGACTGGTGGAATAATGTTTGTTGATTGGCCTCTAATAGCAATAGGCTCCTAAACATAAAATCTATATTGTTGTTAGATAATGTAAGAGTCTTCACTAAAGCAACTTTTTATTGAAGAATTTTCTTAGTTACATAATTTTTATGATTACAAAAGGATATATAAGTGATGGTGTTTAAAGATATAGTTGTTTGGAATCTAACTAGTCACTAAACAAATTTATTTGGACTTTTGGTCCCAATCATTCATCAACCATCTCATTTTTTTGTGATCTTTGATACGAGTTATTAGGGCCCATAAAACACTAAAAGAAGTGGTGGTGTCTAGAGACACCCATGATGGGAATCCAAATAGAGGATATATTTATCTGTAGTTTTTCTACCTTTAAATAGTTATCTTCAACATGAATATTGTTGGTGGTTAGATTTGCAAACTTTACTCACTTTGTTACCTTGTCCTCTTTATACATTTTACACCAATAGTGGTTAATAGATATCCGAAAATGCATACATATACCTCTTATCATGTCTTTAAAGGTTATTGGTCAATTAAGCATAGTTTTAGGGGATTATTACCTATGTGGCTTGATAATTCAGTTATTTATACATATTTGAAGGGAGAGTGACCATGACCATGATTCAGTCAATGATATCGTCAAAGATGGCAGCCTTATCCTTGGATATGCACTGCAATGGTGAATCAATCTTTCGATTGACACATAGCTATCTTTTACATTCTATTTCGTTCTAAAAAAACACCATGTAATTAAAGGGAGTGTTGGACACCTAATCCTAAAGGGTTAGTGTGGAATTCGAATGGACAAAAGCAGTCCAAGAGACCTTGGGATCTGAATCCCAAGAGTCACCTATTGTACTATAAATGTGTATCTTATGTTAATAAAAAATATGCACTCACTGATTTATCTTTCATATTGTTTGTTGTCCATGTGTGTTTAACATGGTATCATAGCGCCATGATGTGTGGCCTGTTTTCCCTGAGCAACTGGTCTGAGTTGCCTTGAATAGTGCTGACTAGAGCTAGCCTAGTCTTCTGTAACGCTCCATTAATTCTGCCATCCCTGCGCTGTACCTGCGCCCTGCTCTTCTGAAGCTGCATACCAAATGATGTCAGAGCTGAAACGGTAACGCTGCCTGAAACACTGCTGAGTGAAACGCACGCTGCCTGAAGACTCTTTTTCTGAAGACTACCAGTATAATCGTTGGCTCAGTTGGAGGAGTTGCACTGATAGCAGTAGCGCCAGTGCTGAATTGAAACGCCTGGTAACGTAACTGATAGCAGTAGCGCCAGTGCTGAATTGAAACGCCTGTTTTATATATGATTACGTAGTTGCTCAATACATACACTCTCTTGGTGACATAGTTCTCATGGCTCCGTGACTATTGTGGACTACCACTTCTCGCTCCCTTCATGTCCAATTTGACACCGCTCCTCTATTTTCTATATGACATATAGAACACAGCTAATACCACACAGTTAATACGAGTGGTATCCTGCCATGCCGATTATACCACACAATCATACATTGAAGTGGAAGCGTGGTGGCCTATGCGCAGTGGAAGTGTGTGACAATTTCCCTTCGTGGCTCTCTATACATTTTGAAAGGCCATGAATGCATGAATAGAATTGGTTGTTTCGTTCTATATTCTTGTGTTGGTAGTTTAATTCATAGAGGATGCAACTGGAGTCTCCACGACCAGGGAAGAGTGAGTGTCCCAGCATTTCTACGAAGTCTGGAAGGTTGTTTGCGGTTTCTTTCGAGAGATTTCAAGGGAGCATGTCTCTATACGATAGTCAAAGTAATTCAAAATGCCGCCAGTCAAAGGAACTCAAAACATTTTGAATCTCCATGTCCGCAATCTCCATGGGTAATTTCTACAGCGTTGGTATTTTGTGTATTTCTGTAAGGTGGAGACAGAGTTGAATTTTGGCGCCTTCGTAAGCTTGTATTGACATATAAGACGGGTCGATTGAGACCATAAATGGTGACATTTGTAGCATCATAACCGCGGTTACTTCTTTCGTTGGGTGAGAGGATTTATTTATAAGAAAGTTGAAGTGCGGATTGATTGAAACCAGCCTTTGCAACAACATCAAGAATGTGTCTTCCAGGAGCGTTTTCAAATCAATGGCGAGATTCGACCAAGAAATTTTGATATAATTTTGGCCAGATGCTGTATAATGGACCTGGATATTGTTTTGTTGGTGATGTTAGGGGCGAAAACATTGCAGCAGACGGAGGATGTTGTCTTTCGTTCTTAAGGTTTCAGAAACAGTCTTGTGAATTTTGGTGGAAATCGACTCTCGAACTTTAAAAGCAATCGTTCAGTACAAAACTTAATGGACTTTTTATTCCTTTTGTGTTCCTAAGCTTCCAGAAGGGATATAGAGGCAAGTTCTGTAAAGTTTAAAGGAAATCGGCTACGAAAATTTAGAGGGCAGAATTTTAGTGAATTCACTGCAGCCTACAGAGTTTCTGAAAGTCTGGTATCAGAGTCCCTCTACAGGGTCTGACATCCGGAGATAATTATTCCTCTGAGCAGGGAAGCATTATCGTTGTCATTTCTCTGAATTTGAGTTTTTTGGATGAAATTCTATCGTAGAATTCAATTTGGCTATCTACATGCATGTCTGTTTAATTTGATACTGTGCACAAGCTTTCGCTTATAGACAAATGGATGTGCCTCGTTGCAGTTGTATTGTTGAATGGTGAATGCAGTATAACTGGAGTTAACGCTGATAGATGATTTGTAAGTCAGATTTTTTATGACTTGGCACATGCTCAAGCAGATTTTAAGAGCAGTATTGAAGCTACCTCGAAGCAGATTTGGTGTTGTCTGTGGAACAATTTGAAACAACCTCTGAGTGAAGTGATTCGTGGAGAAGTGATCAGCATTGTGAAGTGAATTTGAAGCATTTTTGAAGACATTTTTGGAAGTCATTTTTTTGCAGTTTCTTGTAGAGATTTTGGAGCAGTTTCTTGTAGAGATTTTGCATGATTTCCATAGCAGCTAGATGCTCTGAAGTTTGAAGTTGAGGACAGCGCTTATCTTCACATTTATATATTTTTTTGCATTGGTGATGTTATGCTCCAGTTCATTCTTGAAACGAACTGTGGAGTGTTGATTTACCATGTGCCCAATTGTACCAATGTTTATTGTAGCTTGACGAGAAATGTTTATTGTAGTTTAACTTGGTAACATCCAGCTTACTCAGGTCCTGCTCCATCAACCATTTTCGCGACATTGTTGCCACTTGATAAGCCCTTACAATATCTTGTAGTAAGAGTACAATATTATTTTTCTGTTGCTGTTGCCTCAGTTGTGTTTTTTAAGTGACATTGAAGAAAAATGGCCAGACTTGAAGATGCATTAAAGTTATTGAATATCCTAATTCATTCCACTGTTGATGAGATGGTCAAAGTTAACAAAGAAACTCTCTTTGACATCCAAACCTCTCTGCAAACTGCACGTGAGAATATTGAGTTTTTGCAGCTTGAAACAAAGCTACAGCAGGAAGAATTACACCAGTGGAGTCATCATTCTGAACCTGTTTCTGTTCAGAACAATGAAGCAGACTCCCATAAACAACAAGTTAATAATGTTACAGTTCATTCAGATAAAGCAGCAAAGTTACATGCAGATGCAGAGGTTCAGTCTGCACTTCCCAAGCCCATCATCAGACCTTGGGAACAGCTTGTGCACAACAAGCATAGAACTGGTCTTGGATATGACAAGGACTTGTCCTTTCATATTCCAGACTATGCCAAGCCCATTCAGTTTCAAAGTGCTGGATTCATTCATGACAGTTCACCTGCTCTTAATGATAGTTCAACTTCAGTTGTTCCAGATTCTACTCCTCTTCCACCGCAGCAACAACAACAACAGATTGTAAAATGCCAACACTGTGACCGAGTTGGCCATTTGAAAGATCACTGTTTTGATCTTCATCCATGTAAGCACTGTCATAAAACCAGTCATTCTTCACACAGATGCTTCAAAAACAAACGTCCTGCAAGAACAAAGATTCATCTTGGATGGATCGCTTCTTGGCAATGGGCATCAACAGCCAAGAAGATATTCCAAACACATGTCAGAACTTGTTCCAGAATATTGAACAGTCTTGCAGTTGAGTTTTCTCCATCTTCTCACCTTGTATCTGACAGGGGGGGAAATGATGGTCATCTACAAGCTTCAAAGCCACATCAAGCGAGCCTGAGCCACAACCTGCCACACCAGTTTCAGAGTTGTAGCCAGAGACAAGATGCCTGAACATGCCTTCAGTTGGAAATCTGGGACTTCCTCTAGCAGAAGACTTCAGTTTCTTGCCAGTTTCGGAAGCATTCCAGGAACATATTGAGAACACTTCCTCTAGCAGAAGACACCAGCTTCTTGCCAGTTTTGGAAGAGTTCTAGGAATTGCATTAAGCATTCCAGAGTTGTTGGTCATCCTTAAACCATCACAGATTGAGAACACTTCCTCTAGCAGAAGACACCAGTTTCTTGCCAGTTTTGGAAGAGTTCGGGAACTGCACTAAGCGTTCCAGTGTTGGTGGTCATCCTTAAACCACCGCCCTTTTATACCAACATTTCATAGAGCACATTCAGCCTAGTGCTGCCATGCATTTTTTGCAGATTTTGTATTACAGCTCTCTTCTTGGACTCATACATAACCCTTCGGATTAAGGGGGGGAATGTTGGACACCTAATCCTAAAGGGTTAGTGTGGAATTCGAATGGACAAAAGCAGTCCAAGAGACCTTGGGATCTGAATCCCAAGAGTCACCTATTGTACTATAAATGTGTATCTTATGTTAATAAAAAATATGCACTCACTGATTTATCTTTCATATTGTTTGCTGTCCATGTGTGTTTAACAGGGAGACATGGTTGTGATTCTAGAAGTTGTATTATTGTTAAATTGTATAAATTAGAGTCTTGAGCTATGAAAGCTATCATTGTTAGTAGTCGTTAAGTCTATAGGAGAAATACTCTAACTCAAAATATATAATAGAATACTTATCATATTTATTTGATTAGTTAAAATTTGATGTTCTCAGCATATTGTGATTTGTTGATCTAGCCACATCCCTCATCAAGGTGTTGGGCCCACTCTCCTCACCAGGTGTTGCTAGATTAGATGTGTGTTTAGGTTTATTTCTATGAGATTTATTATTTCCTGTGAATGCTTATGGGTGTGTTGTTATGAGTCCTAAATGTTGTTATTCTTAGTTTCTCTTACAGCTTTTACTTTTGTTACTCTTACTTGTAGTTACAATATTGCTGGTTGTTACACATTGATGAATTTATAGCTATTGTTCAATGTTGGGTAGGAAACTGTGGCCTACAAATATAGTGCATGATAGCCTTCAAATATCTGTTAGAATCCCGGGTTGGCAATTACAAGTGTATTGGGTGAATTTCATGATTCATACTTCGACACCATCATTTTCATGTCGTTGTCGACGAGGCTATGAAAGGCACGGAAGTACGACCAGTACTGACCATATGACTGATCTCTCGTCCTAGGGAAGGAATCTTAAACCTTACTCAAGGTCCTGATTACATCGTTTGGTTGTTTGGTTTCTTTCTTTCTTGTTTTATTTGTGTTTTTAGTATTGTTCTCTCAACCTAGGGAAGGAAATTTTTACCACCTTACTCTAGGTTTGAAGATTTAGATTGCTCTTTTCTTCTTTCCTAAGTATTGGTCTCTCGTCCTTGGAAGGGAATTTTTGTTTTTCACCCTGTTTTAGGCCCAAATCTTGATTTTTGTGATTTGTTTATTTTCATTCTTTTGTTTTATTTCTGGTCCACTCTCTCATCCTGGGGAGGGAAGTTCTTATCCTACTCCAGGTATTGATATTTTAATTTGCTTGAACGTTTCCCTTTTATTTCTTGATTGTATGAATAGAGACACCAATAAAAGGGGAAGTGGGACAACCCTGAAAATAAAAGGGGTTGATTTGGGTAGGAAAACTTACATCCAAGAGATCATCTCAAGGGCTAAGTCTGGAGCATCGTAACGAGTTACTGTTAGGGTAAGATCTCATACGAGATCTAGAGGACAATTAATTTCACAACTGGAACCTCACCCAATAGTAGAAGAGAAATTAAGGGAAGAACAAGTAGCAAGCAGAGGATATGAGGAGCTTCATATTTCAAGTTCAAAGGAAGAATATTTGAGGGCATTCTTGGCACCATTTGATCAAGGGAGTGTTGTTAAACAACTTCAATCACCTATTATACACTAGCTAGAGCTAGAAACTGTTGAAATTTGAAATGGGTATTGGTAGATATTCATCGATCCCACAACTTCTTTGATTGAATTTCCAATCAAAGATATTAGAGGTGATGCACCTTTGAAGCCTATTCCTTTGAAAGCAGTACCTAATTTCCATGGTTTTTCTTATGAGGATCCAGGCACATTCCTTTTTGAAAGCGACGTTGTCTGTTGGGGGGCACAAATTTGAGATGCTTTTATGGAATGTTTTCAATATAGTTTGTAGATATCACACCACTTGGATAAGGATATATTGAAGGTTATCTTTCTCAAAGCACTAAGGGAGGAATCTCTGCAGCTAATGAATGTAGTAGGAAAAGGAAATATATCAAAGGAGGAATTTGATACCATCTATGAATTATGTATTAAGTGCTCACGAGGGGATGTGAGATAGAGGCAGGGAATCTGAGCTCCCAAAACATCCCAGAGTGGAGTTACAATGGCTGGAATTCGAAATCTGCTGGAAAACCTCAGAACCGATATCTTGAACATATTATCATCACAGCTAGGTGTGCTCTAGGAAAAATAGAAACAGATGGAAGCATAGGAGGCTATGTCCATTTTCTTCCCTCAATGCAAGACAAAACATCCATTGAAGGAATTTCCATTAAATTATGTGGAGACTTGTGTGATATGTGAATGAAGTCATTCCACTAGTACTTTATCATCTCTTCCTCGATCGTACATAGTCTTTTAGGGGAAAATGAAGAAGGAGATCAACTTTATTTTATGGGATCAAGGAAACCATGGAAACCATGATCGCCGACCATGAATCAATGTATGCCTCAAGGTATCAGTATTTTAATAATTTGAATTTTGGTTAGTAGTATGTACCTTTTTCACCTTCTTAGCTACCCTTAATCTTGTCCAAATTTTTTATGGTCCAAGAATTTGCATGGACCTCCTCCTCCTCTTTCAAGACAATTTTCCCAATCTATACCACAATAGCAGCTACATCTACCTGCTAATTCACCCACTCGTATTCCTCATCTTCATCCTCAATTTCATGTCCAACCCAATCCAAATCCAAAATAATAGAGGGGCTCAAGAGGATGAGACACTCAATCTCCATGCATATAATATTGGCACCATGGAATCGAATGATTTAAATCTTTGATCTCGCCTGGTGGTCAATACTCAGACTTCACCAGTAAATGTTGAACATACCAATGATGAAGTCTCATAACTAGAACATAGAACAATAGGGGATGAGCTAGCATAGATACCGAGAGAGAAGAAAATCCCTTCACAAACTATTGTTACTAGAGGATTTTAGACTATTCCACCCTATCTAGAAATATTATCTTTTAGCCAACAAAGTCCTAATCCTGAATTCGAGTTTTTGGGGGAACTGCAGAATTTATTTTCCAAATTCTGTTACTTCAGGCTATGAAGGACATATTGATTTACACCAAGATAATTAAAGAATATTGTTCTAAGAAATATAGTTGAAAACCAAAGGACCCACTTATTATTCATTTCATGGGTAAACTATTAGATATCATGCTAGGGAAACCTATACTTATCAAATACAGGGACCCTAGGAATTTGATTCTGACATTATAGATTAATCAAGTGGATATCCCAAATTTGCTGGTAGATTTCGGGGAAGTGATTAATGTTATAACCTTTGCAACCGTGATTACCTTGGGTCTATGGAACCTTAAACCAACTCTCGTTGTCCAAGAGTTGGTAGATCATTCTACTATAAGGCCAGTAGGGGAGCTAGAAGACATTATTATTTCGGTAGACTCATGGCAGTGCCCGTTGACCTTTTGGTCTTGCACACTCAATCCAAATTTAGTTGAAATCCTTTGATTTTAGGAAGACCTTGACTTGCAACCACAAATGCCTACATTGGGTGTTAGTCTGGAAACATGGTAATATCCAATGGGGAAATTATAAAGAATCTTATCATTTACCCCCTTACAGAACCAAGTTCATCAAATAAACTCATATTTACATTAATACAAAAGTCTCTATCTACCTAAGAGACTGAATCTGAGAATGAAATAGTTAGACCCATCCTTACCATCAGCGAGGCTCTTGGTTTTATGGATGAAATGAAGGATGCTGCAATTAGCACTTTCCTCACCAATCCCGACTGTGTTTCTAATTCAACCCGTCTGTTGTTAGAAATTGTCATGACTTTCAATGTTCAAGAACATATTGAACTAGAAATAGCAGTAGAAAACATTCCCAAAATTGTACCTCTTAATAGTGTTCCTTTAGAAATTGAACGAGAGAAAACATTGAATATTAATCCTCACCTTTCACACTCCTAATCTGAACAGTTGTTTAAAGTCCTTCAGGAACATAAAGAATCCTTTCCTTGGGAGTATACATATATGAAAGGAATACTTGTTGTTTTATGTATTCATCATATATACATTAAAGAGGAATGTTAACCTATTAGGTAGCCACAAAGAATAATGAATGATTCTTTCAAAAACATTGTCAAAGATGAATTACAGAAGCTATTAGATGTGGGTGTTATTTATTTGATATGAGACAGTCAATGGGTTTCCCCATTGGTCAGTGTTCCTAAAAAGAATACCAAGTGGCAGATTTGTGTCAATTACCGGGAACTAAACAAAGAAACTCAGAAAGATATTTTTTTCTTACACTTTATTGACAATGTTCTTGATACAAAGCGAGGAAGGAGTTTTTCTCCTTTCTTTTAGGTCTTAGTGGATACAATTATATACAAATAGTTCCTAAGGATCAGGATAAAACTACCTTCACATTCCCTTGGGAAACCTTTGCCTACCAAGTCCTTCCATTTGGCCTCTGTAATGCACTTGCTACCTTTCAAAGGAAAAGATTAGGAATTTTCTTGAATCTAGTTAATGATAATGTTGAGATTTACATGGATGACTTTACGCCATATGGGGATTCCTCTATAGAATCTTTGAGAAACTCAGAGAAGGTACTTGAAACATGCAAACAAACACATCTTTCTCTTAGTACATTCAAATTTCATAGATGATGACAAAAGGGATAGTGTCGACACACTTGCTTTCAATTGCAGGAATTTGGGTTGATCCTAACAAAGGTAGAGGTAATCTTAAAATTTCCTACACCTAAGAAACAGACATAAGTACACAACTTTATTTGTTATGTTGTATATTATAGGTGTTCCATAGAATTTTCTTTCTAAAATAGCTTTCCCACTTTTTCAATTACTTCCTGAGGATGGAGAATTTTTGTGGACAATTGAATGTGACGTCGATTTTGTAGACAACAAAGAACTAGTTTTCAAGGCTCCGATATTACGCGGTTCTTACTAGAATCTCTTGTTTCACATCTCTATTTATTCTTCTCAAACAATAGTAGGGGAATTTTTGGGGCAACAATGGGACAAGAAACCGTACGCAATTTACTATGTCAGCACAAATTTGACCCGTGCAAAATTAAACTATACGGTAACTGAAAAGGAGTTATTGCCTATCATTTATGTTATTAGTAATTCGCCACTATATCACGGGGTATCACACTTTTGTGCACAATTATCATACAATGATCACGTAACTGATGAATAAACCAATAACCATTGGTCATGTTATAATATGGTTGTTGTTAATTCAAGAATCTGATATTACCATTGTAGACAAACCAGAGAAAGATAACGTAGTTGCATATTTCCGATCTAGGTTGGATACTGGTGATGAAGGTACACATGTAGAGGATAGTTGTCCAAATGAACATATTTTTCCAATTTCTACTCACACTCTGTGGTATGTAGATATTGCTAATTTTCTTTCTATAGGAAAGGTGCCGCATCACTTGTCTTAAAAATAACAAAGAAGGATTATCCATCATAGTGTTTGGTATTCATGGATAGAGGGATATCTCTTTTACACAGGATCTGACCAACAATTTTGGTACTACATAAGTGGTGATGACACCTACAATGTCCTGAAAGATTCTCATGATGGCTTATGTGGGGGACATTGTGAAAGTAAGCAGACAAGTCATAAGGTGTTAAAAATTGGATATTATTGGCCTTCTATTTTTCATGATGCTAGAGGGTGTGATAGTTTCCAGCAGATGGGTTAGCCGATTTAGGCAGATGAAATTTTGTTACATCGTTAAATAGCTCTTGAGCCCTTTGAAAAATGGGATGCCGATTTCGTTGGGACATTTAATCCACCCTCACAGTAGAAAGTTCATATTCTAGTTTGCAATGGAACAGGTTGTCTTAGACTTTTTATTTGAAGAAATTCTTCCATGGTATAAAGCTCCTAGAGAAATAGTTTCAGATGGAGGGCCATAATTTACATCACCTATGATAGGAGGACTTCTGAAAAAATATGGAACCAATCATAGCACCTTCCTCCATCTCAAACTTTCAGCAGATTTCTTTGTGCAATATTATATATAATATCATATCTAAAGTCATGATGGATAACATCAAGGGAACACTCTCGCTCCACATTGCAAGGGAGAAGTTTGGATTTCCCCTAATATTTATCAGGGTTATGGTTGGTATCACTCAAAATATTAATTTGGAAAGGATCATGGGGATGTTTAGGGGATCTAAAATGATAGAGGAGGTTAGCGTTACTCAACTTTTTTTTGTAGATGATATTTTGACATTTCTAATGACACCCTAAGACTTTACACCACATCTTTCACCATTTTAGTGAGTCTTTTGGACTTATTGTAAATGGAAAAAAGTCTATTCTTATTTTCTCACATGAGAAACCTTCATATATAAGTCACATTGCTGAGACATTTAGGGTCTCCAACAAGCCCCTTCATGAAGGCTTTACCTATTTGGGATGTAGATTGAAGCCTAACAAGTACAGTTTGGGGGACTATACATGGATACTCTCTCAATTTTGGAAGAATATCAAATGTTGGATTCACCCTTTGGCTCTCACTTGGTGAGAGGTTCGCTTTGATTCAATCTATCCTTGAACAATTGACAAGATATTGGATGCATCTATTTTCCCTTCCCACACGCATTATTTCTAAGATCCACTTAGTTTTAGTGAGCTTCCTATGCTCCCACACACATGGGAATCACAAATTTCATACTACCCTTTCCATGACTAGACATGGCTACTCTCTAAATATCGGAAGAAGCTCAAATTTTGGACTCACCATTGGGCAAGAGGTTCACATTGATTCAATCCAACCTTCAATAGTTCAGAATATATTGGATGCATATATTGTCCCTTCTCGCACACATTATTTCTCATATCCCCTCAGTTTTAGTGAGATTCCTATGGTTCGAGACTCATGGGAATCTAAAATATTATCTCATTGAGTGGAGCTCTATTTCCATCCCAAGAGTACTAGGTGGATGGGGTATTCTAAATACAAATTTATTTGGTTAGTCCTTATTAATGAAGTCCCTTAGGTTGGAAATATTTTGTGAAGCCATTTAGAAGGAGGTTATATGAGCAAAATAAAGAAAAGGATCTTTGAAATGGCTCAGTTTTCAAATGATAAAACTTCGGTTCTTGAAGTTGATTAAATGGGAATTTTGGAAGGGCAATATAATTATCATCACATAGGACAGGACTGTGAGATTGTCAGTTAACACTTGGTTGACTCAAGACAATATATATAAGCTCATATCAAAAGTCATTATGGAGAGCATCAAGGGAACACTCTCACTCCACAATGCAAGGGAGAAGTTTTGTTTTCCCCTAATATTTATGATGGTTATGGATGGTATCACTCAAAATATTAATTTAGCTATGGCAATCGAGATTTTTAGGGGATTTAAAATGATAGAGGAGGTTAGTATCACTCACCTTTCTTTAGATGATATTATGACATTTCTAATGACATTGGGAGGCTTTAAGCCACATCTTTCACTGTTTAAGTGAGGCTTCTAGACTTATTGTAAATGGAAAAATGTGTATTCTTATTTTCTCACATGGGAACCATTTAGATCTAAATCACATTGCTAAGACATTTAGGGTCTCCACTAAGCCCCTTCGTGAAGGATTCACCTATTTTAGATGTAGGTTGAAGCATAACAAGTACAATTTGGGGGATTAGACATGGCTACTCTCTAAATTTTGGAAGAATCTCAAATGTTGGACTCACCCTTTGGCTCTCACTAGGTGGGAAGTTCACTTTGATTCAATATGTCCTTCAGCAATTGACAATATATTCAATGCATCTATTTTCCCGGCCCACACACATTACTTCTAAGATCTTGTTAGTTTTAGACAACTTCCTATGCTGCGAGACAGATGGGAATCACAAATTTCATACTATCATTTAGGTGACTAGAGATGGCTACTCTCTAAATTTTGGAAAGATCTAAAATGTTGGACTAACCATTGGGGAGGAGGTTCACTTTGATTCAATATGTCCTGTAATAGTTTAATATATATTGGATTCATCTATTTTCCCTTCTCGCACACATTGTTTCATAGATCCCCTTAGTTTTAGCAAGCTTCCGATGGTCTGAGACTCATGGGAATCTAAAATTTTATCTCGTTGAGTGGAGCTCTATTTGCATACCAATAGTACTAGTTGGATGGGGTATTCTAAATACAAAGGTATTTGGTTAGTCATTATTATTGAAGTCACTTAGGTTGGAACTATTTGGTGAAGCCATTTGGAAGGAGATTATATAAGCAAAATACCTTAAGAGAAGACCTATCACAAACTGGCTTAGGGTAGTGGAGATCACTATAAGAAAGGGATATTTCACATGGCTGAGTTTTCAAGAGATAAAACTTTGGTTCTTAAACCTAATAAATGGGCATTTGGGAAGGGCAATATGATTAACATCACACACAACAAGATTATGGGATGTTCGATTAACACTTGGCTCACATAAGGCACCATTATACATAACATCATATCGAAAGTTATTCTGGAGAGCATCAAGGGAACACTCTCGCTCCACATTGCAAGGGAGAGTTTTGGATTTTGCCTAATATTTATTAGCGTTATGGATGGTATCACTCAAAATATTAATTTGGCTAGGGGCGTGGGGTTGTTTGGGGGATATAAAATGACCAAGGAGATTAGCATCAGCTTCCTTATCATGTTCGCTTCCTGATTTTCAATAGTCCTTTTTCATGCTTTCCTTTCTTACAACATTTATCATCATTTCCTTCTATACATCATAATTTAGGCCATTTTAATGCAAAACTATGTTTTTCCTAAGATGCACTCATTTCATTGGTTGCTTGATTTTCTTGGTTGACTGTTAGTTTCTATGTAGAAGATCTCTTCCAGTAGTAGGCTATCTCACCAGCAATCACACCCTCCATCTGATCCATGCCCTATAGGTCTCCCAAACCTCACCTCAATTCTGCCCTAGTTTCCTTCATTTTTCATATAACTTCTTCCTCTCTCCTTGAGCAAACCCAATCATATTTCTCTCTCCAGGTGATTCATTGTAGACCTTAGGCACCCTAAAACCTCATTCCAAAATTCATCCACCTTCTCTGCCCAATCTCACACCCTCAAAACAACTAAAATTTCTCTCGGCATCCTCTTGCAGGCCTCTTATAGCTTCCCTATTTTCCTCCTATAGTTTTCTTGTGTCCTCCCGTATTTTTTCTTGTAGGCTTTCTCTTGAAGGTCGAGTTTGGGAAAAGCCTCTAGAAGGCCACCTAAGACCTCCTAGGACCCATCCACACCATCCTACATCCTCCCAAGCTCCAAAACCGCCCTCTAATGCCACCTGTTTGTTGCCACACACACACAATAAATTAGATGCATGTTAAATTGACATAAAAACACATAAAAATCCAAAAATATGTTTTTTTCTTATTTAGTTCTAAATAGCATGGCTAGATGTTGTTTACTTCCTTGTGTAGGTAATGGCATTTCTTTCCTGGTTTTCATAGTGTTTTTGTCAAAAGTAGAATTTGCTTGTTAATTAGGGTTTACTAGTTTTTCTTTACATTCGAGTCTTTCTCCTTTCTGTAGTTAGAATAGCATCTATGGAGTAAGCTTTCTTTCCTTTCATCACACATAGATCTTATTCTAGAATCTATATAATTTTGCTTGAGCTCCTATTGATCTTGCGTCGGCTGACCAAGTGACAACCTACAATGAGAACTAGTACTTGTGCATATAGCACCGATGCTTCCAAGTTTGTTACGAACTACTGGGTTGATAAAGTAAATTTGGTAGCCCAAGAGTTGTAACATTCTTGCTGCAATACTAGCGCTCACCATTAGGCATCTCTCTTTCCATAGAAAATGCACTCATCCCTGAATTAAGGGTTGACTGGTGGAATAATGTTTGTTGATTGGCCTCTAATAGCAATAGGCTCCTAAACATAAAATCTATATTGTTGTTAGATAATGTAAGAGTCTTCACTAAAGAAACTTTTTATTCAAGAATTTTCTTGGCTACATAATTTTTATGATTACAAAAGGATATATAAGTGATGGTGTTTAAAGATATAGTTGTTTGGAATCTAACTAGTCACTAAACAAATTTATTTGGACTTTTGGTCCCAATCATTCATCAACCATCTCATTTTTTTTTTATCTTTGATACGAGTTATTAGGGCCCATAAAACACTAAGAGAAGTGGTGGTGTCTAGAGACACCCATGATGGGAATCCAAATAGAGGATATATTTATCTGTAGTTTTTCTACCTTTAAGTAGTTATCTTCAACAAGAATATTGTTGGTGGTTAGATTTGCAAACTTTACTCACTTTGTTACCTTGTCCTCTTTATACATTTTACACCAATAGTGGTTAATAGATATCTGAAAATGCATACATATACCTCTTATCATGTCTTTAAAGGTTATTGGTCAATTAAGCATAGTTTTAGGGGATTATTACCTATGTGGCTTGATAATTCAGTTATTTATACATATTTGAAGGGAGAGTGACCATGACCATGATTCAGTCAATGATATCGTCAAAGATGGCAGCCTTATCCTTGGATATGCACTGCAATGGTGAATCAATCTTTCGATTGACACATAGCTATCTTTTACATTCTATTTCGTTCTAAAAAAACACCATGTAATTAAAGGGAGACATGGTTGTGATTCTAGAAGTTGTATTATTGTTAAATTGTATAAATTAGAGTCTTGAGCTATGAAAGCTATCATTGTTAGTAGTCGTTAAGTCTATAGGAGAAATACTCTAACTCAAAATATATAATAGAATACTTATCATATTTATTTGATTAGTTAAAATTTGATGTTCTCAGCATATTGTGATTTGTTGATCTAGCCACATCCCTCATCAAGGTGTTGGACCCACTCTCCTCACCAGGTGTTGCTAGATTAGATGTGTGTTTAGGTTTATTTCTATGAGATTTATTATTTCCTGTGAATGCTTATGGGTGTGTTGTTATGAGTCCTAATTGTTGTTATTCTTAGTTTCTCTTACAGTTTTTACTTTTGTTACTCTTACTTGTAGTTACAATATTGCTGGTTGTTACACATTGATGAATTTATAGCTATTGTTCAATGTTGGGTAGGAAACTGTGGCCTACACATATAGTGCATGATAGCCTTCAAATATCTGTTAGAATCCCGGGTTGACAATTACAAGTGTATTGGGTGAATTTCATGATTCATACTTCGACACCATCATTTTCACGTCGTTGTCGGCGAGGCTATGAAAGGCACGGAAGTACGACCAGTACTGACCATATGACTGATCTCTCGTCCTAGGGAAGGAATCTTAAACCTTACTCAAGGTCCTGATTACATCGTTTGGTTGTTTGGTTTCTTTTTTTCTTGTTTTATTTGTGTTTTTAGTATTGTTCTCTCAACCTAGGGAAGGAAATTTTTACCACCTTACTCTAGGTTTGAAGATTTAGATTGCTCTTTTCTTCTTTCCTAAGTATTGGTCTCTCGTCCTTGGAAGGGAAGTTTTGTTTTTCACCCTGTTTTAGGCCCAAATCTTGATTTTTGTGATTTGTTTATTTTCATTCTTTTATTTTATTTCTGGTCCACTCTCTCATCCTGGGGAGGGAAGTTCTTATCCTACTCCAGGTATTGATATTTTAATTTGCTTGAACGTTTCCCTTTTATTTCTTGATTGTATGAATAGAGACACCAATAAAAGGGGAAGTGGGACACCCCTGAAAATAAAAGGGGTTGATTTGGGTAGGAAAACTTACATCCAAGAGATCATCTCAAGGGCTAATTATGGAGCATCGTAACGAGTTACTGTTAGGGTAAGATCTCATACGAGATCTAGAGGACAATTAATTTCACAACTGGAACCTCACCCAATAGTAGAAGAGAAATTAAGGGAAGAACAAGTAGCAAGCAGAGGATATGAGGAGCTTCATATTTCAAGTACAAAGGAAGAATATTTGAGGGCATTCTTGGCACCATTTGATCAAGGGAGTGTTGTTAAACAACTTCAATCACCTATTATACACTAGCTAGAGCTAGAAACTGTTGAAATTTGAAATGGGTATTGGTAGATATCCCACAACTTCTTTGATTGAATTTCCAATCAAAGGTATTAGAGGTGATGCACCTTTGAAGCCTATTCCTTTGAAAGCAGTACCTAATTTCCATGGTTTTTCTTATGAGGATCCACGCACATTCCTTTTTGAAAGCGACGTTGTCTGTTGGGGGGCACAAATTTGAGATGCTTTTATGGAATGTTTTCAATATAGTTTGTAGATATCACACCACTTGGATAAGGATATATTGAAGGTTATCTTTCTCAAAGCACTAAGGGAGGAATCTCTGCAGCTAATGAACGTAGTAGGAAAAGGAAATATATCAAAGGAGGAATTTGATACCATCTATGAATTATGTATTAAGTGCTCACGAGGGGATGTGAGATAGAGGCAGGGAATCTGAGCTCCCAAAACATCCCAGAGTGGAGTTACAATGGCTGGAATTCGAAATCTGCTAGAAAACCTTAGAACCGATATCTTGAACATATTATCATCACAGCTAGGTGTGCGCTAGGAAAAATAGAAACAGATGGAAGCATAGGAGGCTATGTCCATTTTCTTCCCTCAATGCAAGACAAAACATCCATTGAAGGAATTTCCATTAAATTATGTGGAGACTTGTGTGATATGTGAACAAAGTCATTCCACTAGTACTTTATCATCTCTTCCTCGATCGTACATAGTCTTTTAGGGGAAAATGAAGAAGGAGATCAACTTTATTTTATGGGATCAAGGAAACCATGGAAACCATGATCGCCGACCATGAATCAATGTATGCCTCAAGGTATCAGTATTTTAATAATATGAATTTTGGTTAGTAGTATGTACCTTTTTCACCTTCTTAGCTACCCTTAATCTTGTCCAAATTTTTTATGGTCCAAGAATTTGCATGGACCTCCTCCTCCTCCTTCAAGACAATTTTCCCAATCTATACCACAATAGCAGCTACATCTACCTGCTAATTCACCCACTCGTATTCCTCATCTTCATCCTCAATTGCATGTCCAACCCAATCCAAATCCAAAATAATAGAGGGGCTCAAGAGGATGAGACACTCAACCTCCATGCATATAATATTGGCACCATGGAATGGAATGATTTAAATCTTTGATCTCGCCTGGTGGTCAATACTCAGACTTCACCAGTAAATGTTGAACATACCAATGATGAAGTCTCATAACTAGAACATAGAACAATAGGGGATGAGCTAGCATAGATACCGAGAGAGAAGAAAATCCCTTCACAAACTATTGTTACTAGAGGATTTTAGACTATTCCACCCTATCTAGAAATATTATCTTTTAGCCAACAAAGTCCTAATCCTGAATTCGAGTTTTTGGGGGAACTGCAGAATTTATTTTCCAAATTCTGTTACTTCAGGCTATGAAGGACATATTGATTTACACCAAGATAATTAAAGAATATTGTTCTAAGAAATATAGTTGAAAACCAAAGGACCCACTTATTATTCATTTCATGGGTAAACTATTAGATATCATGCTAGGGAAACCTATACTTATCAAATACAGGGATCCTAGGAATTTGATTCTGACATTATAGATTAATCAAGTGGATATCCCAAATTTGCTGGTAGATTTCGGGGAAGTGATTAATGTTATAACCTTTGCAACCGTGATTACCTTGGGTCTATGGAACCTTAAACCAACTCTCATTGTCCAAGAGTTGGTAGATCATTCTACTATAAGGCCAGTAGGGGAGCTAGAAGACATTATTATTTCGGTAGACTCATGGCAGTGCCCGTTGACCTTTTGGTCTTGCACACTCAATCCAAATTTAGTTGAAATCCTTTGATTTTAGGAAGACCTTGACTTGCAACAACAAATGCCTACATTGGGTGTTAGTCTGGAGATTGTTATCATTTACCCCCTTACAGAACCAAGTTCATCAAATAAACTCATATTTACATTAATACAAAAGTATCTATCTACCTATGAGACTGAATCTGAGAATGAAATAGTTAGACCCATCCTTACCATCAGCGAGGCTCTTGGTTTTATGGATGAAATGAAGGATGCTGCAATTAGCACTTTCCTCACCAATCCCGACTGTGTTTCTAATTCAACCCGTCTGTTGTTAGAAATTGTCATGACTTTCAATGTTCAAGAACATATTGAACTAGAAATAGCAGTAGAAAACATTCCCAAAATTGTACCTCTTAATAGTGTTCCTTTAGAAATTGAACGAGAGAAAACATTGAATATTAATCCTCACCTTTCACACTCCTAATCTGAACAGTTGTTTAAAGTCCTTCAGGAACATAAAGAAGCCTTTCCTTGGGAGTATACATATATGAAAGGAATACTTGTTGTTTTATGTATTCATCATATATACATTAAAGAGGAATGTTAACCTATTAGGTAGCCACAAAGAATAATGAATGATTCTTTCAAAAACATTGTCAAAGATGAATTACATTGACAATGTTCTTGATACAAAGCGAGGAAGGAGTTTTTCTCCTTTCTTTTAGGTCTTAGTGGATACAATTATATACAAATAGTTCCTAAGGATCAGGATAAAACTACCTTCACATTCCCTTGGGAAACCTTTGCCTACCAAGTCCTTCCATTTGGCCTCTGTAATGCACTTGCTACCTTTCAAAGGAAAAGATTAGGAATTTTCTTGAATCTAGTTAATGATAATGTTGAGATTTACATGGATGACTTTACGCCATATGGGGATTCCTCTATAGAATCTTTGAGAAACTCAGAGAAGGTACTTGAAACATGCAAACAAACACATCTTTCTCTTAGTACATTCAAATTTCATAGATGATGACAAAAGGGATAGTGTCGACACACTTGCTTTCAATTGCAGGAATTTGGGTTGATCCTAACAAAGGTAGAGGTAATCTTAAAATTTCCTACACCTAAGAAACAGACATAAGTACACAACTTTATTTGTTATGTTGTATATTATAGGTGTTCCATAGAATTTTCTTTCTAAAATAGCTTTCCCACTTTTTCAATTACTTCCTGAGGATGGAGAATTTTTGTGGACAATTGAATGTGACGTCGATTTTGTAGACAACAAAGAACTAGTTTTCAAGGCTCCGATATTACGCGGTTCTTACTAGAATCTCTTGTTTCACATCTCTATTTATTCTTCTCAAACAATAGTAGGGGAATTTTTGGGGCAACAATGGGACAAGAAACCGTACGCAATTTACTATGTCAGCACAAATTTGACCCGTGCAAAATTAAACTATACGGTAACTGAAAAGGAGTTATTGCCTATCATTTATGTTATTAGTAATTCGCCACTATATCACGGGGTATCACACTTTTGTGCACAATTATCATACAATGATCACGTAACTGATGAATAAACCAATAACCATTGGTCATGTTATAATATGGTTGTTGTTAATTCAAGAATCTGATATTACCATTGTAGACAAACCAGAGAAAGATAACGTAGTTGCATATTTCCGATCTAGGTTGGATACTGGTGATGAAGGTACACATGTAGAGGATAGTTGTCCAAATGAACATATTTTTCCAATTTCTACTCACACTCTGTGGTATGTAGATATTGCTAATTTTCTTTCTATAGGAAAGGTGCCGCATCACTTGTCTTAAAAATAACAAAGAAGGATTATCCATCATAGTGTTTGGTATTCATGGATAGAGGGATATCTCTTTTACACAGGATCTGACCAACAATTTTGGTACTACATAAGTGGTGATGACACCTACAATGTCCTGAAAGATTCTCATGATGGCTTGTGTGGGGGACATTGTGAAAGTAAGCAGACAAGTCATAAGGTGTTAAAAATTGGATATTATTGGCCTTCTATTTTTCATGATGCTAGAGGGTGTGATAGTTTCCAGCAGATGGGTTAGCCGATTTAGGCAGATGAAATTTTGTTACATCGTTAAATAGCTCTTGAGCCCTTTGAAAAATGGGATGCCGATTTCGTTGGGACATTTAATCCACCCTCACAGTAGAAAGTTCATATTCTAGTTTGCAATGGAACAGGTTGTCTTAGACTTTTTATTTGAAGAAATTCTTCCATGGTATAAAGCTCCTAGAGAAATAGTTTCAGATGGAGGGCCATAATTTACATCACCTATGATAGGAGGACTTCTGAAAAAATATGGAACCAATCATAGCACCTTCCTCCATCTCAAACTTTCGGCAGATTTCTTTGTGCAATATTATATATAATATCATATCTAAAGTCATGATGGATAACATCAAGGGAACACTCTCGCTCCACATTGCAAGGGAGAAGTTTGGATTTCCCCTAATATTTATCAGGGTTATGGTTGGTATCACTCAAAATATTAATTTGGAAAGGATCATGGGGATGTTTAGGGGATCTAAAATGATAGAGGAGGTTAGCGTTACTCAACTTTTTTTTGTAGATGATATTTTGACATTTCTAATGACACCCTAAGACTTTACACCACATCTTTCACCATTTTAGTGAGTCTTTTGGACTTATTGTAAATGGAAAAAAGTCTATTCTTATTTTCTCACATGAGAAACCTTCATATATAAGTCACATTGCTGAGACATTTAGGGTCTCCAACAAGCCCCTTCATGAAGGCTTTACCTATTTGGGATGTAGATTGAAGCCTAACAAGTACAGTTTGGGGGACTATACATGGATACTCTCTCAATTTTGGAAGAATATCAAATGTTGGATTCACCCTTTGGCTCTCACTTGGTGAGAGGTTCGCTTTGATTCAATCTATCCTTGAACAATTGACAAGATATTGGATGCATCTATTTTCCCTTCCCACACGCATTATTTCTAAGATCCACTTAGTTTTAGTGAGCTTCCTATGCTCCCACACACATGGGAATCACAAATTTCATACTACCCTTTCCATGACTAGACATGGCTACTCTCTAAATATCGGAAGAAGCTCAAATTTTGGACTCACCATTGGGCAAGAGGTTCACATTGATTCAATCCAACCTTCAATAGTTCAGAATATATTGGATGCATATATTGTCCCTTCTCGCACACATTATTTCTCATATCCCCTCAGTTTTAGTGAGATTCCTATGGTTCGAGACTCATGGGAATCTAAAATATTATCTCATTGAGTGGAGCTCTATTTCCATCCCAAGAGTACTAGGTGGATGGGGTATTCTAAATACAAATTTATTTGGTTAGTCCTTATTAATGAAGTCCCTTAGGTTGGAAATATTTTGTGAAGCCATTTAGAAGGAGGTTATATGAGCAAAATAAAGAAAAGGATCTTTGAAATGGCTCAGTTTTCAAATGATAAAACTTCGGTTCTTGAAGTTGATTAAATGGGAATTTTGGAAGGGCAATATGATTATCATCACATAGGACAGGACTGTGAGATTGTCAGTTAACACTTGGTTGACTCAAGACAATATATATAAGCTCATATCAAAAGTCATTATGGAGAGCATCAAGGGAACACTCTCACTCCACAATGCAAGGGAGAAGTTTTGTTTTCCCCTAATATTTATGATGGTTATGGATGGTATCACTCAAAATATTAATTTAGCTATGGCAATCGAGATTTTTAGGGGATTTAAAATGATAGAGGAGGTTAGTATCACTCACCTTTCTTTAGATGATATTATGACATTTCTAATGACATTGGGAGGCTTTAAGCCACATCTTTCACTGTTTAAGTGAGGCTTCTAGACTTATTGTAAATGGAAAAATGTGTATTCTTATTTTCTCACATGGGAACCATTTAGATCTAAATCACATTGCTAAGACATTTAGGGTCTCCACTAAGCCCCTTCGTGAAGGATTCACCTATTTTAGATGTAGGTTGAAGCATAACAAGTACAATTTGGGGGATTAGACATGGCTACTCTCTAAATTTTGGAAGAATCTCAAATGTTGGACTCACCCTTTGGCTCTCACTAGGTGGGAAGTTCACTTTGATTTAATATGTCCTTCAGCAATTGACAATATATTCAATGCATCTATTTTCCCGGCCCACACACATTACTTCTAAGATCTTGTTAGTTTTAGACAGCTTCCTATGCTGCGAGACAGATGGGAATCACAAATTTCATACTATCATTTAGGTGACTAGAGATGGCTACTCTCTAAATTTTGGAAAGATCTAAAATGTTGGACTAACCATTGGGGAGGAGGTTCACTTTGATTCAATATGTCCTGTAATAGTTTAATATATATTGGATTCATCTATTTTCCCTTCTCGCACACATTGTTTCTTAGATCCCCTTAGTTTTAGCAAGCTTCCGATGGTCTGAGACTCATGGGAATCTAAAATTTTATCTCGTTGAGTGGAGCTCTATTTGCATACCAATAGTACTAGTTGGATGGGGTATTCTAAATACAAAGGTATTTGGTTAGTCATTATTATTGAAGTCACTTAGGTTGGAACTATTTGGTGAAGCCATTTGGAAGGAGATTATATAAGCAAAATACCTTAAGAGAAGACCTATCACAAACTGGATTAGGGTAGTGGAGATCACTATAAGAAAGGGATATTTCACATGGCTGAGTTTTCAAGAGATAAAACTTTGGTTCTTAAACCTAATAAATGGGCATTTGGGAAGGGCAATATGATTAACATCACACACAACAAGATTATGGGATGTTCGATTAACACTTGGCTCACATAAGGCACCATTATACATAACATCATATCGAAAGTTATTCTGGAGAGCATCAAGGGAACACTCTCGCTCCACATTGCAAGGGAGAGTTTTGGATTTTGCCTAATATTTATTAGCGTTATGGATGGTATCACTCAAAATATTAATTTGGCTAGGGGCGTGGGGTTGTTTGGGGGATATAAAATGACCAAGGAGATTAGCATCACTCATACTTTTTTTGTAGATGATATTCTAACATTTCCAATGACACTCAGAGGATTTATACCACATATTTCACCATTTCGATGAGGCTTGTGTACTTATTGTAAATGGACAAAATTTTATTCTTATTTTCTCACATGGGAACCCTTCATATATAAAATCACATTGTTGAGACATTTGGGGTCTCCATTAAGCCCTTCATGAAGGCTTTACCTATTTTGGATGTAGTTTGACGCCTAACAAGTACAGTTTGAGGGACTAGACATGGCTACTCTCTAAATTTTGGAAGAATCTAAAATGTTGGACTCACCCTTTGGTTGTCATTGGGTGGGAGGTTCGCTTTGATTCAATCTATCCTTCAATAATTTACAATATAATAGATGTGCTTATTTTCCCTTCCCACACATTATTTCTAAGATCCGCTTAGTTTTAGTGAGATTCCTATGCTGCCACATAGATGGGAATCAAAATTTTCATTCAACCCTTTCAATGACTAGACATGGCTACTCTCTAAATGTCAAAAGAAGCTCAAATTTTGACTTGCCATTAAGCAAGAGGTTCACATTGATTCAATATTTCCTTCAACAATTGACAATATATTGGATGCATCTATTGTCCCTTCTCACACACATTATTTCTCAGGTCCCCTCACTTTTAGCGAGCTTCCTATGGTCCTAGACTCATGTCAATCTAAAATTTTATTTGGTTAAGTGAACCTATATTTCTAGCCCAAGAGTACTAAGTGGGTGGGGTATTCTAAATACAAAGGTATTTTGTTATTCATTATTAATGAAGTCCCTTAGGTTGGATGTATTTGTTCAAGCCATTATGAAGGAGATTATATCATAAAAATAACTTAAGAGAAGACCTATCACAATCTTGATTAGGGTAGGGGTGATGGGCAAAAAAAACTGATATTTCATATGACTGAGTTTTCAAAAGATAAACCTTTGGTTCTTGAAGGTTATTAAAATGGAATTTGGGAAGGGCAATACGGTTGTCGTCACACACAACTGGATTATGGGATTGTCAATTAATAGTTGGATGACATACGACACTATCATATATAAGATCATATAGAAAGTCATTATGGAGAGGATCAAGGGAACACTCTCACTCCATATTGCAAGGGATAAGTTTGAATTCCCCTAATATATATTTTGTTTATGGATGGTATGACTCAAAATATTAATTTGGCTAGGGCCATGGGGATGTTTAATGCATTTAAAATGATAGAGGAAGTTAGTATCACTCAAAAAAAAAATTGTAGTTGATAATATGCCATTTAGAATGACATGGGAGGGCTTATACCACATCTTTCACTCTTTCACTGAGGATTGTGGAATTATTGTAAATGGACAAAAATCTATTCTTATTTTATCACATGGGAACCCTTAAGATATAAATCACATTGTTGAGACATTTGGGCTCTCCACCAATCCCCTTCATGAAGGATTTACCTATTTGGGATGTAGGTTGAAGGCTAAAAACTATAGTTTGGGGAAATAGATAAGGCTGCTCTCTAAATTTTGGAAAAACCTAAAATGTTGGACTCACCCTTTGGCTCTCACTCGGTTGGAGGTTCGCTTTGATTCAGCCTATCCTTCAACAATTGAAAATATATTGGATGCATCTATTTTCCCTTCCCATGGTCATTATTTCTAATATCCTCTTCGGTTAAGACAATTACCTATGCTTCCACAAAGATGGGAGTCACAAATTTCATACTACCCTTTAGGTGACTAGACATGGCTACTATCTAAATTTTGGAAGAAGCTCAAATGTTGGACTTACCATTGGGAAGGAGGTTCAATTTGATTCAATATGTCCTTCGACAGTTAACAATATATTTCTAGACCAAGAGTACTAGGTGGATGGGGTATTCTAAATACAAAGTTATTTGGTTAGTCATTATCAATGAAACCCCTTAGGTTAGAAGTATTTGGTGAAGCCGTTTGGAAGGAGACTATATCATAAAAATACCTTAAAAGAAGACCTATCACAAACATGATTAGGGTAGGGGAGATGGGCATAGGAAAGGGATCTTTCATATGGTTGAGTTTTCAAAAGATAAAATTTTGGATCTTGAAGCTAATTAAAATGGCATTTGGGAAGGGCAATATGATTGTTATCACACACGATTGGATTGTGGGATTGTCAATTAACACATGGATGACATAAGGCACTATTATATATAAGCTCTTATAGAAAGTTATTTTGGAGAGGATCAAGGGAACACTCTTTCTCCACATTGCAAGGGAGAAGTCTGCATTTCCCCTAATATATATCATGGTTATGGATGGTATTACTAAAAATATTAATTTGGCTAGGGCCATGGGGATGTTTAGAGGATTTAAAATGATAGAGGAAGTTAGTATCACTAAACTTTTTTTTGTAGATGATATTCTGACATTTGGAATGACATGGGAGGGTTTACACCACATATTTCATTGTTTCAATGAGGCTTGTGGACTTATTGTAAATGGAAAAAAGGTATATTATTATTTTCTCCCATGCAAACCCTTCAGATATAAATCACATTGCTGAGACATTCGGGGTCTCCACCAATCCCCTTCATGAAGGCTTTATGTATTTGTGATGTTGGTTGAAGTCTAACAACTATAGTTTGGAAAACTAGACAGGGCTACTCTCCAAATTTTGGAAAAATCTCAAATGTTGGACTCACCCTTTCGCTCTCACTTGGTGGGAGGTTCGCTTTGATTCAGTCTATCCTTCAACAATTGAAAATATATTGGATCTATCTATTTTCCCTTCCCACACTAATTATTTCTAAGATCCACTTAGTTTTAGCCAACTACCTATGCTGCGAGAATGATGGGAGTCACAAATTTCATACCCCCCTTTAGGTGACTAGACATGGCTACTCTCTAAATTTTGGAAGAAGCTCAAATATTGGACTCGCCATTGGGAAGGAGGTTAACATTGATTCAATTTGTCCTTCATCAATTAACAATATGTTGGATGCATCTATTTTTCCTTCTCTCATACATTATTTTTCAGATGCCCTGAGTTTTATCGAGCTTCTTATGGCAGTACACTCATGGCAATCTAAAATTTTGTCTTGTTAAGTGGAGCTCTATTTCTAGCCCAAGAGTACTAGGTGGATGGGGTATTCTAAATACAAAGGTATTTTGTTAGTCATTATTAATGAAGTCTCTTAGGTCGGAACTATTGGTGAAGCCATTTGGAAAGAGATTATATGAGCAAACTACCTTAAGACAAGACATATCACAAACTGGATTAGGGTCTGGGAGATAGGCATAAGAGAGGGATCTCTAATATGGCCGATTTTTCAAAAGATAAAACTTTGGTTCTTGAAGCTGATTAAATGGGAATTTGGGAAGGGCAAGATGATTATCATCACACAAGACGTGATTTTTGGATTGTGAGTTAACACTTGGCTCACATAAGGCACTATTATATACAAACTAATATCGAAATTCATTATGGAGACCATCAAGGGAACACTCTCACTCCACATTACAAGGGAGAAGTTTGGATTTCCCCTAAAATTTATGGTGGTTATGGATGGTATCACTGAAATTATTAATTTTGCTAGGGCCATGGGGATGTTTAGGGGATTTAAAATGATAGAGGAGGTTACTATCACTCACCTTTTTTTTGTAGATGATATTTTGACATTTCTAATGACACTAGGAGGCTTTACACCACATATTTCACAGTTTTAGTGAGGCTTCTAGACTTATTGTAAATGGACAAAAGTGTATTCTTATTTCTCACATCAGAACCCTTGAGATATAAATCACATTGCTAAGACATTTGGGGTCTCCACCAATACCCTTCATGAAGGATTTACCTATTTGGGATGTATATTGAAGCTTAACATTTACAATCTGGGGGACTAGACATGGCTACTCTCTAAATTTTGGAAAAATATTAAACTTCGAACTCGCCCTTTGGCTCTCACTTGGTGGGGGGTTCACTTTGATTCAATATGTCCTTCAACAATTGACAATATATTGGATGCATCTGTTTTCCCTTCCCACACTCATTATTTCTAAGATTCTCATTGTTTTAGCCAACTTCCTATGCTGCTAGACACATGGGAATCACAAATTTCATTTATCTCTTTAAGTGGAGCTCTATTTCCAGCCCAAGAGTACTAGGTGGGTGGGGTATTCTAAATACAAAGGTATTTGTTTAGTCATTATTAATGAAGTCCCTTAGGTTGGAACTTTTTGGTGAAGCCATTTGGAAGGAGATTATATCAACAAAATACCTTAAGAGAAGACCTATCACAAACTAGATTAGGGTAGTGGAGATTAGTTAAGAAAGGGATCTTTCATATGGTTGTGTTTTCAAAAGATAAAACTTTGGTTCTTGAAGTTGATTAAATGGGCATTTGGGAAGGGCAATATGATTATCATCACACACTAAGGGATTGTGGGATTGTCACTTACTTTCATACTACCCTTTAGGTGACTAGACGTCGCTGCTCTCTAAATTTTCGAAGAAGCTCAAATGTTCGACTCACCATTGTGAAGGAGGTTCACTTTAATTCAATCTCTCCTTCAACCGTTGATAATATATTGGATGCATCTATTTCACCTTCTCTCACACATTATTTCTCAAATCCTGTGACTTTTAGTGAGCTTCCTATGGTAGCAGACTCATGGCAATCTAAAATTGTATCTTGTTAAGTGGGGCTATATTTCTAGCCCAAGAGTATTATGTGGATGGAGTATTTTAAATACAAAGGTATTTCATTAGTCATTATTAATGAATTCCCTTAGGTCGGAACTATTTGGTGAAGCGATTTGGCAAGACATTATATGAGAAAAATACCTTAAGAGAATACCTATCACAAATAGGATTAGCGTATGGGAGATAAGCAAGAGAAAGTGATCTTTCATATGCTTGATTTTTCAAAAGATAAATTTTTGGTTCTTGAAGTTGATTAAATGGGAATTTTGGAAAGGAAATATGATGATCATGACACACGACTAATTGTGGGATTGTGAGTTAACACTTGGTTCACAAAGGAACTATTATATATAAGTTCATATCGAAATTCATTATGGATAGCATAGGGAACACTCTCGCTCCACATTATAAGGGAGAAATTTGGATTTCCCCTCATATTTATGGTGGTTATGGATGGTATCACTCAAATTATTAATTTGGCTAAGGCCATGGGATGTTTAGGGGATTTAAAATGATAGAAGAGGTTAGTATCACTCACCTTTTGTTTGAAGATGAAATTTTGACTTTTCTAATGACATTGGGAGGCTTTACACCACATATGTCACAGTTTCAATGAGGCTTCTAGACTTATTGTAAATGGACAAAAGTCTATTCTTATTTCTGACATGGGAACCCTTGAGATATAAATCACATTTTTAAGACATTTGGGGTCTCCACCAAGCCACTTCATGAAGTATTTACCTATTTTGGATGTATATTAAAGCCTAACAACTACAATTTGGGGGACTAGATATGGCTACTCTCTAAATTTTGGAAAAATCTCAAACTTTAGACTCACACTTTGGCTCCCACTAGGTGGGGGGTTCACTCTGATTAAATCTGTCCTTCAACAATTGACAATATAATAGATGCATCTATTTTCCCTTCCCACTCTCATTATTTCTACGATTCTCTTTGTTTTAGCGAGTTTCCTATGGTGCTAGACACATGGGAATCACAAATTTCATGCTACCCTTTCTGTGACTAGACATGGCTACTCTCTAAATTTTGGAAGAAGCACAAATGTTGGACTCACCATTAGGTAGGAGGTTCACTTTGATTCAATTTCTCCTTCAACAGTTGAAAATATATTGGATGCATCTATTTTCCCTTCTCGCGCACATTATTTCTTAGATCCCCTCAGTTTCAGCGAGCTCCTTATGCTCCTAGACTCCCGAGAATCTAAAATTTTATCTTGTTAAGTGGAGCTCTATTTCCATACTGAGTGGGTGAAGCCATTTGGAAGGAGATTATATCAACAAAATAACTTAAGAGAAGACCTATCACAAACTTCATTAGGGTAGTGGAGATCGGTATAAGAAAGGGATCTTTTATATGGTTTAGTTTTCAAAAGATAAAACTTTGGTTCTTGAGGCTAATTAAATGGGCATTTGGGAAGGGCAATATGATTATCATCACACTCGAAGGGATTGTGGGATTCTCACATAACACTTGGCTCATAAGGCACTATTATATATAAGCTAATATAAAAATTCATTATGGAGAGCATCAAGGGAACACTCTAGATCCACATTTCAAGGGAGAAGTTTGGATATCCCCTAATATCTATCTCAATTTTATGGATGGTATCAATCAAAATATTAATTTGGCTAGGGAAATGTGTGTGTTTAGGGGATTTAAAATGATAGAGGAGGCTAGTATCACTCACATTTTTTTCTAGATGATATTATGACATTTCAATGACACTCGGAGGCTTTACACCACATCTTTCATTGTTTCATTGAGGTTACTGGATTTATTGTAAATGGACAAAAGTCCATTCTTATTTTCTCACATGGGAACCCTTAAGATATAAATCACATTGACATTTTGGGTCTCTGCAATGCCCTTTCATGAAGGCTTTACCTATTTGGGATGTAGGTTGAAGCCTAACAACTAGAGTTTTTGGGACTAGAAATGGTTACTCTCTAAGTTTTGGAAGAATCTCAAATTTTGGACTCACCCTTTGGCTCTCACTCGGTGGGAGGTTCACTTTGATTCAATCTGTCCTTCAACAATTGACAATATATTGGATGCACCTATTTTCCCTTCCCACACTCATTATTTCTAATATCATCTTAGTTTTAGCCAACTTCCTATGTTTCCAGACAAATGGGAATCACAAATTTCATACTACCCTTCCCCTGACTAGACATGGCTTCTCTCTAAATTTCAGAAGAAGCTCCAATGTTGGACTCACCTTTGGGTAGGAGGTTCACTTTGATTCAATTTGTCCTTCAATAGTTAACAATATATTGGATGCATCTATTTTCCCTTCTAACACACATTGTTTCTAGATCCCCTAGTGTTTAGCCAGTTTCCTATCATCCCAAACTCATGAGAATCTAAAATTTTATCTGGTTAAGTGGAGCTCTATTTCCAGCCCAAGAGTAATGGGTGGATGGGGTATTCTAAATACAAAGGTACATGGTTAGTCATTATTAATGGAGTCCCTTAGGTTGGAACTATTTGGTGAAGCCATTTGGAAGAAGATTATATCAGCAAAATACCTTAAGGGAGGAACTGTCAAAAACTGGATTAGGGTAGCTGAGATTGGTATAAGAAAGGGATCTTTGAGATTGGTATAAGAAAGGGAATTTTCATATTGTTGAGTTTTCAAAAGATAAAACTTTGGTTCTTGAAGTTGATTAAATGGGTGTTTAGGAAGGGAAATATGATTATCATCACAGAGGAAGGAATTATGGGATTGTCACTTAACACATGGCTCACATAAGGCACTATGGAACACTCTAGCTCCACATTTCAAGGGAGAAGTTTGGATATCCCCTAATATTTATCTCATGCTTATGGATGCTATCACTCAAAATATTAATTTGGTTAGGGTAATGGGGATGTTTAGGGGATTTAAAATGACAGAGGAGGACTCACATTTTTCTTGTAGATGATATACATTTCAGATGACACTCAGAGGCTTCACACCACATATTTCAGTGTTTGAGTGAGGTTTGTGGATTTATTGTAAATGGACAAACGTCTATTCTTATTTTCTCACCTATGAACCCTTAAGATATAAATCACATTGCTCAGGCATTTGGGGTCTCCAACATCCCCCTTCATGAAGGCTTTATGTATTTGGGATCTAGGTTGAATCCTAACAACTAGAGTTTTGGGGACTAGACATGGTTACTCTCTAAATTTTGGAAGAATGTCAAATGTTGGACTCACCCTTTGGTTGTCACTGGGTGGGAGGTTCACTTTGATTCAATTTATCCTTCTAAGATCCCCTTAGTTTTAGCCAGCTTCGTATGTTGCCAGAAAAATGGTAATCACAAATTTCATACTACCGTTTCAGTGACTAGACATGGCTACTCTCTAAATTTAGGAAGAAGCTCAAATGTTGGACTCACCATTGGGCAGGAGGTTCACTTTGATTCAATATTTCCTTCAACAGTTGACAATATATTGGATGCATTTATTTTCCCTTCAAGCACACATTATTTCTAAGATCCCCTCAGTTTTAGCAAGTTTCCTATGGTCCCATGCTGAAGGGAATCTAAAATTTTATTTGCTCAAGTGAAGCTCTATTTCCAGCCCAAGAGTACTAGGTGATGGAGTATTCTAAATGATAAAAACTATTATCTATATAAAAAGAACTGAATAAAAATATAGTTGGTTTTTATTCTTTTTAATCAGATTAAAAAATTAGTGAAAAATAAAAAAAAATAGTGAAACAATTAAATAAACTCATAATTTTTTTATTGAAACTCTTAAAGATTAGAAAAATTTCATCTACCTAAAAATACCTAACGCTTGGATATTTCATACAAGATGTTGGGAAGAAAAGTGTCTAATCCTCTGCCTTGGGATTCATGTTAAAAAGAAAAGTTCCAAAAACTAACTAGTATAATAGGTGGAAGGTATAGAAAAAAAAAATACAAATATTATTTTCAATAAAATATTAAAACTCATGTTAGAAAAAAAGTTTCAGAGAATTAACTCTGCCCTAGTATGATAGGTTGAAACTATTAAAAAAAATAGATATATTATTTTCCATTTTGTTAAATTTTTATAATAGATTATAAGTTTTATGCAATTAACTAAAACAAAATTAATTATTAACTTTGCAAATACCTTTTGAAATTATGAAATAACTTTATTCCATACCATTGAATACGAGAATCTGTAACCTTACCATTAAATAAGAAATCTGTACTCAGCTTACGGTTACGGCAATCAACGGTGCCATAAAGTTTCGCAGGTTGGACTAAGTATTTCAACGGTGCCATAAAGTTTCATTAATGGTAAAAAAGTTTGAAACAACGTCTGGTAACAAACCTGCTCTGAGACAATGACCCAGAAAAACACATATTGTTTGACACTACAGAGGTACGAATCGAAAAACAGTAAAGACAAATCTAAAAAAGACACTATTTTAAATCTTATATGCCCTAAACCACGTGGCCCTTTCTGTGCTCGGGCGGAAGGTTAGACCGGTTGTTTCCCAAAAGTGAGTGGATCTCCGACATCATATCCGGCTGGAAAAATCCACGTGGCTGAACCTGTGCAGGCTGGACGTTCGGCAGCTCCTCGTGGATATCGGCGGTTGTGCCCGCCATGACAAAGACGCGTCCGAACGCTAGCAGGCTCCCCATCACGCTCCCTGCCAATATGTCACCAGATTGCACGTCTATCAGACTGACCGTGATTCCTGTAGCTTCCTGGTTCTCGCTGGCGCGGGGAAAAGCTCCGGTGATGGATACAATATGAAACGGTCCTCGACACGTCACCACTCCCGTTGGAACCGCCGGATTGCGCAGGGTGACATTCCTTACCATTCCGTTGCCGCTGAGAATGAAGAGTCCCAGCTGCCGTCTGCGTGCGAATGTCTCCAAAGTCGTCCACATGTCTTCCCCACTTGGGATCTCGAATGCGAGACACTTCAGCGTGTTTGGCGACTCACGGGTTCCAGGCAGAAGAGCCTTTGGCTTATTCTTGGAGCCCTTAGGCCTGCCGCGGCGGCTTGGCGTCGTCACTTCCCCTCCCTTTCCCGCGCGTTCGGCATTGCCGTTATTGTCCTCGGCCAACTTTCGCCTCTCGGATCCGCTGCTCTGGCCATTTATTTGGGACCCAATATTCAGCTTTTCAGATTGAAGAACATGGCCAGAACTAAGGCCTGAGAATTGCCCTGGATCAACTCCGGACATCATTATTTCACGGGCCCGCAACCTGTTTGTCCTGAGCTGCTATGTAATACAGAAAGGCCCTCCAAGCTTCACTCACTAGGTCTAAATATCACTTCTTTCGTTTCAATACGTGTATATATAATGTTTACCCAGTCTATTGGTACTTACCCGAGGTTCTGATTTCTCGTCCTCCACTTACGTGGTCTCAAGTTGTGGCCGTCCATGCAGTAATCTACGGTGGATAAGAGGTTCTGATTTCTCGTCCTCCACTTACGTGGTCTCAAGTTGTGGCCGTCCATGCAGTAATCTACGGTGGATAAGAGGTTCTGATTTCTCGTCCTCCACTTACGTGGTCTCAAGTTGTGGCCGTCCATGCAGTAATCTACGGTGGATAAATTTGTAACGGCTTGATGCAAGAATTTCCATGCAGTAATCTACGGTGGATAAATTTGTAACGGCTTCATGCAAGAATTAATTGCATGTTTACTCGAGGATTCATTGGTTGTTAGCTCGCCCACTTCCCATAAGCCACAGTTGTTAGTCCTCCGCAAAAACCGTTTCCTTCATGTGACGATCAATCTGAATGTTTCGTTGTCGCGATCGGTTTGGATAGAAAGGGAGCGTTCACAATACTCACGGTCTTGACTATCACTCTCTAGTCGTTTATATTAATTTAGTGATTTATATTAATTTTGTTGTTCATTTGTTTAAAAATTATTATTTTTAATTAATAAAAATTATCCCCAATTATAATACAAAAAATTCTAAATTTAAAACTTTTAATCTTAATAATTCTTTAATACAAAGTCAGGTCAAACTTGATGAAGTTACAGTCCAGTTAATATCACGAAACAGGAGCTAACTATTAGTTCCACTAAATTAGTGATCATGGAATTATTGAATAGTTCCGTTAATACAAAATCTTGTAAAAAAAAAAGCCAAATTTATTTCCTAACATGCACTTACTTACCATGGGATTATTAAATACAACGTTCCGTCAAACTTTTATGACAAATTATTAGTTGTAGATTTCCGTCAAACTTGTACGACAAATTACTAAAAGTGTAGCTTGCATTTCAACCTATAACCATAGGAAATGGCATGAAAAAGAACTAAACGATTATTAAATCTAGAGTTCCGTCCAACAAAATAACGTCGGAGTAGGAAAACTCGGGGGTTCCCGTCAAACTTGTGAACTAGAATAACCTGGTTCCAAAGTTACTTTTATTTCCCAGAAATAGATATGAAACAAAGTCAAAATTAACACAATAAGTTGTTAATATCGATAAAAACACTTAGAGGTCTTCTTATCATCTGTGTTTCTTGGGGGCTGAGAGTTTCTTTCCTTTTTTGGGTTTTATTTGTCTATTGTCGGATTCTCGCATATTTTACATTCCAATTTCCATGTCACTCATCTCAGTCTAAGTCTTCGTTGGCATTTTTCTTCTCGAGTTTATTATGGATGATGAACTACTTTATTATGGCAAGGATAACCCTTAAAGTGGGCATGCATACCCATCCCATGAAGATTTATTTTTATAAAGAATCGCCCATTCGTTTCACCTCCCATTCACATGATAGTGGAAGTGTCTCACTTTCCTCAAGTCTTATTTAATTTGTCATCAAATCATCTAGATAATGCACAACATTTGGAGGTTCCAGGCTGATTCCTTCTGCTAAACGTGCTCCGTCTCTGGATACAGCAAGCCCTAATCATAATAAGCATCATGTGACAGCCTATAAAGCAACAAAATTCAAATATTTAAATGGTAATAGAGGATGATATTCCCCTTTGATACATTCTACAACTTATGTATAGGGATCTAATTGGTCAGTTTGCTAGGAAGGTGGTTAAACCTTCTTCTCTACCACATTGGATCGATTCCAATTGGGTTCTTATTATTTGTCTTTTCTGCAATTCCACATATTTCCTAAAGCTTTATATTAGGAAACCTTTGAACATGTAGATTGAGGCCTTAGGAATGAGGGAGAAGGATCCTTTGGATTCCAAACTCGAAGACATTGACGACGATAACCCTCCCTCCTTAGGTAAGTGGTTTCAGACCCCCTCATTTTTTCCCATAAAAAATAATGATAAAATTCTTCATAATGGTAATATGCTTGGGAAATTTTCCAAAGTTATGTACCTGATAAAAACATCTCCAGTGCCTTCTATTCAAGGTCTCTCCCTCTATAAGATGTTGCCACATGTCAAGGAGAATGATGTCTTTCCAAATCTGATTTTTCCTTATGGTTCCAACTCTTCATCTAACTCTTGTGGGAAACCTCCTTTTGCAGATTATAAGGTCATTCCTTCCTCAAACGAGCTCTATGTTTCTATTCACCTCCATGTTAAGTGAAATGCTCTCTATTCATCTTCCTTGACGTGTGAATATGCTTCAGCATCTGGTGGTCTAGCCATGGATGCTCCTTTTGTCAGTCATGCCAGTCATAAAGCTTTGCTTTCTAAGGCTCAATCTAAGGTTAGGGAAGACATTCTAAGTGGAAAAAAATACCACAATATCCAAGTTTCTTAGATAAAAGGCCCCTCCCATGAAGGAAAATGAAGGTCTTGTCTTTGAATACCCCAAAAAATTGACTCTAAAGTGGCTCATTCGAGCCCACATCCTAGATGTTATAATGATTCAAGAAACTATGTCGTCGAGTGCCTATGTGGTTTCAATTTTAGAAATATGGTCTAGGAATTAGACTTTCTTCTCATTAGATTCAGAAGGTTTTTTGGGTGGCTTTCTTATGGCTTTGCAGCCTGATTCATCGTTTTAATTTTATCAATCTCTTCCAAATGTATAGCAATTGATTTTGTTTCAAACAAACTGGAAGAGGTGAGTCATCACATTATTCCAATTACAAATTCTTATGATGCAATAAAGAAGTCAAAATATTTATTTGACTCACTCTCATAATTGGAAGTAGTTCATAAACTAGACCTCTGATGCATGATGTGGAAGCCATTAACCAATTCATTTGTCATGGTATACTTGGATGACATCCTGATCTTCAGCTAGTGTTGGGAAGAGCACCTCCACCACATCCGAAAGGTTCTCCAAACACTGCGGCAACACAAGCTATGTGCTAATTTGGAGAAATGCACTTTTGGGATGACCCGAGTTAAGTCTCTGGGATACATTATTGATGAACGGGGGGTGCATGTGGATCCAGCTAAGATCCAAGTCATTTGGGATTGGACAGCTCCAACCACTCTGACAGAGCTTTGTAGCTTTTTGGGTCTTGCTAATTTCTACCACAGGTTCGTGATGGGATTCTCTCATATCACTTGGCCATTGAGTCAATTCACCAAGGGAAGAGCGAAAGAAAAATTATTTTCGTCTGAATCTCAACAGAATGCGTTCACAGAGCTGAAAGATCGCCTCTTCTTTGCACAAGTGCTCACATTACTAGACTTACAACAACCGTTTGAGATCGAGACAAATGCTTCTGACTATGCTATTCGGGTAGTCCTTAGTCAACAGGGGCATCCAGTTGCATATCATAGTGAGACACTTTCAGACACAATCCGGAAGTATCCCACTTATCACAAAGAGATGTATTCCATTGTGCAGGACTGCTGACAATGGAAGCATTAGATTTTGGGGAAGGAAACGATCATCCACAGTGAGCATTGACTCCTGCAGTTCATACAGATGCAAGGGAAGTTGCAAAATGATCACCATTAGAAGTGGTCCACATACTTGCAACAGTTCCATTTGAATATCCTTTCAAATTCTAGCCTTACATCTTAAATTCAATGGGGCACTTGGCTTGGTGTTGGGTCCCTATAATACTAGTGATTACCCCATTACTATTGTAGTTATACCCCTTATTTATATTGTTGTGCCCCTACTACCCCCATGTTTTTATTTCTGTGCCCCATAGAATCCCTCTATTGTTATTTTTGTGGCTTTATATTATTATTGTTAGGTTGGCTGGATTCTATTGTGACTCCTTAGACTCCTATATATAGAGAGGAGGTTTTGTCATTTGTATCATCCAAGAATTGTTCATTTATGTAATGTAAAGTAGGTTGCCACCGTGAAGAGGTTGAATTCTAAGGCGTTGATCTATCTTTTCTATCTTCTCTTGAGCTGGTTTCATAACATTTGGTATCAGAGCTTTGATTCTAGGGTTTCGCTTTTCCAAACAGGTCATCGTGGAATTTTCGCTATAACTTTTTTTCTGTGACGTTTCAAAAGTCGCAAAAAAACCCATTTGAGAAGAAATCACGTTGAAACTTGGGTCTAAATTTCAGAGCTTTACGTGCGATATTTTAGGAGATATAATCTGAGGAAGTTGGTCTTTTTGCAGACTCCTGAATTACATTCAAAACAGGTGACCTGGGGAAAATCGTCTGAATTTCTCTCTGGGGATCAGATTGAAATTCCGTAAGAAGGTACAGAAAGAGGACGGATTGTAGTTTCTTGTATGTGTGTTTCAGATACAAATGTTGAAACAGTGACTCATGGCACGTCGTACAAGTTTGCTCTACTAAATTAGTCTAAAAGAAAGTCACTGTGGGAGATTTCACATAACTCTTCCTTGGAGAATCCAATTTGGGTCAGACTTGTGGCATTGGAAAGAGGACACAGAAGGCTACTAAAAATCGCAATTTCAGAATTGGATGATCTAAAATTAGAGAGTTACATCAGATTCAATATCAGGCTTCTATAAAGGGAAAAAAGGTGTGTAGTTTTTTTTTTAAATTTTTGTGTAAGCTTGGTTTAACGGAATTCAAAGGGCATAGTAAAGCATTATTATCGGTAACTGATGCCCCAAGGAAAGAAAATGAAAACACCTAGTAAGGAACCTGAAAGCTCTTGCATGACTCATGAAGAAGAGGAAGAAATGCTACATGATATATCAAAATTACAAGAACAAGTGCAACAAATGTCACGCTCACAAAAGCTAACAGAAGCTAAGATATGTGGCATGGAATCTAAGATAAATGGCGTGGAATCGAAGAGAAATGGCATGGAATCTAAGACAAATGGTGTGGAATCTAATATAAAGGGCATGGAAGCTAAGATGGATGATTTGAATACGGATTTGAAGACAGACATGGCAGATTTGAAGACAGATTTGACAAATTTCCTACAAGAAACACTTACTAATGGTGAAAAGGTTGTAAAGGAAACTTATGATGTGAACAAAAGTAATGTTAATCATGATTCAATAGACGCTAATGTTGGATCGAAGACCCACCATATTCCAAAAATCGATATGAGGAAGTTTGATGACAAGGATCCCGCCACATGGATATTACAGATGGAGCAGTTCTTCGATCTCAATAATGTGCAAAACACACAAAAGGTACGTATGGCAACTGTATATTTGGAACCAAATCAGTTTGTATGGTATCAATGGCTTTGCTCTCGTAAAAAATTTATCACTTGGGCAATTTTTACGGAAGAATTGATAGCACATTATGAAGATACAAAAAGCAACACTTTTTTTAGCCAATTGATAAGTCTCAAACAAAAGGGTTCAGTAATGGAGCACATTGAGGAGTTCCAAAAATTGAACATAAGGGTAAAAGATATTCCAGAGGAGCATAGGATTGATGTGTTCATAGGGTCTCTAAAGGATAATATCCAACATGATGTTCGCCTTTGGGAACCTGATTCATTAGAGAAGGCATTCAGGTTAGCAAGAAAAATGGAAAGCAAAATTATGGCAACCAGGAAGCATACCACTCACAACTATAAAGATGGAAGTGTTGTTGCCCGTAGTCTTCCACAACCTATAAGGTTGACACCACAACAATTGGAAGAAAAAAGAGTAAAAGGGCTTTGTTACAGTTGTGATAGCAAATACACTAAAGGTCATAAGTGTGCTGAGAAGAAATTATTCTACATAGATTGTGAAGAGGAAGAAGAAAAGGAGCAAGAAAGGTCAAAAGAAGAAGATAAACTCTAGGAACAAATCCTAGATGAAGAACAAATAAATCCGTCCATATCTTGTAATGCATTGGCGGGAATTACCACTCCTCAAACCATCAAGATAGAAGGACAAATCAAGAAGAAAAAGGTAATAGTGTTGATTGATTCAGGAAGCACCCATAATTTTATTCATTGTAGGGTAGCAAAAGAATTGAATTGCTTCCTATATCCAGCACCAGAGTGTCAAGTGATGATTGCAAATGGAGGAACAATAAATTGCTCTGGAAGGTGCCATAATATCAAGCTATCCATGGGAGAATATGTATTGACTAGCCCAATGCTTTCCATTCCAATGGGAGGTGTTGATGTTGTACTAGGAGTCCAATGGCTACAATCCTTGGGTACAATAGCTTTTAATTTTCAAGAACTTTTCATCAAATTTTCTACCGAAGGAAAGGAAGTTGAATTAAGGGGTATTGTAGGGAAACCGGGAAAGATAATCAGCTCTAATGGTATGACAAAGCTTCTTAAAAAGGAGCAAAGAGGTGTAATTGCACAATTATGTTCGCTAGATGTTTCCACATCGGAATCATCTATTTCTCTAGATCTCCAAAAAGTCCTGGACAATCATTCCAAGGTATTTGAGACTCCCAAAGGTCTCCCACCTATGCGTGATCATGATCATGCTATTCAACTGATTCCAGGAAGTGTTCCTCCAAACATCAGGCCATACAGATATCCCTATGTCCAAAAAAGTGAAATTGAACGTATGGTTGCAGAAATTCTAGAGGCTGGTATAATTCAACCAAGTCAAAGTTCTTTCTCTGCTCCAGTAGTATTGGTGCACAAGAAGGATGGATCATGGCGCATGTGTCCAGATTATAGGGAGCTCAACAAGCTCACTATTAAAGATAAGTTCCCCATTCTTGTCATTGATGAATTACTGGATGAATTGCATGGATCAATTTACTTCACCAAGTTCGATCTTCGTTCGGGATATCATCAAATCAGAATGAAGATTGAAGACATTCAGAAAACGACATTTAGAACTCATGAGGGTCATTATGAATTTTTGGTCATGCCTTTTGGCCTTACTAATGCACCTTCAACATTTCAAGGTTTGATGAAGTCAATTTTCAAACCATTCCTTAGAAAATTTGTGTTAGTATTTTTCGATGATATACTAATCTACAACAAGTCTTGGAAGGATCATGTTGAACATGTTGACAGGGTGCTACAACTATTGGAGGAGAAACAATTATATGCAAAAAGATCCAAATGTTTCTTTGGAGTCCAGGAGGTGGAATATTTGGGTCATATTGTATCTCATGAAGGAGTTAAGGTAGACCCTAGCAAAATTAAAGCCATTAAGGAATGGAAAATCCCCACATCCATAAAGCATCTGCAAGGATTTCTTGGGTTGACAGGGTATTATCGCAAGTTTGTTAAGAATTATGGGAGAATAGCAGCACCTCTAACAACATTATTGAAGAAAGATGCATTTTCATGGACTCTGGAAGCAACAAAGGCCTTTGAACATCTTAAAGAGGCAACGTGCCAAGCACCGGTCTTAGCTACACCGGACTTCACAAAAACCTTTATTGTGGAATGTGATGCTTCAGGAAATGGAATTGGTGTTGTTCTAATGCAAGATGAAAGGCCCATTGCTTTTGAAAGTCGTCCAATCAAGGGAAAGTTTTTAAGCAAAGCTATTTATGAGAAGGAAATGTTGGCAATACTCCACGCACTTAAGAAATGGAGACCCTACCTAATGGGAAGACATTTCAAGGTAAAAATGGATCATGATAGCCTTAAATACTTTTTAGAACAAAGATTATCCTCTGAAGAGCAGCAAAAGTGGGTCACAAAGATGTTGGGTTATGACTTTGAAATCATCTACAGAAAAGGGAAGCAAAATGTGGTGGCAGATGCACTCTCAAGAAAGGATGAGGATGTGGAAGCATTTTTGTGCGCCATTTCTATTATCCAACCAGATTGGATAAACGAAGCAAGGGAGGAATGGAAGAATGATGAAGAAGTGTGGGAACTTATTCGAAAGCTACAACAAGATTCCAGTACGTCTGATACATTTAGCTGGCAAAATGATTCATTATGGTACAAAGATCGCTTATACCTTTGTAAGAATTCCCAACTAAAACAAAATATTCTTATGGAATTGCACACTTCTCCCTTAGGAGGGCACTCGGGATTTTTAAAAACTTACCACACGGTTAAGAAGGAATTTTTTTGGGATGGCCTTAAATCAGATATTCAAAAGTTTGTGGTAGAATGTTTGGTTTGCCAACAAAATAAAGTTGAAACAATTAAGACATCGGGTCTATTACAACCTTTATCCATTCCAAGCCAACTTTGGGAGGAGGTTTCAATGGATTTTATCACAGGTTTACCCAAGTCTGAGGGAAAGAGTGTCATCATGGTGGTAGTTGACAGACTTACCAAGTATGCACATTTTTGTGCATTATCACATCCATTTAAAGCCAGTACAGTTTCTATTGAATTTATGGAAACAATTCAAAAGCTACATGGAAACCCAAAGATTATTGTAAGTGACAGAGATCCCATTTTCACTGGAAATTTTTGGACAAAATTATTTTCTTGTCTTGGTACTCAGTTAGCTCATAGCTCATCTTATCATCCTCAATCTGATGGGCAAACTGAGATAGTAAACAAATGTTTGGAAGGATATCTTCGTTGCTTTGTATTTGATAAACAGACACAATGGGTCAAATGGTTGCCTCTAGCTGAATGGTGGTATAACACTTCCTTCCATACAGCAACAAAAAGGACCCCATTTATGGCACTTTATGGGTATCAACCACCATCCATCACATCATATTTAAGAGAAAATTCGAAGGTTCAGGTAGTGGAACATCACATCGAACATCAACAACAAGTCCTCCAACTATTAAAGGATAACCTCGTGTTGGCACAAAATAGAATGAAACAACAGGGATATCAACATCGCAGTGAAAGAAGTTTTGATGTAGGTGATTGGGTATTCCTACGGCTACAACCATATAAGCAAATGTCCCTAAAGCAAGCTAAGAAGGATAATAAATTATCACCAAAGTATTATGGTCCGTACAAGGTGTTGCAAAAGATTGGTACTATGGCATACAAATTGGATCTTCCTGTAGCTTCTCGATTGCACCCAGTTTTCCATGTTTCATGTTTAAAGAAGGTTATAGGCGACAAGCTCCTAGTGCAAACAATATTTCCAAAACTTAATGAGGAAGGAAAAATTATATTGGAACCGGAAGTGGTCACAGAAACAAGAACTCGGCAGCTACGAAATCGATCAATTTCAGAGTATCTTGGCATCTGTAACATTGATTAAGAATTAATGAAATTTATTAAGAAACCAGGGAGAAGGATCCCTTGATATAAAACAAATTCCTTTGCCTGAATATTGGTTGACTTATTTGGTCCCCATTCAAAACAAACTTTTTGAAAATGATCTGCCTTCACCTACCATTAACCTGCTTTTCCTTTTGAGGCTCCATATAAGAACATACAAACTTTTCTATGAGAGAGTTGCTAACCTTGGAACACCTTTACCACCTCTAGATGAATTTTCCAATTCTGCCACTATCTAGGTTTTCAATTGATGATTATAGGCTAAGAGGCATGTAGAAAATTGTAGGCCCAACAAGGTTTCAATTTTAGGAATCACATTAGTTTAATTCCCAACCCAACATAGATTTATGTTGTTTTTTAAACATGAATATTTTCTATAGCATGAAACACAACCATTCCCACAATAGGAGAATCACTAACCATTAGAAAGAAATTAACCGAGTTTTTTGTTTGCGAAGTCGGTGTTCATGGACATGGGGCTCAACATTTTTAAAGGAAAATAGCATCTCAATAAAAGCTTTACTAAGGCAAGCCTAGAGATTCCTTCATGACTATAGCTTCTATTGATATATTTCAAATTCCTTTAGCAAGGCAAACCTACAACTTCCTTCATGCCTGGAGATTGTTATCTATAGGAATAACACTATTCGCAAAATAAGAACCATTCCAACAATACGAGAATCACTAACCATTAAAAAGAAATTGATTGATTGACTTTTATGTTGGTAAAATCAGTGTTCATGGACATGAGGCTGAACAATTTAAGTCATAAAACAATTTATAAAAAAAACTAGACCAGATCAACATATTTACTAGAAAATGAACCAAGTGTCACTAGGTTTATTTGAAATTCCTCCAATGTCTACATCATTTTATTGTAACGCATAAAATATTTAATCCATAACGTATTCATATAATTGAAGACATATAGCCAATTATAGGTGAATTTCAACACACTGGTAGTAATTTTCCAAGTGCAAATATAAGCACGGTATTCTAAGTGGAAAAACAAGCTATCAATAAAGCAATTATTGATATAGTTGAATACATACAACAAATTCCTTTTGTATATTTGATTTTTCAAGGATACTGTCAAAAAGGCATATGTATGAAGAATTGTTAAGTTGTTTCTATTTTTTTTAATTCTTAATTTATTGTAGTAAAGCAGAATCACTAATAGCCTATAGGAAAGCAAAATTCAATTATTATTAACTAAATGTATGCAATAAATTTTCAAATAGTTTCATCTATGGCAAGAGTTAGTTATGTTGCTCATACAAGGAGAAATGGCAGGCAAGTGACTAGGGGTGCCTAGTTGTAATGCTCTTCATCAGAAGAGGAAGGAACAAGTGATGTGAATGTCCACAATGTTCCCAGCAAATTTTTTTAGGATGGCGACGTAGCAGAGGCTGATGTTGTCCCACCATCAACCACAAAGCCACCACCAACTGCAATTCAAGGTGAAAGTTTAAATAATAAGATCAACATTATAAGAGGTTGGAAAAAAAACATGTTACTTGCAATTGACGACATAAAGTTTAATGGGAATTTAGTTTGGGCATCTACAAAAAACATGTTATTTCACCCTCCTCAATACATTATTGGATAAATGGGATGACTCATACAAAACATACATGGCCTCTTATAGTTATGACTGAAGAGGAGGAGGCTGAGGTGGTTGAGTGGTGTAAGGAGATGGCTCAATTGGGACATGGGATAGAGTTGATACAACTCAAATCCATTCAAAGATGGGTTTCCTAGTAAATCATGGTGGTTTCGATTCAAAAAAATGCTTCCAAACCTTGTATTGTGCACAACTAAGGACCTTAATAGAGACAAAGCTTTAAATTTATGCCCCGCGATTGTGTTTAATCTTTATGACACTCTTTTTAATACATACAATAAGTATTCTTATATTGTAGACCATATATGGAACTGTCACAAACCAAGTTTACAGACAGGAAGGAATTGTGGCATGAAAGTAATTTCCAAGAGAGGGAGCCGAAATGTTCCAAAGATTTTGCATAAGAGGAGGGAGTGATTTTATTGTGTTTCTGCGGTTTATCGCCTACTATTTTCCGCAACCCCTTCACTTCCGCAACTTGCCTTCCCCTAGACTTTTGGCGGTCAGGTACTAGTGTCGGTTACCATGGTTGAAGAAGACCTCATGGATTATGAGGAGGACCCTATGCCAGAACAGGATATTTGGGTGCATCAGACTGGCCCGGACATGGACCCCTGGCAGAATAAACCACATTGGAAGATAGCTGCTGCTCTCATGCCCCAACACTCACCCTCCTCCAGAAGACGGCAACCCACTGCTTTCATTGTTGAAGACTTACCTGGTTTGGAATGCCTTCCCCTCTCTCTGGCCACTCTAAATCTCCTTGGCACCAGTTTGCAGGCTTCACCCTCTTTTGACTCTCCCTTGCTATCCCCTGCAGAAGGCCCTACCTATGAACCCTCCCTCCATCTCCTTGGCTCTGGTTGGCCCTTCCAATCTCTCGCAGCCTGCACAGTCCTACTTTCAACCGGGTTCGTGTAGCGTCAACCCCCTTTCCCCGATTCGATCTGGCTGCTTCAGCTCTCCCATACCAAATTCTCGACCTGCATCGTCGGCCTAGCACAGTTCCTCGGAACCGTGCAAAAGCTTGCTTCATGAACACCCTACGGGCCGGCGCACAGACAAAACAAATAAGAGTCGGTGCCTCAAAGCGGTGGATTTGGACATAAACCTAACATTTGGGGAAGACTATCACATGGTGGATGCTTTGGACACGGTGAGGAAAGTTCTAGTTGGTCATGTATGAGGCAGGAACTATTTAGTGGAGTCACTCCATCAATGGACCATGGAGATATGGGTTTCTCTGTTGGCCAGAGGATGGTTTTCCCTCAGATTTCATAGGGAGGAGTATACGGACTGGATATTATCATGCTACTGGTACATTAAGCTTGCCCCTATAGTGTTGAAGAGATGGGATCCACTTTTCGATCCGGAGCGTGAACAGCTAGGAGCATGGCCTATTGGGTCAGACTTCCTGGGTTTCCCATGCAGTTTTGGACTCCCCTAGTTTTCAAACGTATTGGAGATGCTCTGGGGACATACCTTGAGCATGACCAGTCCTACAAAAAGACTGGCATTATGACAATGGCGAGGATTTTGGTGCATCTAGACACCAGGGAAGGGCTTGAGGAAAAAATCACTCTTCACAGGAGACACTTATCACACAAACAACTTTTGGACTATGAAGGAGTGCCATTTCGATGTAGGAGGTGCCACAAAGTGGGTCACCTATACAAGTATTGCCCACTACTTTCTTCGGTGACAACAGAGAACTCTCGGGGGACCAAGCAACAGAACTCTGAAGAGCTGAATAAGGGAGATCAGAATCAAGAACAGGCACCATCTGAGGCTGCGGTGGGCACTACACAAAAGGCAAAGAATCGGCGGAAAGATTTGACCTCACCTCCTCGGACTCGCTCCAAATCTGCTACGGATGCGACTCCTCTCCCGGGTAATGGTTCTATTCCCATAACCTCTGTTCTTTTTTCAGATGCAAACATCTTTGCATCCCCCCTCCTCTGCACATTGGTCTATCCCTTCCATCATTCCTCTGACCCCCACTTTCTTAACAATACCTACCTCCCTCAAGGAATTTACCACTCGCCCATCACATACTTCCTCCCCTTCTAGGATGGGCTCCCATCCCTACAACCTCTGATCAAGAGCTCGACCTAAGACTCCTCATCTAGGTTTGGGCCTTTCCCCTGGTCGAACCAAGAAATATAAACCCATAAGGGGGCGACGATCCAAGATCCAATCAGCCATCAAGACAGTGGTGGCTGATGTAGTGAGGGGCCGTCAATACACCATTGAAAGGGCACTTAGAGCCATTGAGCCCTCATCCCCTGTATCCTCATGATTTGGCTCTCCTACAACTGCAGGGGATTAGCCAACCCCAAAAAGAGATTGGCTTTCAAGAATCTTTTACATGGCTCCATATGTGACATACTCTTCTTACAGGAAACCCTTGGTAACTCTGACCTCATAACCAAAAGCCTCCTCTCTATCCTACCGGGATGGGTTTTTTAGGGCATGTATGCAATTAGCAGATCCGGTGGACTTGCTATACGCTATAACCCTAAAATAATCAAGCACGTCTCCTCCTTGGGAGGTTTGGGATTCATTGGAATGGATATTTTTGTGAGTGAGCTTGGGTACCAGTTAAAAGTGATTAACATATATGCCCTAAATCAGAACAGAATGGAATTTTGGCACAACTTGTTGGAACATAATCTTGTCTCAAGCTCCACCATTATTGGGGGGGACTTAAATTTTTCTTTGGGAATGGAGGAATCCTGGGGACATCATTCATAGATCGACCCTATTTCGGATCAGATGAGCACTCTATTGGATACCTTCAAACTTGTAGATGTTCCTATGAACAAGAAACTGCCCACATGGCATAACAGGAGGATGGGTGAAGCTGCCCTGGGTCGGAGATTAGATCGTTTTTTGATCCATGAAGATCTCCTCCATAACCTACCCCTATATAGACAATGGGTTGGTACTAGAGGATCATCTGATCACCTACCCATATATCTTCAAATCTCTGGTCCATCTAAAAAGCCTCGTGCCCCCTTCAAATTTTTTACTAGATACCTAAAAGACCCAGACTTCATCAATCTGGTGACTAAGTTCTGGAGAGCACAGCCCCCACTCAGAGAGCAGAGAATGGCTGTTGACTTCTATATTTGACTTAAAAATCTCAGGACTATGACAGAGAATTGGTCAAGGCGGAAGAAATTGAGAGAAGAACAAAATCTAAAAGACATAGAATCACAGATTGCTCATCTAATGGATGAACAGGGGCTTGGTTTCTTATCGGATGATACAAAATTACATCTGATTAATCTGGAAAACCAAAAGGCAAAGATTCTACTTGAAAAGGAAGAACAATGGAGGTTGAAAAGTAGAGCCATTTGGCTACAAGCGGGAGATGGAAATACAAAGTTTTTCCACAATTTTACCAATGGTAGAAAAGCCACCAACACCATTTGGCAGCTGCCTAGTGAGCTAGATGGATGGGCTTCTACTTACCTTCACTTAGCCAAGTTGGGGAATACCCACTTCAAAAGTCAATTTACAGCACCGACATCCATCACCCTCCCGGACATCATTAACTTGGTCTTATCCCACTTAGAGAATACTTGTAGAAACAAAGTAACAAAACACGATCAAAGCATCTCGATCTATTATATCATAAGCATAGCAGAATCAGAAATACAATGAGCATACAATGGCATTTACAAATAACAACATTCTCAAATACACGATTGTATGGAGGAAAACTCAAAGACCTTTATTAAAGTAGAAGGGAGAATTACAACCTAGCTCTCTGATCTAGCATCATCCTCCCAGCATCAAAGCCCTCTTCAACTCATGAAAAGCAAGATCACCTAAAAATACAATGTTTCTTCACAAAGACAAACTATCAACACTTCGCTACAAATTACAAAATTCCAGCCTCCATACTCTCAAATGAGGGATCCATTTATCGATGTCTACAAGGGTGTGAGTCACCTCTGGGTTTTTTATTAGTGTCATTACACTTGTTGTTCTTAGTTCCACTTGGAGATTTCTTGGATCTCTTACTCATCCTTGGTCGAATTCAGAGAGGCAAGTGTCATGGGAGAAGTTTCTAAAAGATTCCATGAGCATCCACTTAGCAAACTATCTCAGACTTTTGTACATTCTCACTCATCACACCCCATAGAAGGCCTCTTCAGTATGCATCGTACCTGGCTAGTGTAGGAGCTAGTGTGCATCACACCCTGACAGTGGAGCAGTTAGTATGGTCTAGTTTTGGCCAGTTCTGAGTGGTTTTTTAGGTGGAACTTCTGGGGAATGATGTAATCAGTTAACCATGATCCTTTAGGGTATGAAGCAACACTTTTAGGGGTTAAATAGCCCTTGGATTATTGACATATAATATTGGGGTTGCGGTGCCCAAATATGTCTATAATAGTTGCCCCGTAAAGCATGAAGTCATAAATCTTCTGATGTTAGGTGAAATGCTTTATCATGAGGATCCGAGGTATTCAACCTGGAATGTGACCTGTATAAGATAAAATACAATACATCATCATAATATACTTTTCCATGATCTAGCTGAGGTGGGCATTCCCATGCTCAGCTTTATAAATTCATTTTCATGTACATAGAAAAGATAATCATCTGCAATTGCAGACTGGTGATTCTTTATATGTAGAGTCATCATCCCTTAGCTTGGATGATCATCTTTGTAGCTTCTGTGTACATTTGATGTCTTTATATTCCTGAATATATCACAGCCCAGATGGATGAAACTAGATCCATGGTCTTCAAACTCATTCAATCTAAGTCGATCCATGTGAAAAGATGTCGTGAAGTCGAACATGGATAGACATCACCTGATTACCAACCAATAATGTAATCTATTAACAGACGCGAGAGGAATCACCAATAATGATAATGACCCTCAAGGTACTACAACACAATTTACGTGGTGTGAATATATGATCTGATGTAGAACACCACACAAAATATTTTGGTCGAAGGCCATTGATGTAAACCTGTCACCGGAAGTGAGAAACTTGCCATTGAGGAATGCAAGCTTCAAAGTACTGAAAGGGTTGTTTTTAAGCCAACTTCTTGGATAATGAGCTGATGTCGACAAGAAGTGACCCGTCGTAGGAGGGCCTTAATGTATCCCACATCAAAGACAAGAAATGAAGCAAATGATTTCCTGGAGGTGAAAAATGATCTGACGATACGGTTCAGGAATGGCGATCATGAAAAATGGAGGGTGAAGGTATTGTAGTGGATGAGGCATTAACTAGATAATGAATTCTCCGAATGAATTCTCTTGAACATATTGGTGACATTGAAATGGATTGGTAGTGTTAGCCCCAAAAGATGGATTGTATGGAGGACCAATGGTGATATGAATGGTGAATGGAATAACCCAACCTGACTCAATCATGGTGATGGAGAGAAAGTGTCATGTTTAAGAGCAACCTACTACCAATAAAATTCTTTAAGTACCTCTTTATTTCTGTCAACCTTGAAGAGGATAACATATGCTTTTTCAATAATTTTCCCTTCAGGCAAACCTATCGCTATGTTTTAGCGAGCCTAGCGACAATGAAAATCGTTCTTGTTTGGGTGGACAAGTTTGTCGTTATTGTTTTAACGAGTTTAACGACAAGGATAACTCGGTCATTTTCATGTTTAGAGAGTTTGAAAAGGGATGAAAAGGAAAGTCGAGTAGTTCTTTTTCGTAGCATAATCCCTTAATTCTGAAAAAGGATAAAATAATATGAAAGGGATGATTTTTCAATAACTTTAGCGAGCCAAAAAGATAAGCACTCGAACTTTTTGGTGAGATAATCCCTCAAGTCTGAAAAAGATTAAAATATACAGAAGGGATGGCACTTCCAATCACTTTAGTGAGCTGGAGAGGCCAATAGCTCGACAATCTTTTCATATTTAATGAGTCTGAAAAAAGTTTAAAGTAGACTCGTTTTTTGAGGAACGAGTGGTGTTTAGGGTACTACTAGTTCCAGGTAGGCTTGGAACTTCTCAAAACATGGTGATGTGAAGAGGGTGGCTAATAGGACCACTCATCATTGTTGTTCCTTAGAAAGGTAAACAATCAAGTGGAAGGTATGATCAGCCAAAAGAATGGATGTGATGGGAGGAACACAACCAAGGCTCAAAAGGCTGATATTATGGCAATCACAAAGGTTATTTACCGAAGGTGAGTTCATTTTTTAACGAGCTTGAACTCTTGGGGGACATATGCTCAGTGGCGAGTTTATTTTTTAACGAGCTTGAACCTTGTGCTAACATTGCTCTTTTTGTGGTCAAAATGTTTAATTCACTGTTTAGCACATCATATTCTTTCATCGGTTGTTCAACCTACACAATCACTATGAAAAATGAGTTAAAACTAACATTTTTCCTGAAGTACGTGAATAGTAATCATAAAAGTAGTTTCACCTTTCATTTTCATAATTCTATTTCAAATTTGGGATTTGGAGCTCTAGAGTGGTTTTCCCCCTCAAATCACACCAGTCGTTGTCGGGAGATCTAGTGGACTATTCTCTGTGCTGTTAGGACTAGGTAAGAACTAACCCTGAGCTCTTCATTTCATTCCATCCTTCTTTGATTCTGAGCATGTTTTTTCACATTTCTGAGCCCTTGGGGTTTGAAGATATCATTCCCCAATCATTGCACCTTGCTAGTATCGAAAGGTGCGATTCATACTGATCTACCAACTGGCCAGTCATTATGCATCCCACTTTGCTCAAAGGCAGGGTGTGATGGGTGCAGAAGGGCATCTTTATACAGTGATTTTTCACCAAATTTTTGCCCATTTTTGCTCAAAATTGGATCCTAATTCATCTTTTGTCTGTGTTTCAGAAATTTATTGGATCAACATGGTCATCATGTGGCATGAATGTGAACATGAAGAAGAGGACATGATTGCCTTACACGACCAAGGTACAGTTACTGCATTGCGAAACTGTGGCTTGCTCAAATTCTTCCGCATGTCTAGCATGAGGCAACAAATTAGTTTTTTGTAGTATTCTCTCGATGCTTGGGATCTAATAAACTAGGTATTCTAGATCATAGGCAAATCTATTCCATTGACAATCCAGGATATTTATTTTCTGATGGGGTTATCGAGGCATGGTGTCCCTCTTTCACTATCAGGATCTACCCGTGGAGGTAAATCTGTGAGAGATTATATTCGTCAGTTCTGTAGAGATGGATCTCAGCCAAATAGAGATGGAAATATCAATATCCAGGATGTCACTGATCGTCCCTTGAGGACCATTTTATTTTCCTTTGCTAGGTTGGCTGGTAGCATGGCTCTTCATTTGGAAAATACATCTTACATGCAGTACACCCTGGAATGCCTGGAACCAAAGGTGTTCAACTAGTGTGAGGTGGTACTTCCTGTCATAAAATAACAACTCTCCAAAGTAAAGAATGGAAGATCCAAGAATTTTGGCTACGGTTCCATATTGACTACTTTTGACTTAGAGAGGATTCCACTGATGCAGCCTTAGAACATTTCACTTGGATTACCAGTACCGAGGGACCCACGGATGCAGAGATGGGTTGATCTCATGGCAAGACATGCTGGTCAATCATATATTTCCTTATCCAATGCCTTTTTTTAGTGGTTTGACCGTCAGGAGATGGTCTGTGTGGAGTTTCAATACGTCGGGATGGATTTCCGAGGCGACCCGGATTTGGCGTTACCAACTGGTGAGCATTGGAGTGCTCTAGGTAAAATGATTTGACCATATTTTTGTTTATCAGTTTTTTAATGTTTTTTGTGTTTTTAAATGTTATCAAGACTAATCAAACTCATGCGTGTGTACAGATATTGGGCCAGTGCGACCAGCGGCATGCCCATGGGCGGTAGCTGGTGCTCTAGTAAGAGAGGTTGTAGGGAGGGTTGTCCATCGTGATCTCGACATAGCGGATACCTTGGCAATGCTGCAGGATTAGATAAAGGGTCTCACTCTCAGTATTCAAGATGTTAGGACCGATGAGTTACCTCTGAGGTTACAGTGCCACACTACTGCCGTGCCGAGTCGATGGACTGGGCTCTTGTGCATTATTGCACAGGCGGTGACATGTTATCACCAGCATCATTAGTCTAGGATGCTTTTCTACATTCATTTTTGAGCTTCTGTGTCATATGACCAATTTTGTCTTGGACACAAAACATTTTGTAAAACTATAAACAATTATATATTTTTGATCTTCGGAGTTTTTATTTCGGTTGAGTTATGCAATCCTCATGCAAATGTTAATGTGAAATGCTTTCTTTACAAATGCTGCAAATGTCTATCCAACACAGTTTGCTAATGAATCAATTAATGTGCTTAAGTTTCTAGAAATGTGCTGATATTGAATGGAATCAAACTGTCTTTCCAAAATCCTGACTCTTAGGAACATACGATAAATCACTGGGTTCCGAACGGAATAAATGCTAGTAAGCTGTAGGATGATGAGTTGCGAGTCTAGCCTGATAATGAGTCGGCATATGCCATGCAAAATAGTATCAGACAGAAGTTCAATCAACCTGTTATACTCAACGATGTTTTTGGTCGGTCGACCAATACATATCCTCCTAAAACTCACTAACTCACCGCTTCGAGCAAAAATGGCCCAGGCCACAAAAGATAGGTTCCCCGTACTACGACTAGCTTTGTCACTATACTCAACAAATGGTTCCAAAATGTCTACCATCTACATAAAAAGCGAAGCGAATTACCTAACCAAAATGACAACTCTAAAGGAAAACAAAAATGTAACAAAATAAAGAGATTACTATACTTAATCAAGCATAGTAACGTTTAAGATACAACCTGTTTAAGGGTTGCGACAGTGAAATCCTATCATAATTGACCAGCTCGTAGGCTCATTTTGTCAAAACTCATTTGAAAATGTAGGGGCCCATCCATAATGGTTTGAACTTACCTGATCCCAATTTACCAAAGTCCTGATCGTAAAGCAAGACTAGGTCACCTTCTGAGAAGACATAAAGCTTGACATTTTTGTCAAATTGTGCCTTGACACATTTCTTATGAGCTTCGTTAGTGAATGCAACGTCATGATGGGTTTCATCCAAATGGATTAGTTCCAAGAAATGAGTCTCTTCCTCTGAAGTTTCGGGAAGCGGGTCAATGGTGAGCTTGAGAGACGAAATTTCGCATTGGATTGGTAAGACAGCTTCCAGACCATACGCCAACTAGAAAGGCATAAATCCAGTCTAATTTCTCACTGAAGTCCTATATGTCCACAGAGCTGAGTACATGATTAAATGCCAATTCCATTTGTGGACTCCAATTATTCTCTGCAGCATGCGCTTAAGGACTTCGTTGATTTCTTCAACCTGTCTGTTAGCCTACAGATAATATGGAGTATAACTATCGTGGGATAGTCCTAATTTGGCTGTCAATTCAACCATCATGTGATTGCGAAAATGCAATTCATGATCTGTGACTATAGCCTGTGGAACACCAAATCTAGAGACTACATGATTAAAAAATAAAAGAGCAGTTGTTTTGCTGCTATTGTTTAATATAGGCATCACCTTGACCCATTTTGTAAAATAGTTGACAAAAACTATAATATACCCATGCCCCTCGGCCGAGGTGGGGTTACATGTCATGAAATCTATGCCCCATTTAGCGAATGGCCAATCAACAACTACTAGATGCAATGATGCAGGTGGTGATCTGGTTTTACGATTAAAAATCTAACAAGCATGGCAACTTCTGACTGCAATTATGCAAACTTTGAATATAGTGGGCCATAAGTAACCAACTCGTAAGATATTTTGTGTAGTAGCGTAACTAGATAGATGCCCACCACATGCACTTGAATGGTAGTCATTCAGGGCATTTTCGGGCTCCTCATGTGTGAGGCAGCTTCGTAGAACTGTATCAACACCACAGATCACTTGATGATATTAGAAATAGCGTCTCATCCACGATTGATGCTTTAGATGTTAAATCGTTGGACGACAATGGGAGGTCACAAAGTAACTTTGCAAAAAAAAGTGATTTATTTGATTTGGATTTGGTGAATTCCATATCAAACTCTTGCAAAATGGCTATCCATTTGGAATATTTGCCACCTAGTAATTGACGAGACAGAATGTAGGTCATAGGGTTGCAATCTAACATAATGGTAGTTTTCCAAAAGAGAATATAGTGTCGAAATCTCTGTACTACTTGAACATCTGCTAAAGCCATCTTTTCGACATAGGAGCACCTGCTTTTTGTATCATTTAGGTTGCGGCTTAAATAATGTACAGGATGTTCTATTCCATTTCCTTCTTGCACTAAAACCATGTCAATGGCTGTATCTATAGCAGCGAGATACAAGTTAAAATCTTTTTGATAGTCAGGAGCGTACATTAATGATGGTTTTACTAGGGAACCTTTTAAAGCATCAAAGGAAGCTTGCGCAACCTGATCCCAGTGGAAGGGTACTCCCTTTTTCAAAAATCCGCATATAACCTTTAGCGAGTTAGGCATAATGTGGAATGAACCTCCTTAGAAAGTTAGCTTTCCCTTGGAGTTTCTGAATCTGAAGCAAATTTGAAGGTGGAGGCATGTCAAGGATTGCTTGAACCTTAAATGGGTCGAGTCGAATTCTATCCTTAAAAACTACAAAACCATTTAATCAACCACAACCAACACAAAACATACACTTGTACGGATTGAGTCGTATCTTGTAGTGTCGGAAACGTATAAATATGGCTCTCAAGTGTTGCGGATGATTAGTCCACTTTCACAAATGAGACGGTAGGTCATCGAGATATGGTTCAACGATGTGCTTGATGTCATGGAAGGCGTAGTTCATTACCCGCTGAAAAGTTACCCCTGCGTTGTTTAAACTGAAAGGTAGTTTACGGTACAAAAATGTGCCCCACAGACATATAAATGCAGTCTTCGACTGGTCTTGTGGGTGGATATTGATTTGATTGTATCCAAAAAATCCATCCATGAATGAAAGGATTTCGCATCCGGCACATTCATCAATTATCTAGTCGATGAAGGGCATAGGGTAGTTGTCTTTTATACACGCTTGATTTACATCCCTATAATCGATGCACACTCTAATTTTTCCTTTCTTTTTCATCACAGGAACAATGTTCGATACCCAATGAGTTAGAGGAGCATGGTAGATGAAACCAACATGCAGAAGTTTTTCAACTTCTACCTTAATGACAGTGGATTTCTTTGGGTGAACAGGTCGAAACCATTGTCATACTGGTTTGACATCTGGATACATATTGATTTCATGTTCAACGATTCTCGAGTCAATGCGTGGCATTTATTCATATGACCATGCAAATACATCTTTGAATTCATGAAATAGAGCGCAATATATTTCTAGTTCTGAAGGAGAACAAGATTTTCCAACATGAATATTCTCTACAACGTTAGGTTTGGTTGAGATATTAATGGCGATAGTTTCTTCAATATTGGATCAATTTCACTTGGAATCCACTGTATTTACAGTATTTGATAAAAAATCAAAAAATGAAGGATGACTAAGGTCACTTGGATAATCTTCATTGTTATCTTGAAGGTGGGAACGATGGTGGTAATCTTCCCACGACGTCTCTCCTATCATCATCGACTGAATGATTTGTTCATCTGTAGAATGTATATGAGACCAAGGATTGGAAGAGGTACCATACTCTAGAGACCTATCTATCCAAACACTCGCTGAGTGTTGATTTGGGTTCACCGTCCAGGCCCAGAAAATTGATTGCTACAAAGGTTCTATGGGGCTTGGGGCTAACACTTCGTGATGATCCACACTGTCAAAATGGTCAGAAATCTTCTTTATATTAGACGATGTAGAAGAGATCATATGACAGGTTTCCACTATGGCCACTTCCGCCAGATTACTTGGAGGCGGGACGGCAAAAGTACCCATTAAGGAAGGTTCTTTTAGGAGACCTACTCTGACATTTTGAAGCGATTGAGAACTTCCATTGATCAATGGAATGCTTCCAGTAGGCTATGAACTATTGGGGAAAAATGTTAGTTGGTCAACGATTGTAATTCCACCTTGGAAGGGAAATGTAATCTTTCTAAAATATGTTGACACCACAACAGTGATAGCACAAATTGAGGGCCTTCCCAACAAGAAATTGTAGTCGAGGTTTCCATCAATGACTTCAAGCTCAATTTCTACCATATTTCCCCCTAATTCAACTTGCAAGTTACTTAATATCCCATACGGTGTGTATGTTCTTCCATCGAATGCTTTTAATTTCGTTGATGATTGCGACAAGGGTGGTGAACCTAAAGTTTTCCAACAACTCATTGACATAATGTAGGTAGATGCCCCCTCATCAATGATTATTCAATGAACAATTTTATTGAGGTTTTATTGAGCAATGATTTTCCTCATTCCTAGGACTTATAGTGTTTGTAGCTCTCTAGTAGGTTGATAGTCCAGTTTCTCTTTGCTTTAGATCTTCTTTATCATGTTCGCTTCCTGATTTTCAATAGTCCTTTTTCATGCTTTCCTTTCTTACAACATTTCTCATCATTTCCTTCTATACATCATAGTTTAGGCCATTTTAATGCAAAACTATGTTTTTCCTAAGATGCACTCATTTCATTGGTTGCTTGATTTTCTTGGTTGACTGTTAGTTTCTATGTAGAAGATCTCTTCCAGTAGTAGGCTATCTCACCAGCAATCACACCCTCCATCTGATCCATGCCCTATAGGTCTCCCAAACCTCACCTCAATTCTGCCCTAGTTTCCTTCATTTTTCATATAACTTCTTCCTCTCTCCTTGAGCAAACCCAATCATATTTCTCTCTCCAGGTGATTCATGGTAGACCTTAGGCACCCTAAAACCTCATTCCAACCTTCATCCACCTTCTCTGCCCAATCTCACACCCTCAAAACAACTAAAATTTCTCTCGGCATCCTCTTGCAGGCCTCTTATAGCTTCCCTATTTTCCTCCTATAGTTTTCTTGTGTCCTCCCGTATTTTTTCTTGTAGGCTTTCTCTTGAAGGTCGAGTTTGGGAAAAGCCTCTAGAAGGCCACCTAAGACCTCCTAGGACCCATCCACACCATCCTACATCCTCCCAAGCTCCAAAACCGCCCTCTAATGCCACCTGTTTGTTGCCACACACACACAATAAATTAGATGCATGTTAAATTGACATAAAAACACATAAAAATCCAAAAATATGTTTTTTTCTTATTTAGTTCTAAATAGCATGGCTAGATGTTGTTTACTTCCTTGAGTAGGTAATGGCATTTCTTTCCTGGTTTTCATAGTGTTTTTGTCAAAAGTAGAATTTGCTTGTTAATTAGGGTTTACTAGTTTTTCTTTACATTCGAGTCTTTCTCCTTTCTGTAGTTAGAATAGCATCTATGGAGTAAGCTTTCTTTCCTTTCATCACACATAGATCTTATTCTAGAATCTATATAATTTTGCTTGAGCTCCTAGTGATCTTGCGTCAGCTGACCAAGTGACAACCTACAATGAGAACTAGTACTTGTGCATATAGCACCGATGCTTCCAAGTTTGTTACGAACTACTGGGTTGATAAAGTAAATTTGGTAGCCCAAGAGTTGTAACATTCTTGCTGCAATACTAGCGCTCACCATTAGGCATCTCTCTTTCCATAGAAAATGCACTCATCCCTGAATTAAGGGTTGACTGGTGGAATAATGTTTGTTGATTGGCCTCTAATAGCAATAGGCTCCTAAACATAAAATCTATATTGTTGTTAGATAATGTAAGAGTCTTCACTAAAGCAACTTTTTATTGAAGAATTTTCTTGGTTACATAATTTTTATGATTACAAAAGGATATATAAGTGATGGTGTTTAAAGATATAGTTGTTTGGAATCTAACTAGTCACTAAACAAATTTATTTGGACTTTTGGTCCCAATCATTCATCAACCATCTCATTTTTTTTTTATCTTTGATACGAGTTATTAGGGCCCATAAAACACTAAGAGAAGTGGTGGTGTCTAGAGACACCCATGATGGGAATCCAAATAGAGGATATATTTATCTGTAGTTTTTCTACCTTTAAATAGTTATCTTCAACATGAATATTGTTGGTGGTTAGATTTGCAAACTTTACTCACTTTGTTACCTTGTCCTCTTTATACATTTTACACCAATAGTGGTTAATAGATATCTGAAAATGCATACATATACCTCTTATCATGTCTTTAAAGGTTATTGGTCAATTAAGCATAGTTTTAGGGGATTATTACCTATGTGGCTTGATAATTCAGTTATTTATACATATTTGAAGGGAGAGTGACCATGACCATGATTCAGTCAATGATATCGTCAAAGATGGCAGCCTTATCCTTGGATATGCACTGCAATGGTGAATCAATCTTTCGATTGACACATAGCTATCTTTTACATTCTATTTCGTTCTAAAAAAACACCATGTAATTAAAGGGAGACATGGTTGTGATTCTAGAAGTTGTATTATTGTTAAATTGTATAAATTAGAGTCTTGAGCTATGAAAGCTATCATTGTTAGTAGTCGTTAAGTCTATAGGAGAAATACTCTAACTCAAAATATATAATAGAATACTTATCATATTTATTTGATTAGTTAAAATTTGATGTTCTCAGCATATTGTGATTTGTTGATCTAGCCACATCCCTCATCAAGGTGTTGGACCCACTCTCCTCACCAGGTGTTGCTAGATTAGATGTGTGTTTAGGTTTATTTCTATGAGATTTATTATTTCCTGTGAATGCTTATGGGTGTGTTGTTATGAGTCCTAATTGTTGTTATTCTTAGTTTCTCTTACAGTTTTTACTTTTGTTACTCTTACTTGTAGTTACAATATTGCTGGTTGTTACACATTGATGAATTTATAGCTATTGTTCAATGTTGGGTAGGAAACTGTGGCCTACACATATAGTGCATGATAGCCTTCAAATATCTGTTAGAATCCCGGGTTGACAATTACAAGTGTATTGGGTGAATTTCATGATTCATACTTCGACACCATCATTTTCACGTCGTTGTCGACGAGGCTATGAAAGGCACGGAAGTACGACCAGTACTGACCATATGACTGATCTCTCGTCCTAGGGAAGGAATCTTAAACCTTACTCAAGGTCCTGATTACATCGTTTGGTTGTTTGGTTTCTTTTTTTCTTGTTTTATTTGTGTTTTTAGTATTGTTCTCTCAACCTAGGGAAGGAAATTTTTACCACCTTACTCTAGGTTTGAAGATTTAGATTGCTCTTTTCTTCTTTCCTAAGTATTGGTCTCTCGTCCTTGGAAGGGAAGTTTTGTTTTTCACCCTGTTTTAGGCCCAAATCTTGATTTTTGTGATTTGTTTATTTTCATTCTTTTGTTTTATTTCTGGTCCACTCTCTCATCCTGGGGAGGGAAGTTCTTATCCTACTCCAGGTATTGATATTTTAATTTGCTTGAACGTTTCCCTTTTATTTCTTGATTGTATGAATAGAGACACCAATAAAAGGGGAAGTGGGACACCCCTGAAAATAAAAGGGGTTGATTTGGGTAGGAAAACTTACATCCAAGAGATCATCTCAAGGGCTAATTCTGGAGCATCGTAACGAGTTACTGTTAGGGTAAGATCTCATACGAGATCTAGAGGACAATTAATTTCACAAATGGAACCTCACCCAATAGTAGAAGAGAAATTAAGGGAAGAACAAGTAGCAAGCAGAGGATATGAGGAGCTTCATATTTCAAGTTCAAAGGAAGAATATTTGAGGGCATTCTTGGCACCATTTGATCAAGGGAGTGTTGTTAAACAACTTCAATCACCTATTATACACTAGCTAGAGCTAGAAACTGTTGAAATTTGAAATGGGTATTGGTAGATATCCCACAACTTCTTTGATTGAATTTCCAATCAAAGGTATTAGAGGTGATGCACCTTTGAAGCCTATTCCTTTGAAAGCAGTACCTAATTTCCATGGTTTTTCTTATGAGGATCCAGGCACATTCCTTTTTGAAAGCGACGTTGTCTGTTGGGGGGCACAAATTTGAGATGCTTTTATGGAATGTTTTCAATATAGTTTGTAGATATCACACTACTTGGATAAGGATATATTGAAGGTTATCTTTCTCAAAGCACTAAGGGAGGAATCTCTGCAGCTAATGAACGTAGTAGGAAAAGGAAATATATCAAAGGAGGAATTTGATACCATCTATGAATTATGTATTAAGTGCTCACGAGGGGATGTGAGATAGAGGCAGGGAATCTGAGCTCCCAAAACATCCCAGAGTGGAGTTACAATGGCTGGAATTCGAAATCTGCTGGAAAACCTTAGAACCGATATCTTGAACATATTATCATCACAGCTAGGTGTGCTCTAGGAAAAATAGAAACAGATGGAAGCATAGGAGGCTATGTCCATTTTCTTCCCTCAATGCAAGACAAAACATCCATTGAAGGAATTTCCATTAAATTATGTGGAGACTTGTGTGATATGTGAACGAAGTCATTCCACTAGTACTTTATCATCTCTTCCTCGATCGTACATAGTCTTTTAGGGGAAAATGAAGAAGGAGATCAACTTTATTTTATGGGATCAAGGAAACCATGGAAACCATGATCGCCGACCATGAATCAATGTATGCCTCAAGGTATCAGTATTTTAATAATATGAATTTTGGTTAGTAGTATGTACCTTTTTCACCTTCTTAGCTACCCTTAATCTTGTTCAAATTTTTTATGGTCCAAGAATTTGCATGGACCTCCTCCTCCTCCTTCAAGACAATTTTCCCAATCTATACCACAATAGCAGCTACATCTACCTGCTAATTCACCCACTCGTATTCCTCATCTTCATCCTCAATTGCATGTCCAACCCAATCCAAATCCAAAATAATAGAGGGGCTCAAGAGGATGAGACACTCAACCTCCATGCATATAATATTGGCACCATGGAATGGAATGATTTAAATCTTTGATCTCGCCTGGTGGTCAATACTCAGACTTCACCAGTAAATGTTGAACATACCAATGATGAAGTCTCATAACTAGAACATAGAACAATAGGGGATGAGCTAGCATAGATACCGAGAGAGAAGAAAATCCCTTCACAAACTATTGTTACTAGAGGATTTTAGACTATTCCACCCTATCTAGAAATATTATCTTTTAGCCAACAAAGTCCTAATCCTGAATTCGAGTTTTTGGGGGAACTGCAGAATTTATTTTCCAAATTCTGTTACTTCAGGCTATGAAGGACATATTGATTTACACCAAGATAATTAAAGAATATTGTTCTAAGAAATATAGTTGAAAACCAAAGGACCCACTTATTATTCATTTCATGGGTAAACTATTAGATATCATGCTAGGGAAACCTATACTTATCAAATACAGGGATCCTAGGAATTTGATTCTGACATTATAGATTAATCAAGTGGATATCCCAAATTTGCTGGTAGATTTCGGGGAAGTGATTAATGTTATAACCTTTGCAACCGTGATTACCTTGGGTCTATGGAACCTTAAACCAACTCTCATTGTCCAAGAGTTGGTAGATCATTCTACTATAAGGCCAGTAGGGGAGCTAGAAGACATTATTATTTCGGTAGACTCATGGCAGTGCCCGTTGACCTTTTGGTCTTGCACACTCAATCCAAATTTAGTTGAAATCCTTTGATTTTAGGAAGACCTTGACTTGCAACCACAAATGCCTACATTGGGTGTTAGTCTGGAAACATGGTAATATCCAATGGGGAAATTATAAAGAATCTTATCATTTACCCCCTTACAGAACCAAGTTCATCAAATAAACTCATATTTACATTAATACAAAAGTCTCTATCTACCTATGAGACTGAATCTGAGAATGAAATAGTTAGACCCATCCTTACCATCAGCGAGGCTCTTGGTTTTATGGATGAAATGAAGGATGCTGCAATTAGCACTTTCCTCACCAATCCCGACTGTGTTTCTAATTCAACCCGTCTGTTGTTAGAAATTGTCATGACTTTCAATGTTCAAGAAGATATTGAACCAGAAATAGCAGTAGAAAACATTCCCAAAATTGTACCTCTTAATAGTGTTCCTTTAGAAATTGAACGAGAGAAAACATTGAATATTAATCCTCACCTTTCACACTCCTAATCTGAACAGTTGTTTAAAGTCCTTCAGGAACATAAAGAAGCCTTTCCTTGGGAGTATACATATATGAAAGGAATACTTGTTGATTTATGTATTCATCATATATACATTAAAGAGGAATGTTAACCTATTAGGTAGCCACAAAGAATAATGAATGATTCTTTCAAAAACATTGTCAAAGATGAATTACAAAAGCTATTAGATGTGGGTGTTATTTATTTGATATGAGACAGTCAATGGGTTTCCCCATTGGTCAGTGTTCCTAAAAAGAATACCAAGTGGCAGATTTGTGTCAATTACCGGGAACTAAACAAAGAAACTCAGAAAGATATTTTTTTCTTACACTTTATTGACAATGTTCTTGATACAAAGCGAGGAAGGAGTTTTTCTCCTTTCTTTTAGGTCTTAGTGGATACAATTATATACAAATAGTTCCTAAGGATCAGGATAAAACTACCTTCACATTCCCTTGGGAAACCTTTGCCTACCAAGTCCTTCCATTTGGCCTCTGTAATGCACTTGCTACCTTTCAAAGGAAAATATTAGGAATTTTCTCGAATCTAGTTAATGATAATGTTGAGATTTACATGGATGACTTTACGCCATATGGGGATTCCTCTATAGAATCTTTGAGAAACTCAGAGAAGGTACTTGAAACATGCAAACAAACACATCTTTCTCTTAGTACATTCAAATTTCATAGATGATGACAAAAGGGATAGTGTCGACACACTTGCTTTCAATTGCAGGAATTTGGGTTGATCCTAACAAAGGTAGAGGTAATCTTAAAATTTCCTACACCTAAGAAACAGACATAAGTACACAACTTTATTTGTTATGTTGTATATTATAGGTGTTCCATAGAATTTTCTTTCTAAAATAGCTTTCCCACTTTTTCAATTACTTCCTGAGGATGGAGAATTTTTGTGGACAATTGAATGTGACGTCGATTTTGTAGACAACAAAGAACTAGTTTTCAAGGCTCCGATATTACGCGGTTCTTACTAGAATCTCTTGTTTCACATCTCTATTTATTCTTCTCAAACAATAGTAGGGGAATTTTTGGGGCAACAATGGGACAAGAAACCGTACGCAATTTACTATGTCAGCACAAATTTGACCCGTGCAAAATTAAACTATACGGTAACTGAAAAGGAGTTATTGCCTATCATTTATGTTATTAGTAATTCGCCACTATATCACGGGGTATCACACTTTTGTGCACAATTATCATACAATGATCACGTAACTGATGAATAAACCAATAACCATTGGTCATGTTATAATATGGTTGTTGTTAATTCAAGAATCTGATATTACCATTGTAGACAAACCAGAGAAAGATAACGTAGTTGCATATTTCCGATCTAGGTTGGATACTGGTGATGAAGGTACACATGTAGAGGATAGTTGTCCAAATGAACATATTTTTCCAATTTCTACTCACACTCTGTGGTATGTAGATATTGCTAACTTTCTTTCTATAGGAAAGGTGCCGCATCACTTGTCTTAAAAATAACAAAGAAGGATTATCCATCATAGTGTTTGGTATTCATGGATAGAGGGATATCTCTTTTACACAGGATCTGACCAACAATTTTGGTACTACATAAGTGGTGATGACACCTACAATGTCCTGAAAGATTCTCATGATGGCTTGTGTGGGGGACATTGTGAAAGTAAGCAGACAAGTCATAAGGTGTTACAAATTGGATATTATTGGCCTTCTATTTTTCATGATGCTAGAGGGTGTGATAGTTTCCAGCAGATGGGTTAGCCGATTCAGGCAGATGAAATTTTGTTACATCGTTAAATAGCTCTTGAGCCCTTTGAAAAATGGGATGCCGATTTCGTTGGGCCATTTAATCCACCCTCACAGTAGAAAGTTCATATTCTAGTTTGCAATGGAACAGGTTGTCTTAGACTTTTTATTTGAAGAAATTCTTCCATGGTATAAAGCTCCTAGAGAAATAGTTTCAGATGGAGGGCCATAATTTACATCACCTATGATAGGAGGACTTCTGAAAAAATATGGAACCAATCATAGCACCTTCCTCCATCTCAAACTTTCAGCAGATTTCTTTGTGCAATATTATATATAATATCATATCTAAAGTCATGATGGATAACATCAAGGGAACACTCTCGCTCCACATTGCAAGGGAGAAGTTTGGATTTCCCCTAATATTTATCGGGGTTATGGTTGGTATCACTCAAAATATTAATTTGGAAAGGATCATGGGGATGTTTAGGGGATCTAAAATGATAGAGGAGGTTAGCGTTACTCAACTTTTTTTTGTAGATGATATTTTGACATTTCTAATGACACCCTAAGACTTTACACCACATCTTTCACCATTTTAGTGAGTCTTTTGGACTTATTGTAAATGGAAAAAAGTCTATTCTTATTTTCTCACATGAGAAACCTTCATATATAAGTCACATTGTTGAGACATTTAGGGTCTCCAACAAGCCCCTTCATGAAGGCTTTACCTATTTGGGATGTAGATTGAAGCCTAACAAGTACAGTTTGGGGGACTATACATGGATACTCTCTCAATTTTGGAAGAATATCAAATGTTGGATTCACCCTTTGGCTCTCACTTGGTGAGAGGTTCGCTTTGATTCAATCTATCCTTGAACAATTGACAAGATATTGGATGCATCTATTTTCCCTTCCCACACGCATTATTTCTAAGATCCACTTAGTTTTAGTGAGCTTCCTATGCTCCCACACACATGGGAATCACAAATTTCATACTACCCTTTCCATGACTAGACATGGCTACTCTCTAAATATCGGAAGAAGCTCAAATTTTGGACTCACCATTGGGCAAGAGGTTCACATTGATTCAATCCAACCTTCAATAGTTCACAATATATTGGATGCATATATTGTCCCTTCTCGCACACATTATTTCTCATATCCCCTCAGTTTTAGTGAGATTCCTATGGTTCGAGACTCATGGGAATCTAAAATATTATCTCATTGAGTGGAGCTCTATTTCCATCCCAAGAGTACTAGGTGGATGGGGTATTCTAAATACAAATTTATTTGGTTAGTCCTTATTAATGAAGTCCCTTAGGTTGGAAATATTTTGTGAAGCCATTTAGAAGGAGGTTATATGAGCAAAATAAAGAAAAGGATCTTTGAAATGGCTCAGTTTTCAAATGATAAAACTTCGGTTCTTGAAGTTGATTAAATGGGAATTTTGGAAGGGCAATATGATTATCATCACATAGGACAGGACTGTGAGATTGTCAGTTAACACTTGGTTGACTCAAGACAATATATATAAGCTCATATCAAAAGTCATTATGGAGAGCATCAAGGGAACACTCTCACTCCACAATGCAAGGGAGAAGTTTTGTTTTCCCCTAATATTTATGATGGTTATGGATGGTATCACTCAAAATATTAATTTAGCTATGGCAATCGAGATTTTTAGGGGATTTAAAATGATAGAGGAGGTTAGTATCACTCACCTTTCTTTAGATGATATTATGACATTTCTAATGACATTGGGAGGCTTTAAGCCACATCTTTCACTGTTTAAGTGAGGCTTCTAGACTTATTGTAAATGGAAAAATGTGTATTCTTATTTTCTCACATGGGAACCATTTAGATCTAAATCACATTGCTAAGACATTTAGGGTCTCCACTAAGCCCCTTCGTGAAGGATTCACCTATTTTAGATGTAGGTTGAAGCATAACAAGTACAATTTGGGGGATTAGACATGGCTACTCTCTAAATTTTGGAAGAATCTCAAATGTTGGACTCACCCTTTGGCTCTCACTAGGTGGGAAGTTCACTTTGATTCAATATGTCCTTCAGCAATTGACAATATATTCAATGCATCTATTTTCCCGGCCCACACACATTACTTCTAAGATCTTGTTAGTTTTAGACAGCTTCCTATGCTGTGAGACAGATGGGAATCACAAATTTCATACTATCATTTAGGTGACTAGAGATGGCTACTCTCTAAATTTTGGAAAGATCTAAAATGTTGGACTAACCATTGGGGAGGAGGTTCACTTTGATTCAATATGTCCTGTAATAGTTTAATATATATTGGATTCATCTATTTTCCCTTCTCGCACACATTGTTTCTTAGATCCCCTTAGTTTTAGCAAGCTTCCGATGGTCTGAGACTCATGGGAATCTAAAATTTTATCTCGTTGAGTGGAGCTCTATTTGCATACCAATAGTACTAGTTGGATGGGGTATTCTAAATACAAAGGTATTTGGTTAGTCATTATTATTGAAGTCACTTAGGTTGGAACTATTTGGTGAAGCCATTTGGAAGGAGATTATATAAGCAAAATACCTTAAGAGAAGACCTATCACAAACTGGATTAGGGTAGTGGAGATCACTATAAGAAAGGGATATTTCACATGGCTGAGTTTTCAAGAGATAAAACTTTGGTTCTTAAACCTATTAAATGGGCATTTGGGAAGGGCAATATGATTAACATCACACACAACAAGATTGTGGGATGTTCGCTTAACACTTGGCTCACATAAGGCACCATTATACATAACATCATATCGAAAGTTATTCTGGAGAGCATCAAGGGAACACTCTCGCTCCACATTGCAAGGGAGAGTTTTGGATTTTGCCTAATATTTATTAGCGTTATGGATGGTATCACTCAAAATATTAATTTGGCTAGGGGCGTGGGGTTGTTTGGGGGATATAAAATGACCAAGGAGATTAGCATCACTCATACTCTTTTTGTAGATGATATTCTAACATTTCCAATGACACTCAGAGGATTTACACCACATATTTCACCATTTCGATGAGGCTTGTGTACTTATTGTAAATGGACAAAATTCTATTCTTATTTTCTCACATGGGAACCCTTCATATATAAAATCACATTGTTGAGACATTTGGGGTCTCCATTAAGCCCTTCATGAAGGCTTTACCTATTTTGGATGTAGGTTGACGCCTAACAAGTACAGTTTGAGGGACTAGACATGGCTACTCTCTAAATTTTGGAAGAATCTAAAATGTTGGACTCACCCTTTGGTTGTCATTGGGTGGGAGGTTCGCTTTGATTCAATCTATCCTTCAATAATTTACAATATAATAGATGTGCTTATTTTCCCTTCCCACACATTATTTCTAAGATCCGCTTAGTTTTAGTGAGATTCCTATGCTGCCACATAGATGGGAATCAAAAATTTCATTCTACCCTTTCAGTGACTAGACATGGCTACTCTCTAAATGTCAAAAGAAGCTCAAATTTTGACTTGCCATTAAGCAAGAGGTTCACATTGATTCAATATTTCCTTAAACAATTGACAATATATTGGATGCATCTATTGTCCCTTCTCACACACATTATTTCTCAGGTCCCCTCACTTTTAGCGAGCTTCCTATGGTCCTAGACTCATGTCAATCTAAAATTTTATTTGGTTAAGTGAACCTATATTTCTAGCCCAAGAGTACTAAGTGGGTGGGGTATTCTAAATACAAAGGTATTTTGTTATTCATTATTAATGAAGTCCCTTAGGTTGGATGTATTTGTTCAAGCCATTATGAAGGAGATTATATCATAAAAATAACTTAAGAGAAGACCTATCACAATCTTGATTAGGGTAGGGGAGATGGGCAAAAAAAACTGATATTTCATATGACTGAGTTTTCAAAAGATAAACCTTTGGTTCTTGAAGGTTATTAAAATGGAATTTGGGAAGGGCAATACGGTTGTCGTCACACACAACTGGATCATGGGATTGTCAATTAATAGTTGGATGACATACGACACTATCATATATAAGATCATATAGAAAGTCATTATGGAGAGGATCAAGGGAACACTCTCACTCCATATTGCAAGGGATAAGTTTGAATTCCCCTAATATATATTGTGTTTATGGATGGTATGACTCAAAATATTAATTTGGCTAGGGCCATGGGGATGTTTAATGCATTTAAAATGATAGAGGAAGTTAGTATCACTCAAAAAAAAATTGTAGTTGATAATATGCCATTTAGAATGACATGGGAGGGCTTATACCACATCTTTCACTCTTTCACTGAGGATTGTGGAATTATTGTAAATGGACAAAAATCTATTCTTATTTTATCACATGGGAACCCTTAAGATATAAATCACATTGTTGAGACATTTGGGCTCTCCACCAATCCCCTTCATGAAGGATTTACCTATTTGGGATGTAGGTTGAAGGCTAAAAACTATAGTTTGGGGAAATAGATAAGGCTGCTCTCTAAATTTTGGAAAAACCTCAAATGTTGGACTCACCCTTTGGCTCTCACTCGGTTGGAGGTTCGCTTTGATTCAACTTATCCTTCAACAATTGAAAATATATTGGATGCATCTATTTTCCCTTCCCATGGTCATTATTTCTAATATCCTCTCCGGTTAAGACAATTACCTATGCTTCCACAAAGATGGGAGTCACAAATTTCATACTACCCTTTAGGTGACTAGACATGGCTACTATCTAAATTTTGGAAGAAGCTCAAATGTTGGACTTACCATTGGGAAGGAGGTTCAATTTGATTCAATATGTCCTTCGACAGTTAACAATATATTTCTAGACCAAGAGTACTAGGTGGATGGGGTATTCTAAATACAAAGTTATTTGGTTAGTCATTATCAATGAAACCCCTTAGGTTAGAAGTATTTGGTGAAGCCGTTTGGAAGGAGACTATATCATAAAAATACCTTAAAAGAAGACCTATCACAAACATGATTAGGGTAGGGGAGATGGGCATAGGAAAGGGATCTTTCATATGGTTGAGTTTTCAAAAGATAAAATTTTGGATCTTGAAGCTAATTAAAATGGCATTTGGGAAGGGCAATATGATTGTTATCACACACGATTGGATTGTGGGATTGTCAATTAACACATGGATGACATAAGGCACTATTATATATAAGCTCTTATAGAAAGTTATTTTGGAGAGGATCAAGGGAACACTCTTTCTCCACATTGCAAGGGAGAAGTCTGCATTTCCCCTAATATATATCATGGTTATGGATGGTATTACTAAAAATATTAATTTGGCTAGGGCCATGGGGATGTTTAGAGGATTTAAAATGATAGAGGAAGTTAGTATCACTAAACTTTTTTTTGTAGATGATATTCTGACATTTGGAATGACATGGGAGGGTTTACACCACATATTTCATTGTTTCAATGAGGCTTGTGGACTTATTGTAAATGGAAAAAAGGTATATTATTATTTTCTCCCATGCAAACCCTTCAGATATAAATCACATTGCTGAGACATTCGGGGTCTCCACCAATCCCCTTCATGAAGGCTTTATGTATTTGTGATGTTGGTTGAAGTCTAACAACTATAGTTTGGAAAACTAGACAAGGCTACTCTCCAAATTTTGGAAAAATCTCAAATGTTGGACTCACCCTTGGATTCAGTCTATCCTTCAACAATTGAAAATATATTGGATCTATCTATTTTCCCTTCCCACACTAATTATTTCTAAGATCCACTTAGTTTTAGCCAACTACCTATGCTGCGAGAATGATGGGAGTCACAAATTTCATACCCCCCTTTAGGTGACTAGACATGGCTACTCTCTAAATTTTGGAAGAAGCTCAAATATTGGACTCGCCATTGGGAAGGAGGTTAACATTGATTCAATTTGTCCTTCATCAATTAACAATATGTTGGATGCATCTATTTTTCCTTCTCTCATACATTATTTTTCAGATGCCCTGAGTTTTATCGAGCTTCTTATGGCAGTACACTCATGGCAATCTAAAATTTTGTCTTGTTAAGTGGAGCTCTATTTCTAGCCCAAGAGTACTAGGTGGATGGGGTATTCTAAATACAAAGGTATTTTGTTAGTCATTATTAATGAAGTCTCTTAGGTCGGAACTATTGGTGAAGCCATTTGGAAAGAGATTATATGAGCAAACTACCTTAAGACAAGACATATCACAAACTGGATTAGGGTCTGGGAGATAGGCATAAGAGAGGGATCTCTAATATGGCCGATTTTTCAAAAGATAAAACTTTGGTTCTTGAAGCTGATTAAATGGGAATTTGGGAAGGGCAAGATGATTATCATCACACAAGACGTGATTTTTGGATTGTGAGTTAACACTTGGCTCACATAAGGCACTATTATATACAAATTAATATCGAAATTCATTATGGAGACCATCAAGGGAACACTCTCACTCCACATTACAAGGGAGAAGTTTGGATTTCCCCTAAAATTTATGGTGGTTATGGATGGTATCACTGTAATTATTAATTTTGCTAGGGCCATGGGGATGTTTAGGGGATTTAAAATGATAGAGGAGGTTACTATCACTCACCTTTTTTTTGTAGATGATATTTTGACATTTCTAATGACACTAGGAGGCTTTACACCACATATTTCACAGTTTTAGTGAGGCTTCTAGACTTATTGTAAATGGACAAAAGTGTATTCTTATTTCTCACATCAGAAACCTTGAGATATAAATCACATTGCTAAGACATTTGGGGTCTCCACCAATCCCCTTCATGAAGGATTTACCTATTTGGGATGTATATTGAAGCTTAACATTTACAATCTGGGGGACTAGACATGGCTACTCTCTAAATTTTGGAAAAATATTAAACTTCGAACTCGCCCTTTGGCTCTCACTTGGTGGGGGGTTCACTTTGATTCAATATGTCCTTCAACAATTGACAATATATTGGATGCATCTGTTTTCCCTTCCCACACTCATTATTTCTAAGATTCTCATTGTTTTAGCCAACTTCCTATGCTGCTAGACACATGGGAATCACAAATTTCATTTATCTCTTTAAGTGGAGCTCTATTTCCAGCCCAAGAGTACTAGGTGGATGGGGTATTCTAAATACAAAGGTATTTGTTTAGTCATTATTAATGAAGTCCCTTAGGTTGGAACTATTTGGTGAAGCCATTTGGAAGGAGATTATATCAACAAAATACCTTAAGAGAAGACCTATCACAAACTAGATTAGGGTAGTGGAGATTAGTTAAGAAAGGGATCTTTCATATGGTTGTGTTTTCAAAAGATAAAACTTTGGTTCTTGAAGTTGATTAAATGGGCATTTGGGAAGGGCAATATGATTATCATCACACACTAAGGGATTGTGGGATTGTCACTTACTTTCATACTACCCTTTAGGTGACTAGACGTCGCTGCTCTCTAAATTTTCGAAGAAGCTCAAATGTTCGACTCACCATTGTGAAGGAGGTTCACTTTAATTCAATCTCTCCTTCAACCGTTGATAATATATTGGATGCATCTATTTCACCTTCTCTCACACATTATTTCTCAAATCCTGTGACTTTTAGTGAGCTTCCTATGGTAGCAGACTCATGGCAATCTAAAATTGTATCTTGTTAAGTGGGGCTATATTTCTAGCCCAAGAGTATTATGTGGATGGATTATTTTAAATACAAAGGTATTTCATTAGTCATTATTAATGAATTCCCTTAGGTCGGAACTATTTGGTGAAGCGATTTGGCAAGACATTATATGAGAAAAATACCTTAAGAGAATACCTATCACAAATAGGATTAGCGTATGGGAGATAAGCAAGAGAAAGTGATCTTTCATATGCCTGATTTTTCAAAAGATAAATTTTTGGTTCTTGAAGTTGATTAAATGGGAATTTTGGAGAGGAAATATGATGATCATGACACACGACTAATTGTGGGATTGTGAGTTAACACTTGGCTCACAAAGGAACTATTATATATAAGTTCATATCGAAATTCATTATGGATAGCATAGGGAACACTCTCGCTCCACATTATAAGGGAGAAATTTGGATTTCCCCTCATATTTATGGTGGTTATGGATGGTATCACTCAAATTATTAATTTGGCTAAGGCCATGGGATGTTTAGGGGATTTAAAATGATAGAAGAGGTTAGTATCACTCACCTTTTGTTTGAAGATGAAATTTTGACTTTTCTAATGACATTGGGAGGCTTTACACCACATATTTCACAGTTTCAATGAGGCTTCTAGACTTATTGTAAATGGACAAAAGTCTATTCTTATTTCTGACATGGGAACCCTTGAGATATAAATCACATTTTTAAGACATTTGGGGTCTCCACCAAGCCACTTCATGAAGTATTTACCTATTTTGGATGTATATTAAAGCCTAACAACTACAATTTGGGGGACTAGATATGGCTACTCTCTAAATTTTGGAAAAATCTCAAACTTTAGACTCACACTTTGGCTCCCACTAGGTGGGGGGTTCACTCTGATTAAATCTGTCCTTCAACAATTGACAATATAATAGATGCATCTATTTTCCCTTCCCACTCTCATTATTTCTACGATTCTCTTTGTTTTAGCGAGTTTCCTATGGTGCTAGACACATGGGAATCACAAATTTCATACTACCCTTTCTGTGACTAGACATGGCTACTCTCTAAATTTTGGAAGAAGCACAAATGTTGGACTCACCATTAGGTAGGAGGTTCACTTTGATTCAATTTCTCCTTCAACAGTTGAAAATATATTGGATGCATCTATTTTCCCTTCTCGCGCACATTATTTCTTAGATCCCCTCAGTTTCAGCGAGCTCCTTATGCTCCTAGACTCCTGAGAATCTAAAATTTTATCTTGTTAAGTGGAGCTCTATTTCCATACTGAGTGGGTGAAGCCATTTGGAAGGAGATTATATCAACAAAATAACTTAAGAGAAGACCTATCACAAACTTCATTAGGGTAGTGGAGATCGGTATAAGAAAGGGATCTTTTATATGGTTTAGTTTTCAAAAGATAAAACTTTGGTTCTTGAGGCTAATTAAATGGGCATTTGGGAAGGGCAATATGATTATCATCACACTCGAAGGGATTGTGGGATTCTCACATAACACTTGGCTCATAAGGCACTATTATATATAAGCTAATATAAAAATTCATTATGGAGAGCATCAAGGGAACACTCTAGATCCACATTTCAAGGGAGAAGTTTGGATATCCCCTAATATCTATCTCAATTTTATGGATGGTATCAATCAAAATATTAATTTGGCTAGGGAAATGTGTGTGTTTAGGGGATTTAAAATGATAGAGGAGGCTAGTATCACTCACATTTTTTTCTAGATGATATTATGACATTTCAATGACACTCGGAGGCTTTACACCACATCTTTCATTGTTTCATTGAGGTTACTGGATTTATTGTAAATGGACAAAAGTCCATTCTTATTTTCTCACATGGGAACCCTTAAGATATAAATCACATTGACATTTTGGGTCTCTGCAATGCCCTTTCATGAAGGCTTTACCTATTTGGGATGTAGGTTGAAGCCTAACAACTAGAGTTTTTGGGACTAGAAATGGTTACTCTCTAAGTTTTGGAAGAATCTCAAATTTTGGACTCACCCTTTGGCTCTCACTCGGTGGGAGGTTCACTTTGATTCAATCTGTCCTTCAACAATTGACAATATATTGGATGCACCTATTTTCCCTTCCCACACTCATTATTTCTAATATCATCTTAGTTTTAGCCAACTTCCTATGTTTCCAGACAAATGGGAATCACAAATTTCATACTACCCTTCCCCTGACTAGACATGGCTTCTCTCTAAATTTCAGAAGAAGCTCCAATGTTGGACTCACCTTTGGGTAGGAGGTTCACTTTGATTCAATTTGTCCTTCAATAGTTAACAATATATTGGATGCATCTATTTTCCCTTCTAGCACACATTGTTTCTAGATCCCCTAGTGTTTAGCCAGTTTCCTATCATCCCAAACTCATGAGAATCTAAAATTTTATCTGGTTAAGTGGAGCTCTATTTCCAGCCCAAGAGTAATGGGTGGATGGGGTATTCTAAATACAAAGGTACATGGTTAGTCATTATTAATGGAGTCCCTTAGGTTGGAACTATTTGGTGAAGCCATTTGGAAGAAGATTATATCAGCAAAATACCTTAAGGGAGGAACTGTCAAAAACTGGATTAGGGTAGCTGAGATTGGTATAAGAAAGGGATCTTTGAGATTGGTATAAGAAAGGGATTTTTCATATTGTTGAGTTTTCAAAAGATAAAACTTTGGTTCTTGAAGTTGATTAAATGGGTGTTTAGGAAGGGAAATATGATTATCATCACAGAGGAAGGAATTATGGGATTGTCACTTAACACATGGCTCACATAAGGCACTATGGAACACTCTAGCTCCACATTTCAAGGGAGAAGTTTGGATATCCCCTAATATTTATCTCATGCTTATGGATGCTATCACTCAAAATATTAATTTGGCTAGGGTAATGGGGATGTTTAGGGGATTTAAAATGACAGAGGAGGACTCACATTTTTCTTGTAGATGATATACATTTCAGATGACACTCAGAGGCTTCACACCACATATTTCAGTGTTTGAGTGAGGTTTGTGGATTTATTGTAAATGGACAAACGTCTATTCTTATTTTCTCACCTATGAACCCTTAAGATATAAATCACATTGCTCAGGCATTTGGGGTCTCCAACATCCCCCTTCATGAAGGCTTTATGTATTTGGGATCTAGGTTGAATCCTAACAACTAGAGTTTTGGGGACTAGACATGGTTACTCTCTAAATTTTGGAAGAATGTCAAATGTTGGACTCACCCTTTGGTTGTCACTGGGTGGGAGGTTCACTTTGATTCAATTTATCCTTCTAAGATCCCCTTAGTTTTAGCCAGCTTCGTATGTTGCCAGAAAAATGGTAATCACAAATTTCATACTACCGTTTCAGTGACTAGACATGGCTACTCTCTAAATTTAGGAAGAAGCTCAAATGTTGGACTCACCATTGGGCAGGAGGTTCACTTTGATTCAATATTTCCTTCAACAGTTGACAATATATTGGATGCATTTATTTTCCCTTCAAGCACACATTATTTCTAAGATCCCCTCAGTTTTAGCAAGTTTCCTATGGTCCCATGCTGAAGGGAATCTAAAATTTTATTTGCTCAAGTGAAGCTCTATTTCCAGCCCAAGAGTACTAGGTGATGGAGTATTCTAAATGATAAAAACTATTATCTATATAAAAAGAACTGAATAAAAATATAGTTGGTTTTTATTCTTTTTAATCAGATTAAAAAATTAGTGAAAAATAAAAAAAAAAGTGAAACAATTAAATAAACTCATAATTTTTTTATTGAAACTCTTAAAGATTAGAAAAATTTCATCTACCTAAAAATACCTAACGCTTGGATATTTCATACAAGATGTTGGGAAGAAAAGTGTCTAATCCTCTGCCTTGGGATTCATGTTAAAAAGAAAAGTTCCAAAAACTAACTAGTATAATAGGTGGAAGGTATAGAAAAAAAAAATACAAATATTATTTTCAATAAAATATTAAAACTCATGTTAGAAAAAAAGTTTCAGAGAATTAACTCTGCCCTAGTATGATAGGTTGAAACTATTAAAAAAAATAGATATATTATTTTCCATTTTGTTAAATTTTTATAATAGATTATAAGTTTTATGCAATTAACTAAAACAAAATTAATTATTAACTTTGCAAATACCTTTTGAAATTATGAAATAACTTTATTCCATACCATTGAATACGAGAATCTGTAACCTTACCATTAAATAAGAAATCTGTACTCAGCTTACGGTTACGGCAATCAACGGTGCCATAAAGTTTCGCAGGTTGGACTAAGTATTTCAACGGTGCCATAAAGTTTCATTAATGGTAAAAAAGTTTGAAACAACGTCTGGTAACAAACCTGCTCTGAGACAATGACCCAGAAAAACACATATTGTTTGACACTACAGAGGTACGAATCGAAAAACAGTAAAGACAAATCTAAAAAAGACACTATTTTAAATCTTATATGCCCTAAACCACGTGGCCCTTTCTGTGCTCGGGCGGAAGGTTAGACCGGTTGTTTCCCAAAAGTGAGTGGATCTCCGACATCATATCCGGCTGGAAAAATCCACGTGGCTGAACCTGTGCAGGCTGGACGTTCGGCAGCTCCTCGTGGATATCGGCGGTTGTGCCCGCCATGACAAAGACGCGTCCGAACGCTAGCAGGCTCCCCATCACGCTCCCTGCCAATATGTCACCAGATTGCACGTCTATCAGACTGACCGTGATTCCTGTAGCTTCCTGGTTCTCGCTGGCGCGGGGAAAAGCTCCGGTGATGGATACAATATGAAACGGTCCTCGACACGTCACCACTCCCGTTGGAACCGCCGGATTGCGCAGGGTGACATTCCTTACCATTCCGTTGCCGCTGAGAATGAAGAGTCCCAGCTGCCGTCTGCGTGCGAATGTCTCCAAAGTCGTCCACATGTCTTCCCCACTTGGGATCTCGAATGCGAGACACTTCAGCGTGTTTGGCGACTCACGGGTTCCAGGCAGAAGAGCCTTTGGCTTATTCTTGGAGCCCTTAGGCCTGCCGCGGCGGCTTGGCGTCGTCACTTCCCCTCCCTTTCCCGCGCGTTCGGCATTGCCGTTATTGTCCTCGGCCAACTTTCGCCTCTCGGATCCGCTGCTCTGGCCATTTATTTGGGACCCAATATTCAGCTTTTCAGATTGAAGAACATGGCCAGAACTAAGCCTGAGAATTGCCCTGGATCAACTCCGGACATCATTATTTCACGGGCCCGCAACCTGTTTGTCCTGAGCTGCTATGTAATACAGAAAGGCCCTCCAAGCTTCACTCACTAGGTCTAAATATCACTTCTTTCGTTTCAATACGTGTATATATAATGTTTACCCAGTCTATTGGTACTTACCCGAGGTTCTGATTTCTCGTCCTCCACTTACGTGGTCTCAAGTTGTGGCCGTCCATGCAGTAATCTACGGTGGATAAGAGGTTCTGATTTCTCGTCCTCCACTTACGTGGTCTCAAGTTGTGGCCGTCCATGCAGTAATCTACGGTGGATAAGAGGTTCTGATTTCTCGTCCTCCACTTACGTGGTCTCAAGTTGTGGCCGTCCATGCAGTAATCTACGGTGGATAAGAGGTTCTGATTTCTCGTCCTCCACTTACGTGGTCTCAAGTTGTGGCCGTCCATGCAGTAATCTACGGTGGATAAATTTGTAACGGCTTGATGCAAGAATTTCCATGCAGTAATCTACGGTGGATAAATTTGTAACGGCTTCATGCAAGAATTAATTGCATGTTTACTCGAGGATTCATTGGTTGTTAGCTCGCCCACTTCCCATAAGCCACAGTTGTTAGTCCTCCGCAAAAACCGTTTCCTTCATGTGACGATCAATCTGAATGTTTCGTTGTCGCGATCGGTTTGGATAGAAAGGGAGCGTTCACAATACTCACGGTCTTGACTATCACTCTCTAGTCGTTTATATTAATTTAGTGATTTATATTAATTTTGTTGTTCATTTGTTTAAAAATTATTATTTTTAATTAATAAAAATTATCCCCAATTATAATACAAAAAATTCTAAATTTAAAACTTTTAATCTTAATAATTCTTTAATACAAAGTCAGGTCAAACTTGATGAAGTTACAGTCCAGTTAATATCACGAAACAGGAGCTAACTATTAGTTCCACTAAATTAGTGATCATGGAATTATTGAATAGTTCCGTTAATACAAAATCTTGTAAAAAAAAAAGCCAAATTTATTTCCTAACATGCACTTACTTACCATGGGATTATTAAATACAACGTTCCGTCAAACTTTTATGACAAATTATTAGTTGTAGATTTCCGTCAAACTTGTACGACAAATTACTAAAAGTGTAGCTTGCATTTCAACCTATAACCATAGGAAATGGCATGAAAAAGAACTAAACGATTATTAAATCTAGAGTTCCGTCCAACAAAATAACGTCGGAGTAGGAAAACTCGGGGGTTCCCGTCAAACTTGTGAACTAGAATAACCTGGTTCCAAAGTTACTTTTATTTCCCAGAAATAGATATGAAACAAAGTCAAAATTAACACAATAAGTTGTTAATATCGATAAAAACACTTAGAGGTCTTCTTATCATCTGTGTTTCTTGGGGGGCTGAGAGTTTCTTTCTTTTTTTGGGTTTTATTTGTCTATTGTCGGATTCTCGCATATTTTACATTCCAATTTCCATGTCACTCATCTCAGTCTAAGTCTTCGTTGGCATTTTTCTTCTCGAGTTTATTATGGATGATGAACTACTTTATTATGGCAAGGATAACCCTTAAAGTGGGCATGCATACCCATCCCATGAAGATTTATTTTTATAAAGAATCGCCCATTCGTTTCACCTCCCATTCACATGATAGTGGAAGTGTCTCACTTTCCTCAAGTCTTATTTAATTTGTCATCAAATCATCTAGATAATGCACAACATTTGGAGGTTCCAGGCTGATTCCTTCTGCTAAACGTGCTCCGTCTCTGGATACAGCAAGCCCTAATCATAATAAGCATCATGTGACAGCCTATAAAGCAACAAAATTCAAATATTTAAATGGTAATAGAGGATGATATTCCCCTTTGATACATTCTACAACTTATGTATAGGGATCTAATTGGTCGGTTTGCTAGGAAGGTGGTTAAACCTTCTTCTCTACCACATTGGATCGATTCCAATTGGGTTCTTATTATTTGTCTTTTCTGCAATTCCACATATTTCCTAAAGCTTTATATTAGGAAACCTTTGAACATGTAGATTGAGGCCTTAGGAATGAGGGAGAAGGATCCTTTGGATTCCAAACTCGAAGACATTGACGACGATAACCCTCCCTCCTTAGGTAAGTGGTTTCAGACCCCCTCATTTTTTCCTATAAAAAATAATGATAAAATTCTTCATAATGGTAATATGCTTGGGAAATTTTCCAAAGTTATGTACCTGATAAAAACATCTCCAGTGCCTTCTATTCAAGGTCTCTCCCTCTATAAGATGTTGCCACATGTCAAGGAGAATGATGTCTTTCCAAATCTGATTTTTCCTTATGGTTCCAACTCTTCATCTAACTCTTGTGGGAAACCTCCTTTTGCAGATTATAAGGTCATTCCTTCCTCAAACGAGCTCTATGTTTCTATTCACCTCCATGTTAAGTGAAATGCTCTCTATTCATCTTCCTTGACGTGTGAATATGCTTCAGCATCTGGTGGTCTAGCCATGGATGCTCCTTTTGTCAGTCATGCCAGTCATAAAGCTTTGCTTTCTAAGGCTCAATCTAAGGTTAGGGAAGACATTCTAAGTGGAAAAAAATACCACAATATCCAAGTTTCTTAGATAAAAGGCCCCTCCCATGAAGGAAAATGAAGGTCTTGTCTTTGAATACCCCAAAAAATTGACTCTAAAGTGGCTCATTCGAGCCCACATCCTAGATGTTATAATGATTCAAGAAACTATGTCATTGAGTGCCTATATGGTTTCAATTTTAGAAATATGGTCTAGGAATTAGACTTTCTTCTCATTAGATTCAGAAGGTTTTTTGGGTGGCTTTCTTATGGCTTTGCAGCCTGATTCATCGTTTTAATTTTATCAATCTCTTCCAAATGTATAGCAATTGATTTTGTTTCAAACAAACTGGAAGAGGTGAGTCATCACATTATTCCAATTACAAATTCTTATGATGCAATAAAGAAGTCAAAATATTTATTTGACTCACTCTCATAATTGGAAGTAGTTCATAAACTAGACCTCTGATGCATGATGTGGAAGCCATTAACCAATTCATTTGTCATGGTCTTCAGCTAGTGTTGGGAAGAGCACCTCCACCACATCCGAAAGGTTCTCCAAACACTGCGGCAACACAAGCTATGTGCTAATTTGGAGAAATGCACTTTTGGGATGACCCGAGTTAAGTCTCTGGGATACATTATTGATGAACGGGGGGTGCATGTGGATCCAGCTAAGATCCAAGTCATTTGGGATTGGACAGCTCCAACCACTCTGACAGAGCTTTGTAGCTTTTTGGGTCTTGCTAATTTCTACCACAGGTTCGTGATGGGATTCTCTCATATCACTTGGCCATTGAGTCAATTCACCAAGGGAAGAGCGAAAGAAAAATTATTTTCGTCTGAATCTCAACAGAATGCGTTCACAGAGCTGAAAGATCGCCTCTTCTTTGCACCAGTGCTCACATTACTAGACTTACAACAACCGTTTGAGATCGAGACAGATGCTTCTGACTATGCTATTCGGGTAGTCCTTAGTCAACAGGGGCATCCAGTTGCATATCATAGTGAGACACTTTCAGACACAATCCGGAAGTATCCCACTTATCACAAAGAGATGTATTCCATTGTGCAGGACTGCTGACAATGGAAGCATTACATTTTGGGGAAGGAAACGATCATCCACACTGAGCATTGACTCCTGCAGTTCATACAGATGCAAGGGAAGTTGAAAAATGATCACCATTAGAAGTGGTCCACATACTTGCAACAGTTCCATTTGAATATCCTTTCAAATTCTAGCCTTACATCTTAAATTCAATGGGGCACTTGGCTTGGTGTTGGGTCCCTATAATACTAGTGATTACCCCATTACTATTGTAGTTATACCCCTTATTTATATTGTTGTGCCCCTACTACCCCCATGTTTTTATTTCTGTGCCCCATAGAATCCCTCTATTGTTATTTTTGTGGCTTTATATTATTATTGTTAGGTTGGCTGGATTCTATTGTGACTCCTTAGACTCCTATATATAGAGAGGAGGTTTTGTCATTTGTATCATCCAAGAATTGTTCATTTATGTAATGTAAAGTAGGTTGCCACCGTGAAGAGGTTGAATTCTAAGGCGTTGATCTATCTTTTCTATCTTCTCTTGAGCTGGTCTCATAACATTTGGTATCAGAGCTTTGATTCTAGGGTTTCGCTTTTCCAAACAGGTCATCGTGGAATTTTCGCTATAACTTTTTTTCTGTGACGTTTCAGAAGTCGCAAAAAAACCCATTTGAGAAGAAATCACGCTGAAACTTGGGTCTGAATTTCAGAGCTTTATGTGCGATATGTGCGGAGATATGATCTAAGGAAGTTGGTCTTTTTGCAGACTCCTGAATTACATTCAAAATAGGTGACCTGGGAAAAATCGTCATGAATTTCTCTCTGGGGATCAGATTGAAATTCCGTAAGAAGGTACAGAAAGAGGACGGACCGTAGTTTCTTGTATGTGTGTTCCAGATACAAATGTTGAAACAGTGACTCGTGGCACGTCGTACAAGTTCGCTCTACTGAATTAGTCTAAAAGAAAGTCACTGTGGGAGATTTCACATAACTCTTCCTTGGAGAATCCAATTTGGGTCAGACTTGTGGCATTGGAAAGAGGACACAGAAGGCTACTACAATTCACAATTTCAGAATTAGATGATCTGAAATTACAGAGTTACATCAGACTCAATATCAGGCTTCTATAAAGTGAAAAAAGGTGTGTAGTTTTTCTTTTTAATTTTTGTGTAAGCTTGGTTTAACGGAATTCAAAGGGCATAGTAAAGCATTATTATCGGTAACTCATGCCCCGAGGAAAGAAAATGAAAACACCTAGTAAGGAACCTAAAAGCTCTTGCATGAATCATGAAGAAGAGGAAGAAATGCTACATGATATATCAAAATTACAAGAACAAGTGCAACAAATGTCATGCTCACAAAAGCTAACAGAAGCTAAGATATGTGGCGTGGAATCTAAGATAAATGGTGTGGAATCGAAGAGAAATGGCGTGGAATCTAAGACAAATGGCATGGAATCTAATATAAAGGGCATGGAAGCTAAGATGGATGATTTTAATACAGATTTGAAGACAGACATGGCAGATTTGAAGACAGATTTGACAAATTTCCTACAAGAAATACTTACTAATGGTGAAAAGGTTGTAAAGGAAACTCATGATGTGAACAAAAGTAATGTTAATCATGATTCAATAGACGCTAATGTTGGATCGAAGACCCACCATATTCCAAAAATCGATATGAGGAAGTTTGATGGCAAGGATCCCGCCGCATGGATATTAAAGATGGAGCAGTTCTTCGATCTCAATAATGTGCAAAACACACAAAAGGTACGTATGGCAACTGTATATTTGGAACCAAATCAGTTTGTATGGTATCAATGGCTTTGCTCTCGTAAAAAATTTATCACTTGGGCAATTTTTACGGAAGAATTGATAGCACATTATGAAGATACAAAAAGCAACACTTTTTTTAGCCAATTGATAAGTCTCAAACAAAAGGGTTCAGTAATGGAGCACATTGAGGAGTTCCAAAAATTGAACATAAGGGTAAAAGATATTCCAGAGGAGCATAGGATTGATGTGTTCATAGGGTCTCTGTTATAGACATTTTTGTGCCTTACAGCATGAAGCATGAAATGTCCATAATCTAAGGGATCCAAAGTCCCTAAACATGTTGTTCCTACCCCTAGAGGAACAAGGTCAGCAAACCACAGCACTGAATAAAAGTTCTCCACCTGAAAACACTCAAAAACAAGGCAATTCTCGATCATGTCAACTGCTCCACTGAGCATCTGCGCTGAATGTCAAGTGCTCCACTGTCTACCTACGTTGAATGTCAATTGCAAAGAAGGCTACCTGCGCTGGGCGAGTTTGGACATGTGGCACAGTCATTCCTCAAGGTGTCAATGCCCAGGAAACTTCCAAAATGACACTTGGATCAAGGAATTCGACTAGTGATGAGTAAGAGGGTCTAGATCTCCAAGTGGAAGCAAGAACCTCCAAGTGGACTCAAGAACTGAAGAATAACTGAAGTGAGAGAGGACACTAGTCAGCTCTCAAGCTGACTCATCCTTTCTCCAAAACTCCTATATATAGATCTCTCTCATGAGGTCTAAGGGGGCTGGAATCTTGTGAATGTAAGGAAGTGCTGTTGGTTTGAGTTTAGAACTATTGGGTGATTTGCTTTGAAGGAGGTGAAGAGGAGATTTCTTTCTGCTGGGAAGGTGATGCTGGATTGGGCCTTTTATGGTTGTATCACTTCCTGAACTTTACTTCTTCCATTAATAAAGCATTTGAGGTTCTTCTATATGCATGTGTTTCAATGATGTATTGTTATACTTGTGTATTTGATTTATTCTAATCCTTGAATCAATTATGAATGTATGCTTCTTGTAGTTTCCCTCTCTTGCCATTTTGCAGGATCTTGGTGTAGCTGGGCCAGTGAAAGAGCAAGGAGCTGGGAGCAAGCAGCAAGGAGAGAAGATTGGATCAACCATTAGCGAAAGACATCGGTTAGTGGATCTCTTTCTCCCCTATTTTACTTTCATAAAGAAGAAATCTTAGATAGCTTTGCTTCGATTGTTGCTGAGGTACTATCACCCTTAGAGTGGGATAGGGTCATTCCGTATTGGATACTTTTCCCAACAACAAATTGGCGACTCCGCTGGGGATCGTATCTTGTTGGTTGTTTGTGTTTCTTGCTATTCATTTCTTAAACACAGGGAGTACCGAATCGAACTGCATTTGGATCTTTCAAATGCAAAGTAGAGGGCAGCTACTCTAGCTCAGTTTCTGGGCATGTTTATGATTTGAAGAGCTGATCCACAAGGACTCTGAACAGCTCTTAATGATAGCTTTTCATCCTCCTTTTCACCCTTTAGTGTGTACTTGATTGATAACTTTGATTTCGCCAAAAACTGTGGTTTTTTGAGCAATCTGTAACCCGGAAACCCAGAGAAACGAGAGTTTCTCTCTTCATTGCAGGCACTGTGAAGGCAGTCTGCATTTCATCGCAGGTCCCGAAGGGGCTACCTGCGCTGAATGTCAAACTGACAGTGTACTACCTGCGCTGAACCAGTTTTGCCTTGTGCAACTGGGGTTCCCTGCTGTTTATTGCCCTGTTTTCATCCTTGTTTTTGCAGCCTGTTATCAGTCAATGTACCTATCTGAAAACACCTTTCCTTGCCACTATTCCGCCTCGGTTGTATAAAGAAAATGTATTTGTTCTTTGTGTATTTCTTACATCATTTGCAGTTTCCCATAACGAAAGTGAACTAGTCTTGCTGTGGCCTCTTAGATCTAGACCTGTGATAAGTGTCGTTTTGATCTTAAGAGTTAGTTTGTTTGCTGTTCATAACTGATTGAGCTTTCATTTTCGTCATATGGTTTGAATTTATGTATTTCTAGTGTCGAAACAAGTAAATCTTAAGGTGTCTTTTGATTTTGGACAAAGCTTGTTTGCTTTCACTTGAAATTGAATTCAAAGTTATACAACAGCTTTCTTTTTGTAGTACATCAACATTAAGAAAGAGAAAAGAAATACCTGCATTGTGCATGTGCATTTTGACAGCTTGTATGTTGATTTAGGGAAAAGTGCATTAGTGTGTGCTCTATGATCTGTGTGAAAAGATGATGTCTTTCTTTTCCCTCAGTAGTTAAGATTTTCAAAGTTGAAAGATTGAAAAGCTTGCTTATCATCTTAGACTGTATTTAGGAAGTTGCACCATACATCTCGTGGTGATCCATAAAGGCAAACTGCTAAACAAGATCAACTTAAAATAAATTGAATTTATATAACAACGCATTGAAACATAACGCAAACACATAGAGGTCTAAGCTAGAGACGTGTTCCGGCGTCGTTAAACGTGATATCTTAGCGTTGAGTGGTTGGGTGATTCCTCCACGGTGAAGCGATAAGTATCAATACGGACTTGTGCTCCCACGTACCGTCGCGTATATATTGGGAGACCCTTATAGGAACAAAGCCAAGCCGTGTCGGCCGCCCTACTGATCGCAATGCAGTGAACATAGCATTCACGAAGATCGACCACCCGTACCGTAAAACGTATTCTGTGGTTTTGCGAAAAGTTTGGCACACCCTCTGCCTAGATCTCTAGAGCAGTTTCTTTTGGCCTTTTTCAAACTCTATAACTGAAAAAGTCCATCCGAGCATTTGTCACTTCGGGCTCGTTAAAACATCGAAGGAGACTAGAGTCATCTTTAGCTTTTTCTCGACTCTTAAAAAGTGAAAAAGCAAGTTGTGTCTAAAGCGTCGTTATAAAATTTATTTTAAACGGAACATAATCACCTCCTATTCCTGCGTTGATCTGTAGGTTGAGAACATGGAACGCCCCAACCAAGGAATTCCCCATGATGGAAATCCTAGTCCTTTCTCCTCTTGGGGAGAAGTTGGTGCGCCCCACATGGCCACATTGTCGCTTCCATGACTGACAATTGGCCTGCCAATTTGGCTATTCTCAACCAATGTAGTTCAGAACACCATATTTCCTGAACAGTCGAGTCAACAGTTAGATCAGTCTAGAGCTACCCACCAGCCTTCCACTTCCTATAACTCTTCCTCCAATCCTTCGTCTTCGCAAGGTAGAGCCGACAAAAGCCAAGCTCCCATGGAGAAGAAGGATAAGAAGAAGAGAGAGAAGAAGAAGAAGGAGCCTAAGGCGACTGGGGGCAAGCAAAAGACATCTGACAAAAATCCACACACAGCACAGACCGGGCCTAAATCGCCATGTGTCATATGTAGAGGAGACCACTTTCATAGAGATTGTCCCTGTATTCCCCGGATACTAAGGGACTGGTCCCCTCGTTTGCACAATTCGGGAGCATCAACCTCTGATAGCCATGTTGAATGCTTACCGTCAACCAACGAAAGTGAAGGTTCAAGACAAAGAGGGGGAGCAAGATCCCCTTGCAGAATGTGTGAAGGCGATCACGCCATCCACCGTTGTCCCTTCTTAGACGAAGCGAAGAGAGTTTTGGAAGATCGTCCGGTTTCACCGTTAAGACTTCCTCCTGGATACAAAAAACTCGTGCCAAGTCCTTTGTTGGTTGAGAATACAGCTGGCCCGCTCAAGTGGTCAGCTGAAGCGTCAGTCATTGAAAATGAACCTACTGAATCCAGACAGGACAAAAGTCCAAAGGTCGAAACGGCAGTTGACCCGGTTCTCCCTTCAGAAGTTTCATCTTCAAATGACACCGTCACTGAAGATTCATCTTCAAATGACACCCTCACTGAAGAGAATAAGGATGACACCATCCAGATTCTTTTCATCAACACAGACTCTGATGAGCATCAGGGCAATGCGCCCATTCCTTTATCGCAGGAAAGAACATCGTCTGGGTCATATCCGGCCGTGTATTCGGTCCCACCACCAAACAACCTGGTTGTGTCCTTTGATTGGAACCAACTAGGCAGACCCCGGTTACCAGCCAGTATACCATTCAGAATTATAGTCCAAATATACAGAATGGTAATGGCTGAAACTATCATTGATGAAGGGGCATCTGTGAGTATCCTTTCCTCTGTTGCTTGGAAAGCACTGGGTTCCCCAGCGCTTTTGCCTGAGATAAGAAATCTCTCGGGTTTCGATAAAGGAACCAGTCGACCATTAGGGATCCTCCCCAATGTGCCTATTACATTGAAAGGGAAGGCCGTTCAAATGAACGTGATGGTCGTTCAAGGACCCTTGGATTATAACCTACTCCTTGGACAAGACTATATATATTGCATGGGAGCAATAGTCTCCTCACTCTTTAGAGTAATGTGTTTTCCACACGAAGGAAGAATGGTCAAGCTCGTAGACCAACTTTCATTTCCAGGATCACGCATCGCAAATAGTCACATACCAACCCTGAATGGTCTATTCAATCAAGAAATGTCTCCACCCCCAGTCCTTCTTCCCGATGAGTGCGAGTGATTCAGAAAGATGGGACTGGAACCCAGGGGGCATGCATCCTGGTCTGCTTTAGGCAGAGAAAACCTTGGGTATAAGGTAGAATTTCCGCGAGAGAATATGACTAGTCCGTACCCCGTCCGTGGATGGAAGAGGGGTTGTTCTGGAATAAGATTCTTTTGTCAAAGTTACGTGTCTGGCACCAATCATTCACCCTTGTCTATTTCGGTAGACATTGCCGAGGAATTGTTTTGTTTGAAAGATTAACGAGACAATCTTTGGGTAACCTGAAAGAGGTTCCTCTCCTGGTGAAACGAAAGTTTCGATGGCAGAAAAGTAGAGGTAACCTTGAAACTCTGTTTTATACCTGGGGGCATGCAACCTTTTAGAGTGCAAGCAAGGGGCGACTATTTATTTTTTAAATTTTTAGGTCCTCCCTTTAAACCTGTAGGTCTAACCCTTTAAACTCATAGGATTAGCCGTTTCCAAACTTGCATAAAGAAAGGATGAGATGGAGTAAAGCTTAGTGAAGATGAAACTCCTTAAAAAATAGAGATCTCACAGGGGACATTTCTTATCTTATGACTGGTATAATCGAGCAGTTTTAGCATAAAGTTCATTCTCGTTAAAAAATAAACGCAAGATCCGAGCAGTTTTAACGCGGTCTTCATGCTCGTTAAAAAATAAATAAAAGCAGTGAGCAATGTTTCCCCCAGAGTTTAAGCTCATTTTTAAATAAAAAATGAACCTATTCCGGTAAATAACCTCTGTGATCGTAAATTTATCAGCCATAAAAGCCTTGGTCGTGTTTTGCACCTGCCACCTCCACCGTCATTTGGCCGATCGTTCACCTCCATATGATTGTTTACCCATTTTGAGGAACAGCTGCGAAGAGTGATTTCACCTAGCCATCCTTGTGACACTGCCGTGATTGGAAAATTCCAACCTGTACCTGGAATCTGCTGCTATCCCTGTTTATCACTCGTTCCTCAAAAGACGAGTCTTCTTTGAGCTCTTTTCAACTGACTCGTAAAATATGAAAAGATTGCCGAGTTTTGGCCTTCCAGCTCGTTAAAAGGACCGGAAGAGCTATCCCTCCTCTAGATTTTAATCTTTTTGGACCTGAGGGATTATTGCACAAAACGGTCGAGCGCTTGTTTTATTCGGCTCGTTAAAGTTATCAAAAACTCATCCCTTCTGTATTGTTTTATGCTTTTTCAGACTTAAGGGATTAGATGACGAAAAAGGAATCTTGGAGTTAACTTTCTGTACCTTTTCAGACTCTCTAAAAATGAAAAGGACCGAGTTTTCCTTGTCGTTAGACTCGTTAAAATGATTAAATAGCGACAAACTTGTCTTTAGACGAGAACGAGTTTCCCTATCGCTAGGCTCGTTAAAACATAGCGATGGGCTTGCCCGAAGGGCAGGTTATAGAACAAGCATATGTTATCCTCCTCAAGCTTGACAAAAATAAAGAGGTACTGGTCAGAAATGACTGGGGAAAAATTGGGAGAACCTCAAAGCTTTAATGGTAGCAAGTCGCTCTTGAACATGACACTTTGTCCATATCACATCGGGTTGGGTTGTTTCATTCACCGGTCTCATCACCATGGTCTCGCCAAACCATCCACATTTGGGGTAATGCTACCGATCCATCACATCAGTGTCGTTATATGTTCAAGAGATGTTGTTCAGAAAGAGTCAACCGTGTCCCATCCACTGCCATACATTATCCTTCATCCATCCATGACCACCACCCTGAATCATATGTCACAGATTGTTTTCACCTCCACTAAAATCATTAGCTCCGTTCCGTGTCACTGATGTGGGATTCATTAAGGCCCTCCTTTGACGGATCGCTTCTTGTCGACTTCAGCTCATTATCCAAGAAGTTGATCTAGGAACAACCCCTTCAGTACTTTGAAGCTTGCATGCCTCAATGGCAAGTTTCTCACTTCCGGTGACAGGTATACATCAATGACCTTCGACCGAAAGATTTTGCGTGGTGTTCGACGCCAAGTCCTTTATTCACACCACGTGAATTGTACTGCAGTACCTTGAGGGTCATTATCATTATCGGTGATTCCTCTCGCGCTTGTTAACGGTTTACATCATTGACCAGTAATCAAGCGATGTCTTTCCATGTTCGACTTCAGCGTAATTCTCACATGGATCGACTTCTACTTAGAGTGAAGATCGAACGAGTTTGAAGACCCCGGATCTAGTTTCATCCATCCGGGCTATGATATATATTCAGGAAATATAAAGACATTTGACATGTGCATCATTGCAGCAGATGATCATCCTACTCAAAGGATGATAATTTCAGCAAAGAATTATCAGTCTACCATCAGACGATCGTCTGTTCTATGTACCAAAATGAATTTATAAAGCTGAGCATGGGAATGCCCGCCTCAGCTAGATCATGAAAGCAGAATGAAAAATAATGTATTGTATTGTATTTTATTACAGGTCACCTCTCAGCGATTGAATGAACTTCGGATCCTCCTGATAAAGCATTTCACCCGATAAACGACCTCATACTTTAGGGGGCAACTGTTATAGACATTTTTGTGCCTTACAGCATGAAGCATGAAATGTCCATAATCTAAGGGATCCAAAGTCCCTAAACATGTTGTTCCTACCCCTAGAGGAACAAGGTCAGCAAACCACAACACTGAATAAAAGTTCTCCACCTGAAAACACTCAAAAACAAGGCAATTCTGGATCATGTCAACTGCTCCACTGAGCATCTGCGCTGAATGTCAAGTGCTCCACTGTCTACCTGCGTTGAATGTCAACTGCAAAGAAGGCTACCTGCGCTGGGCGAGTTTGGACATGTGGCACAGTCATTCCTCAAGGTGTCAATGCCCAGGAAACTTCCAAAATGACACTTGGATCAAGGAATTCGACTGGTGATGAGTAAGAGGGTCTAGATCTCCAAGTGGAAGCAAGAACCTCCAAGTGGACTCAAGAACTGAAGAATAACTGAAGTAAGAGAGGACACTAGTCAGCTCTCAAGCTGACTCATCCTTTCTCCAAAACTCCTATATATAGATCTCTCTCATGAGGTCTAAGGGGGCTGGAATCTTGTGAATGTAAGGAAGTGTTGTTGGTTTGAGTTTAGAACTATTGGGTGATTTGCTTTGAAGGAGGTGAAGAGGAGATTTCTTTCTGCTGGGAAGGTGATGCTGGATTGGGCCTTTTATGGTTGTATTACTTCCTGAACTTTACTTCTTCCATTAATAAAGCATTTGAGGTTCTTCTATATGCATGTGTTTCAATGATGTATTGTTATACTTGTGTATTTAATTTATTCTAATCCTTGAATCAATTATGAATGTATGCTTCTTGTAGTTTCCCTCTCTTGCCATTTTGCAGGATCTTGGTGCAGCTGGGCCAGTGAAAGAGCAAGGAGCTGGGAGCAAGCAGCAAGGAGAGAAGATTGGATCAACCATTAGCGAAAGACATCGGTTAGTGGATCTCTTTCTCCCCTATTTTACTTTCATAAAGAAGAAATCTTAGATAGCTTTGCTTCGATTGTTGCTGAGGTACTATCACCCTTAGAGTGGGATAGGGTCATTCTGTATTGGATACTTTTCCCAACAACACTCTCTAAAGGATAATATACAGCATGATGTTCGCCTTTGGGAACCTGATTCATTAGAGAAGGCATTTAGGTTAGCAAGAAAAATGGAAAGCAAAATTATGGCAACCAGGAAGCATACCACTCACAACTATAAAGATGGAAGTGTTGTTGCCCCTAGTCTTCCACAACCTATAAGGTTGACACCACAACAATTGGAAGAAAAAAGAGTAAAAGGGCTTTGTTACAGTTGTGATAGCAAATACACTAAAGGTCATAAGTGTGCTGAAAAGAAATTATTCTACATAGATTGTGAAGAGGAAGAAGAAAAGGAGCAAGAAAGGTCAAAAGAAGAAGATATACTCCAGGAACAAAGCCTAGATGCAGAACAAATAAATCCGACCATATATCGTAATGCATTGGCGGGAATTACCACTCCTCAAACCATCAATATAGAAGGACAAATCAAGAAGAAAAAGGTAATAGTGTTGATTGATTCAGGAAGAACCCACAATTTTATTCATTGTAGGGTAGCAAAAGAATTGAATTGCTTCCTATATCCAGCACCAGAGTGTCAAGTGATGATTGCAAATGGAGGAACAATAAATTGCTCTGGAAGGTGCCATAATATCAAGCTATCCATGGAAGAATATGTATTGACTAGCCCAATGCTTTCCATTCCAATAGCTTTTAATTTTCAAGAACTTTTCATCAAATTTTCTATCGAAGGGAAGGAAGTTGAATTAAGGGGTATTGTAGGGAAACCGGGAAAGATAATCAGCTCTAATGGTATGACAAAGCTTCTTAAAAAGGAGCAAAGAGGTGTAATTGCACAATTATGTTCGCTAGATGTTTCCACATCGGAATCATCTATTTCTCCAGATCTCCAAAAAGTCCTGGACAATCATTCCAAGGTATTTGAGACTCCCAAAGGTCTCCCACCTATGCGTGATCATCATATGATTCTAGGAAGTGTTCCTCCAAACATCAGGCCGTACAGATATCCCTATGTCCAAAAAAGTGAAATTGAACGTATGGTTGCAAAAATGCTAGAGGCTGGTATAATTCAACCAAGTCAAAGTTCTTTCTCTGCTCCAGTAGTATTGGTGCACAAGAAGGATGGATCATGGCGCATGTGTCCAGATTATAGGGAGCTCAACAAGCTCACTATTAAAGATAAGTTCCCCATTCTTGTCATTGATGAATTACTGGATGAATTGCATGGATCAATTTACTTCACCAAGTTCGATCTTCGTTCGGGATATCATCAAATCAGAATGAAGATTGAAGACATTCCGAAAACGGAATTTATAACTCATGAGGGTCATTATGAATTTTTGGTCATGCCTTTTGGCCTTACTAATGCACCTTCAACATTTCAAGGTTTGATGAAGTCAATTTTCAAACCATTCCTTAGAAAATTTGTGTTAGTATTTTTCGATGATATACTAATCTACAACAAGTCTTGGAAGGATCATGTTGAACATGTTGACATGGTGCTACAACTATTGGAGGAGAAACAATTATATGCAAAAAGATCCAAATGTTTCTTTGGAGTCCAGGAGGTGGAATATTTGGGTCATATTGTATCTCATGAAGGAGTTAAGGTAGACCCTAGCAAAATTAAAGCCATTAAGGAATTGAAAATCCCCACATCCATAAAGCATCCGCGAGGATTTCTTGGGTTGACAGGGTATTATCGCAAGTTTGTTAAGAATTATGGGAGAATAGCAGCACCTCTAACAACATTATTGAAGAAAGATGCATTTTCATGGACTCCGGAAGCAACAAAGGCCTTTGAACATCTTAAAGAGGCAATGTGCCAAGCACCGGTCTTAGCTACACCGGAATTCACAAAAACCTTTATTGTGGAATGTGATGCTTCAGGAAATGGAATTGGTGTTGTTCTAATGCAAGATGAAAGGCCCATTGCTTTTGAAAGTCGTCCAATCAAGGGAAAGTTTTTAAGCAAAGCTATTTATGAGAAGGAAATGTTGGCAATACTCCATGCACTTAAGAAATGGCAACCCTACCTAATGGGAAGACATTTCAAGGTAAAAACGGATCATGATAGCCTTAAATACTTTTTAGAACAAAGATTATCCTCTGAAGAGCAGCAAAAGTGGGTCACAAAGATGTTGGGTTATGACTTTGAAATCATCTACAGAAAAGGGAAGCAAAATGTGGTGGCAGATGCACTCTCAAGAAAGGATGAGGATGTGGAAGCATTTTTGTGCGCCATTTCTATTATCCAACCAGATTGGATAAACGAAGCAAGGGAGGAATGGAAGAATGATGAAGAAGTGTGGGCACTTATTCGAAAGCTACAACAAGATTCCAATACGTCTGATACATTTAGTTGGAAAAATGATTCATTATGGTACAAAGATCGCTTATACCTCTGTAAGAATTCTCAACTAAAACAAAATATTCTGATGGAATTGCACACTTATCCCTTAGGAGGGCACTCAGGATTTTTAAAAACTCACCACAGGGTTAAGAAGGATTTTTTTTCGGATGGCCTTAAATCAGATATTCAAAATTTTGTGGCAGAATGTTTGGTTTGCCAACAAAATAAAGTTGAAACAATTAAGACACCGGGTCTATTACAACCTTTATCCATTCCAAGCCAACGTTGGGAGGAGGTTTCAATGGATTTTATCACAGGTTTACCCAAGTCTAAGGGAAAGAGTGTCATCATGGTGGTAGTTGACAGACTTACCAAGTATGCACATTTTTGTGCATTATCACATCCATTTAAAGCCAGTACAGTTTCTACTGCATTTATGGAAACAATTCAAAAGCTACATGGAAACCCAAAGATTATTGTAAGTGACAGAGATCCCATTTTCACTGGAAATTTTTGGACAAAATTATTTTCTTGTCTTGGTACTCAGTTAGCTCATAGCTCATCTTAATCCTCAATCTGATGGGCAAACTGAGATAGTAAACAAATGTTTGGAAGGATATCTTCGTTGCTTTGTATCTGATAAATAGACACAATGGGTCAAATGGTTGCCTCTGGTTGAATGGTGGTATAACACTTCCTTCCATATAGCAACAAAAAGGACCCCATTTATGGCACTTTATGGGTATCAACCACCATCCATCACATCATATTTAAGAGAAAATTTGAAGGTTCAGGCAGTGGAACATCACATCGAACATCAACAACAAGTCCTCCAACTATTAAAGGATAACCTCGTGTTGGCACAAAATAGAATGAAACAACAGGCAGATCAACATCGCAGTGAAAGAAGTTTTGATGTAGGTGATTGGGTATTCCTACGGCTACAACCATATAAGAAAATGTCCCTAAAGCAAGCTAAGAAGGATAATAAATTATCACCAAAGTATTACGGTCCGTACAAGGTGTTGCAAAAGATTGGTACTATGGCATACAAATTGGAGCTTCCTGCAGCTTCTCGATTGCACCCAGTTTTCCATGTTTCATGTTTAAAGAAGGTTATAGGTGACAAGCCCCCAGTGCAAAAAATATTTCCAAAACTTGATGAGGAAGGAAAAATTATATTGGAACCGGAAGTGGTCACAGAAACAAGAACTCGGCAGCTACGAAATCGATCAATTTCAGAGTATCTTGGCATCTGTAACATTGATTAAGAATTAATGAAATTTATTAAGAAACCAGGGAGAAGGATCCCTTGATATAAAAAAAATTCCTTTGCCTGAATATTGGTTGACTTATTTGGTCCCCATTCAAAACAAACTTTTTGAAAATGATCTGCCTTCACCTACCATTAACGTGCTTTTCCTTCTGAGGCTCCATATAAGAACATACAAACTTTTCTATGAGAGAGTTGCTAACCTTGGAACACCTCTACCACCTCTAGATGAATTTTCCAATTCTGCCACTATCTAGGTTTTCAATTGATGATTATAGGCTAAGAGGCATGTAGAAAATTGTAGGCCCAACAAGGTTTCAATTTTAGGAATCACATTAGTTTAATTCCCAACCCAACATAGATTTATGTTGTTTTTTTAAACATGAATATTTTCTATAGCATGAAACACAACCATTCCCACAATAGGAGAATCATTAACCATTAGAAAGAAATTAACCGAGTTTTTTGTTTGCAAAGTCGGTGTTCATGGACATGGGGCTCAACATTTTTAAAGGAAAATAGCATCTCAATAAAAGCTTTACTAAGGCAAGCCTAGAGATTCCTTCATGACTATAGCTTCTATTGATATATTGCAAATTCCTTTAGCAAGGCAAACCTACAACTTCCTTCATGCCTGGAGATTGTTATCTATAGGAATAACACTATTCGCAAAATAAGAACCATTCCAAAAATACGAGAATCACTAACCATTAAAAAGAAATTGATTGATTGACTTTTATTTTGGTAAAATCAGTGTTCATGGACATGAGGCTAAACAATTTAAGTCATAAAACAATTTATAAAAAAGAACTAGACCAGATCAACATATTTACTAGAAAATGAACCAAGTGTCACTAGGTTTATTTGAAATTCCTCCAATGTCTACATAATTTTATTATAACGCATAAAATATTTAATCCATAACGTATTCATATAATTGAAGACATATAGCCAATTATAGGTGAATTTCAACACAATGGTAGTAATTGTCCAAGTGCAAATATAAGCACGGTATTCTAAGTGGAAAAGCAAGCTATCAAAAAAGCAATTATTGATATAGTTGAATACATACAACAAATTCCTTTTGTATATTTGATTTTTCAAGGATACTGTCAAAAAGGCATATGTATGAAAAATTGTTAAGTTGTTTCTATTTTTTTTAATTCTTAATTTATTGTAGGAAAGAAGAATCACTAATAGCCTGTAGGAAAGCAAAATTCAATTATTATTAACTAAATGCATGCAATAAATTTGCAAATAGTTTCATCTATGGCAAGAGTTAGTTATGTTGCTCATACAAGGAGAAATGGCAGACAAGTGACCAGGGGTGCCTAGCTGCAATGCTCTTCATCAGATGAGGAAGGAACAAGTGATGTGAATGTCCACAATGTTCCCAGCAAATTTTTTGAGGATGGTGATGCAGCAGAGGCTGATGTTGTCCCACCATCAACCACAAAGCCACCACCAACTGCAATTCAAGGCAAAAGTTTAAATAAGAAGATCAACATTATAAGAGGTTGGAAAAAAAAAGCATGTTACTTGCAATTGACGACATAGAGTTTAATGGGAATTTAGTTTGGGCATCTACAAAAAACATGTTATTTCACCCTCCTCAATACATTATTGGATAAATGGGATGACTCATACAAAACATACATGGCCTCTTATAGTTATGACTGAAGAGGAGGAGGCTGAGGTGGTTGAATGGTGTAAGGAGATGGCTCAATTGGGACATGGGATAGAGTTGATACAACTCAAATCCATTCAAAGATGGGTTTCCTAGTAAATCATGGTGGTTTCGATTCAAAAAAATGCTTCCAAACCTTGTATTGTGTACAACTAAGGACCTTAATAGAGACAGAGCTTTAAATTTATGCCCCGCGATTGTGTTTAATCTTTACGACACTCTTTTTAATACATACAATAAGTATTCTTATATTGTAGACCATATATGGAACTGCCACAAACCAAGTTTACAGGCAGGAAGGAATTGTGGCATGCAAGTAATTTCCAAGAGAGGGAGCCGAAATGTTCCAAAGATTTTGCATAAGAGCAGGGAGTGATTTTATTGTGTTTCTGTGGTTTATCGCCTGATATTTTCCGCAACCCCTTCACTTCCGCAACTTGCCTTCTCCTAGACTTTTGGGGGTCAGGTACTATTGTCAGTTACCATTTTTGAAGAAGACCTCATGGATTATGAGGAGGACCCTATGCCAGAACATGATATTTGGGTGCATCAGACTGGCCCGGACATGGACCCCTGGCAGAATAAACCACATTGGAAGATAGCTGCTGCTCTCACGCCCCAACACTCACCCTCCTCCAGAAAACGGCAACCCACTGCTGTCAATGTTGAAGACTTACCTGGTTTGGAATGCCTCCCCCTCTCTCTGGCCACTCTAAATCTCCTTGGCACAAGTTTGCAGGCTTCACCCTCTTTTGACTCTCCCTTGTTATCCCCTACAGAAGGCCCTACCTATGAACCCTCCCTCCATCTCCTTGGCTCTGGTTGGCCCTTCCAATCTCCCACAGCCTGCACAGTCCTACTTTCAACCGGGCTCGTGTAGCGTCAACCCCCTTTCCCCGATTCAATCTGGCTGCTTCAGCTCTCCCATACCAAATTCTCGACCTGCTTTGTCGGCCTAGCACAGTTCCTCAGAACCATGGAGAAGCTTGCTTCGCGAACACCCTACAGGCCAGCACACGGACAAACCAAATAAGGGTCGGTGCCTCAAAGCAGTGGATTTGGACATAAGCCTAACATGTGGGGAAGACGTTCACATGGTGGATGCTTTGGACACGATGAGGAAAGTTCTAGTTGGTCATGTACAAGGCAGGAACTATTTAGTGGAGTCACTGCATCAATGGACCATGGAGATATGGGTTTCTCGGTTGGCCAGAGGATGGTTTGCCCTCAGATTTCATAGGGAGGAGTATATGGACTGGATATTATCATGCTACGGGTACATCAAGCTTGCCCCTATACTGTTGAAGAGATGGGATCCACTTTTTGATCCGGAGTGTGAACAGCTAGGAGCATGGCATATTGGGTCAGACTTCCTGGGTTTCCCATGCAGTTTTGGACTCCCCTAGTTTTCAAACGTATTGGAGATGCTCTGGGGACATACCTTGAGCATGACCAGTCCTACAAAAAGACTGGCATAATGACAATGGCGAGGATTTTGGTGCATCTAGACACCAGGGAAGGGCTTGAAAAAAAAATCACTCTTCAGAGGAGACACTTATCACACAAACAACTTTTGGACTATGAAGGAGTGCCATTTCGATGTAGGAGGTGCCACAAAGTGGGTCACCTATACAAGTATTGCCCACTACTTTCTTCGGTGACAACAGAGAACTCTCGGGGGACCAAGCAACAGAACTCTGAAGAGCTAAATAAGGGAGATCAGAATCAAGAACAGGCACCATCTGAGGCTGCGGTGGGCACTACACAAAAGGCAAAGAATCAGCGAAAAGCTCTGACCTCACCTCCTCGGACTCGCTCCAAATCTACTACGGATGGGACTCCTCTCCCGGGTAGTGGTTCTATTCCCATAACCTCTATTCTTTTTTCAGATGCAAACATCTTTGCATCCCCCCTCCTCTGCACATTGGTCTATCCCTTCCATCCCGTGCTCCATCATTCCTCCGGCCCCCACTTTCTCAACAATACCTACCTTCCTCAAGGAATTTACCACTCCCCCATCACATACTTCCTCCCCTTCTAGGATGGGCTCCCATCCCTACAACCTCTGATCAAGAGCTCGACCTAAGACTCCTCATCTAGGTTTGGGCCTTTCCCCTGGTCGAACCAATAAATATAAACCCATAAGGGGGCGATGATCCAAGATCCAATTAGCCATCAAGACAGCGGTGGCTGATGTAGTGAGGGGCCATCAATACACCATTGAAAGGGCACTTAGATCCATTGAGCCCTCATCCCCTGTCTCCTCATGATTTGGCTCTCCTACAACTGCAGGGGATTAGCCAACCCCAAAAAGAGATTGGCTTTCAAGCATCTTTTACATGGCTCCAAATGTGACATACTCTTCTTACAGGAAACCCTTGGTAACTCTGACCTCATTACCAGAACCCTCCTCTCTATCCTACCGGGATGGGTTTTTTAGGGCATGGATGCAATTGGCAGATCCGGTGGACTTTCTATAGGCTATAACCCTAAAATAATCAAGCACGTCTCCTCCTTGGGTGGTTTGGGATTCATTGGAATGGATATTTTTGTGAGTGAGCTTGGGTACCAGTTAAAAGTGATTAACATATATGCCCTAAATCATAACAGAATGGAATTTTGGCACAACTTGTTGGAACATATTCTTGTTTCAAGCTCCACCATTATTGGCAGGGACCTAAATTTTTCTTTGGGATTGGAGGAATCCTGGGGACATCATTCACAGACTGACCCTATTTCAGACCAGACGAGCACTCTATTGGATACCCTCAAACTTGTAGATGTTCCTATGAATAATAAAATGCCCACATGGCATAACAGGAGGATGGGTGAAGCTGCCTGGGTCGGAGATTAGATCGTTTTTTGATCCATGAAGATCTCCTCCGTAACCTACCTCTATATAGACAATGGGTTGGTACTAGAGGATCATCTGATCACCTACCCATATATCTTCAAATATCTGGTCCATCTAAAAAGCCTCGTGCCCCTTTCAAATTTTTTACTAGATACCTCAAAGACCCAGACTTCCTCAATCTGGTGACTAAGTTCTGGAGAGCATAGCCCCCACTCAGAGAGCAGAGAATGGCTGTTGACTTCTATAATTGACTTAAAAATCTCAGGACTATGACAGAGAATTGGTCAAGGCGGAAGAATTTGAGAGAAGAACAAAATCTAAAAGAAATCACAGATTGCTCATCTAATGGATGAACAGGGGCTTGGTTTCTTATCGGATGATACAAAATTACATCTGATTAATCTGGAAACCCAAAAGGCAAAGATTCTACTTGAAAAGGAAGAACAATGGAGGTTGAAAAGTAGAGCCATTTGGCTACAAGCGGGAGATGGGAATACAAATTTTTTCCACAATTTTACCAATGGTAGAAAAGCCACCAACACTATTTGGCAGCTGCCTAGTGAGCTAGATGGATGGGCTTCTACTTACCTTCACTTAGCCAAGTTGGGGAATACCCACTTCAAAAGTCAATTTACAGCACCGACATCCATCACCCTCCCGGACATCATTAACTTGGTCTTATCCCACTTAGAGAATACTTGTAGAAACAAAGTAACAAAACACGATCAAAGCATCTCGATCTATTATATCATAAGCATAGCAGAATCAGAAATACAATGAGCATACAATGGCATTTACAAATAACAACATTCTCAAATACACGATTGTATGGAGGAAAACTCAAAGACCTTTATTAAAGTAGAAGGGAGAATTACAACCTAGCTCTCTGATCTAGCATCATCCTCCCAGCATCAAAGCCCTCTTCAAGTCATGAAAAGCAAGATCACCTAAAAATACAATGTTTCTTCACAAAGACAAACTATCAGCACTTTGCTACAAATTACAAAATTCCAGCCTCCATATCTCTCAAATGAGGGATCCATTTATAGATGTCTACAAGGGTGTGAGTCACCTCTGATTTTTTTATTAGTGTCATTACACTTTTTGTTCTTAGTTCCACTTGGAGATTTCTTGGATCTCTTACTCATCCCTGGGCGAATTCAGAGAGGAAAGTGTCATGGGAGAAGTTCCTAAAAGATTCCATGAGCATCCACTTAGCAAACTATCTCAGACTTTTGTCCATTCTCACTCATCACACCCCATAGAAGGCCTCTTCAGTGTGCATCATACCTGGCTAGTGTAGGAGCCAGTGTGCATCACACCCTGACAGTGGAGCAGTTAGTATGGTCTAGTTTTGGCCAGTTCTGAGTGGTTTTTTAGGTGGAACTTCTGGGGAATGATGTAATCAGTTAACCATGATCCTTTAGGGTATGAAACAACACTTTTAGGGGTTAAAGAGCCCTTGGATTATTGACATATAATATTGGGGTTGCGGTGCCCAAATATGTCTATAATAGTTACCCCGTAAAGCATGAAGTCATAAATCTTTTGATGTTAGGTGAAATGCTTTATCATGAGGATCCGAGGTATTCAACCTGGAATGTGACCTGTATAAGATAAAATACAATACATCATCATAATATACTTTTCCATGATCTAGCTGAGGTGGGCATTCCCATGCTCAGATTTATAAATTCATTTTCATGTACATAGAAAAGATAATCATCTGCAATTGCAGACTGGTGATTCTTTATATGTAGATTCATCATCCCTTAGCTTGGATGATCATATTTGTAGCTTCTGTGTACATTTGATGTCTTTATATTCCTGAATATATCGCAGCCCAGATGGATGAAACTAGATCCAGGGTCTTCAAACTCATTCAATCTAAGTCGATCCATGTGAAAAGATGTCGTGAAGTCGAACATGGATAGACATCGCCTGATTACCAACCGATAATGTAATCTATTAACGGAGGCGAGAGGAATCACCAATAATGATAATGACCCTCAAGGTACTACAACACAATTTACGTGGTGTGAATATATGATCTGATGTAGAACACCACACAAAATATTTTGGTCGAAGGCCATTGATGTAAACCTGTCACCGGAAGTGAGAAACTTGCCATTGAGGAATGCAAGCTTCAAAGTACTGAAAGGGTTGTTTCTAAGCCAACTTCTTGGATAATGAGCTAATGTCGACAAGAAGTGACCCGTCGTAGGAGGGCCTTAGTGTATCCCACATCAACGACAAGAAATGAAGCAAATGATTTCCTGGAGGTGAAAAATGATCTGACGATACGGTTCAGGAATGGCGATCATGAAAAATGGAGGGTGAAGGTATTGTAGTGGATGAGGCATTAACTAGATAACGAATTCTCCAAATGAATTCTCTTGAACATACTGGTGACATTGAAATGGACTGGTAGTGTTAACCCCAAAAGATGGATTGTATGGAGGACCAATGGTGATATGACTGGTGAATGGAATAACCCAACCTGACTCATTCATGGTGATGGAGAGAAAGTGTCATGTTTAAGAGCAACCTACTACCAATAAAATTCTTTAAGTACCTCTTTATTTCTGTCAAGCTTGAGGAGGATAACATATGCTTTTTCTATAATTTTCCCTTCAGGCAAACCCGTCGCTATGTTTTAGCGATCCTAGCGACAGTGAAAATCGTTCTTGTTTGGGTGGACAAGTTTGTCGTTATTGTTTTAACGAGTTTAACGACAAGGATAACTCGGTCATTTTAATGTTTAGAGAGTTTGAAAAGGGATGAAAAGGAAACTCCAGTAGTTCTTTTTCGTAGCATAATCCCTTAAGTCAGAAAAAGGATAAAATAATATGAAAGGGATGATTTTTCAATAACTTTAGCGAGCCAAAAAGACAAGCACTCGAACTTTTTGGTGAGGTAATCCCTCAAGTCTGAAAAAGATTAAAATGTACAGGAGGGATGGCACTTCCAATCACTTTAGTGAGCTGGAGAGGCCAATAGCTCGACAATATTTTCATATTTAATGAGTCTGAAAAAAGTTTAAAGTAGACTCGTTTTTTGAGGAACAAGTGGTGTTTAGGGTAGCCACTAGTTCCAGGTAGGCTTGGAACTTCTCAAAACATGGTGATGTGAAGAGGGTGGCTAATAGGACCACTCATCATTGTTGTTCCTCAGAAAGGTAAACAATCAAGTGGAAGCGTATGATCGGCCAAAAGAATGGATGTGATGGGAGGAACACAACCAAGGTTCAAAAGGATGATATTATGGCAATCAAAAAGGTTATTTACCGAAGGTGGGTTCATTTTTTAACGAGCTTGAACTCTTGGGGGACATATGCTCAGTGGCGGGTTTCTTTTTTAACGAGCTTGAACCTTGTGCTAACATTATTCTTTTTGTGGTCAAAATGTTTAATTCACTGTTTAGCACATCATATTCTTTCATCGGTCGTTCAACCTACTCAATCACTACGAAAAATGAGTTAAAACTAACATTTTTCCTGAAGTACGTGAATAGTAATCATAAAAGTAGTTTCACCTTTCATTTTCATCAATCTATTTCATATTTGGGATTTGGAGCTCTAGAGTGGTTTTCCCCCTCAAATTACACCAGTTGTTGTCGGGAGATCTAGTGGACTATTCTCTATGCTGTTAGGACTAGGTAAGAACTAACCCTGAGCTCTTCATTGTCATTCCATCCTTCTTTGATTCTGAGCATGTTTTTTCACATTTCTGAGCCCTTGGGGTTTGAAGATATCATTCCCCAATCATTGCACCTTGCTAGTATCGAAAGGTGCGATTCATATTGAGCTACCAACTGGCCAGTCAGTATGCATCCCACTTTGCTCAAAGGCAGGGTGTGATGGGTGCAGAAGGGCATCTTTATATAGTGATTTTCACCAAATTTTTGCCTGTTTTTGCTCAAAATTGGATCCTAATTCATCTTTTGTCTGTGTTTCAGAAATTTATTGGATCAACATGGTCATCACATGGCATGAACGTGAACATGAAGAAGAGGACATGATTGCCTTACACGACCAGGGTACAGTTACTGCATTGCGAAATTGTGGCTTGCTCAAATTCTTCTGCATGTCTAGCATGAGGCAACAAATTAGTTTTTTGTAGTATTCTCTCGATGCTTGGGATCTAATCAACTAGGTATTCTAGATCATAGGCAAATCTATTCCATTGACAATCCAGGATATTTATTTTCTGGTGGGGTTATCGAGGCATGGTGTCCCTCTTTCACTATCAGGATCTACCCGTGGAGGTAAATCTGTGAGAGATTATATTCGTCAGCTCTGTAGAGATGGATCTCAGCCAAATAGAGATGGAAAGATCAATATCCGGGATGTCACTGATCGTCCCTTGAGGACCATTTTATTTTCCTTTGCTAGGTTGGCTGGTAGCATGGCTCTTCATTTGGAAAATACATCTTACATGCAGTACACCCTGGAATTCCTGGAACCAAAGGTGTTCAACTAGTGTGAGGTGGTACTTCCTGTCATAAAATAACAACTCTCTAAGGTAAAGAATGGAAGATCCAATAATTTTGGCTACGGTTCCATATTGACTACTTTTGACTTGGAGAGGATTCCACTGATGCAGCCTTAGAACATTTCACTAGGATTGCCAGTACCGAGGGACCCACGGATGCAGAGATGGGTTGATCTCATGGCAAGACATGCTGGTCAATCATATATTTCCTTATCCAATGCCTTTTTTGAGTGGTTTGACCGTCAGGAGATGGTCTGTGTGGAGTATCAATACGTCGGGATGGATTTCCAAGGCAACTCGGATTTGGCGTTACCAACTGGTGAGCATTGGAGTGCTCTAGGTAAAATGATTCGACCATATCTTTGTTTATCAGTTTTTTAATGTTTTTTGTGTTTTTAAATGTTATCAAGACTAATCAAACTCATGTGTGTGTACAGATATTGAGCGAGTGCGACCAGCGGCATGCCCACGGGCGGTAGTTGATGCTCTAGTAAGAGAGGTTGTAGGGAGGGTTGTCCTTCGTGATCTGGACATAGCGGATACCTTGGCAATGCTGCAGGATCAGATAAAGGGTCTCACTCTCAGTATTCAGGATGTTAGGACAGATGAGTTACCTCTGATGTTACAGTGCCACACTACTGGCGTGACGAGTCGATGGACCGAGCTCTTGTGCATTATTGCACTAGCGGTGACATGCTATCACGAGCATCATTAGTCTAGGATGCTTTTCTGCATTCATTTTTGAGCTTCTGGGTCATATGACCAATTTTGTCTTGGACACAACATTTTGTAAAACTATAAACAATTATATATTTTTGATCTTCGGAGTTTTTATTTCGGTTAAGTTATGCAATCCTGATGCAAATGTTAATGTGAAATGCTTTCTTTACAAATGCTGCAAATGTCTATCCAACACAGTTTGCCAATGAATCAATTAATGTGCTTAAGTTTCTAGAAATGTATTGATATTGAATGGAATCAAACTGTCTTTCCAAAATCCTGACTCTTAGGAACATACGATAAATCACTGGGTTCCGAACGGAATAAATGCTAGTAAGCTGTAGGATGATGAGTTGCGAGTCTAGCCTGATAATGAGTTGGCATATGCCATGCAAAATAGTATCAGACAGAAGTTCAATCAACCTGCTATACTCAACGATGTTGTTGGTCGGTCGACCGATACATATCCTCCTAAAACTCACTAACTGGCCGCTTGGAGAAAAAATGGCCCAAGCCGCAAAAGATAGGTTCCCCGTACTATGACTAGCTTTGTCGCTATACTCAACAAATGGTTCCTAAATGTCTACCATATACATCAAAAGAGAAGCGAATTACCTAACCAAAATGACAACTCTAAAGGAAAACAAAAATGTAACAAAATAAAGAGATTACTATACTTAATCAAGCATAGTAACGTTTAAGATACAACTTGTTTCAGGGTTGCGACGGTGAAATCCCATCATAATTGACCAGCTCGTAGGATCATTTTGTCAAAACTCATTTGAAAATGTAGGGGCCCATCCATAATGGTTTGAACTTACCTGATCCCAATTTACCAAAGTCCTGATCGTAAAGCAAGACTAGGTCACCTTCTGAGAAGACACAAGGCTTGACATTTTTGTCAAATTGTGCCTTGACACATTTCTTATGAGCTTCGTTAGTGAATGCAACGTCATGATGGGTTTCATCCAAATGGATTAGTTCCAAGAAATGAGCCTCTTCCTCTGAAGTTTCGGGAAGAAGATCAATGGTGATCTTGAGAGACAAAATTTCACACTGGATTGGTAAGACAGCTTCCAGACCATACGCCACCTTGAAAGGCATAAATCCAGTCTAATTTCTCACTGAAGTCCTATATGTCCACAGAGATGAGTACATGATTAAATGCCAATTCCATTTGTGGACTCCAATTGTTCTCTGCAGCATGCGCTTAAGGACTTCGTTGATTGCTTCAACCTGTCTGTTAGCCTACAGATAATATGGAGTATAACTATCGTGGGATAGTCCTAATTTGGCTGTCAATTCAACCATCATGTGATTACGAAAATACTATTCATGATCTGTGACTATAGCCCATGGAACACCAAATCTAGAGACTGCATGATTAGAAAAGAAAAGAGCATCTGTTTTGCTGCTATTGTTTAATATAGGCATCATCTCGACCCATTTTGTAAAATAGTTGACAAAAACTATAATATACCCATGCCCCTCAGCCGAGGTGGGGTTACATGTCATGAAATCTATGCCCCATTTAGCGAATGGCCAAACAACAACTACTAGATGCAATGATGCAGGTGGTGATCTGGTTTTATGATTAAAAATCTGAAAAGCATGGCAACTTCTGACTGCAATTATGCAAAATTTGAATATAGTGGGCCATAAGTAACCAGCTCGTAAGATATTTTGTGTAGTAGCGTAACTAGATAGATGCCCAATACATGCACTTGAATGGTAGTCATTCAAGGCTTTTTCGGCCTCCTCATGTGTGAGGCAGCTTCGTAGAACTGTATCAACACCATAGATCACTTGACAATATTAGAAATAGAGTCTCATCCACGATTGATGCTTTAGATGTTAAATCGTTGGACGACAATGGGAGGTCACAAAGTAACTTTGCAAAGATGAGTGATTTATTTGATTTGGATTTGGTGAATTCCAGATCAAACTCTTGCAAAATGGCTATCCATTTGGAATATTTGCCGCATAGTAATTGACGTGACAGAATGTAGGTCATAGGGTTGCAATCTGACACAATGGTAGTTTTCCAAAAGAGAATATAGTGTCGAAATCTCTATACTACTTGAACGTCTGCTAAAGCCATCTTTTCGACATAGGAGCACCTGCTTTTTGTATCATTTAGGTTGCGGCTTAAATAATATACATGATGCTCTATTCCATTTTCTTCTTGCACTAAAACCATGTCAATAGTTGTATCTATAGTAGCGAGATACAGGTTAAAGTCTTTTTGATAGTCAGGAGCGTACATTAATGATGGTTTTACTAGGGAACCTTTTAAAGCATGAAAGGAAGCTTGTGCAACCTGATCCCAGTGGAAGGGTACTCCCTTTTTCAAAAATCCGCATATAACCTTTAGCGAGTTAGGCATAATGTGGAATGAACCTCCTTAGAAAGTTAGCTTTCCCTTGGAGTTTCTGAATCTGAAGCAAATTTGAAGGTGGAGGCATGTCAAGGATTGCTTGAACCTTAAATGGGTCGAGTCGAATTCTATCTTTAAAAACTACAAAACCATTTAATCAACCACAACCAACACAAAACATACACTTGTATGGATTGAGTCGTATCTTGTAGTGTCGGAAATGTAGAAATATGGCTCTCAAGTGTTGCGGATGATTAGTCCACTTTCACAAATGAGACAATAGGTCGTCGAGATATGGTTGAATGATGTGCTTGATGTTATGGAAGGCGTAGTTCATTACCCGCTGAAAAGTTACCCCTGCGTTGTTTAAACTGAAAGGTAGTTTACGGTACGAAAATGTGCCCCACGGACATATAAATGAAATCTTCGACTGGTCTTGTGGGTGGATATTGATTTGATTGTATCCAAAAAATCCGTCCATGAATGAAAGGATTTCGCATCCGGCACATTCATCAATTATCTAGTCGATGAAGGGCATAGGGTAGTTGTCTTTTATACACGCTTGATTTACATCCCTATAATCGATGCACACTCTAATTTTTCCTTTCTTTTCCATCACAGGAACAATGTTCGATACCCAATGAGTTAGAGGAACAGGGTAGATGAAACCAACATGCAAAAGTTTTTCAACTTCTGCCTTAATGATAGTGGATTTCTTTGGGTGAACAGGTCGAAGCCATTGTCATATTGGTTTGACATCTGGATACATCTTGATTTCATGTTCAATGATTCTCGAGTCAATGCGTGGCATTTCTTCATATGACCATGCAAATACATCTTTGAATTCATGAAAGAGAGCGTAGTATATTTCTAGTTCTAAAGGAGAACAAGATTTTCCAACATGAATATTCTCTACAACGTTAGGTTTGGTTGAGATATTAATGGCGATAGTTTCTTCAATATTGGATCGATTTCACTTGGAATCCACTGTATTTACAGTATTTGATACAAAATCAAAAAATGAAGGATGACTAAGGTCACTTGGATAATATTCATTCTTATCTTGAAGGTGGGAACGATGGTGGTAATCTTCCCACGACGTCTCTCCTATCATCATCGACTGAATGATTCGTTCATCTGTAGAATGTATACGAGACCAAGGATTGGAAGAGGTACCATACTCTAGAGACCTATCTATCCAAACATTCGCTGAGTGTTGATTTGGGTTCACTGTCCATGCCCAGAAAATTGATTGCTACAAAGATTCTATGGGGCTTGGGGCTAACACTTCGTGATGATCCACACTGTCAAAATGGTCAGAGATCTTCCTTATCTTAGATGATGTAGAAGAGATCATATGATAGGTTTCCACTATGGCAACTTCCGCCAGATTACTTGGAGGCGGGATGGCAAAAGTACCCATTAAGGAAGGTTCTTTTAGGAGACCTACTCTGACATTTTGAAGCGATTGAGAACTTCCATTGATCAATGGAATGCTTCCAGTAGGCTATGAACTATTTGGGAAAAAGGTTAGTTGGTCAACGATAGTAACTCCACCTTGGAAGGGAAATGTAATCTTTCTAAAATATGTTGACACCACAACAGTGATAGCACAAATCGAGGGCCTTCCCAACAAGAAATTGTAGTCGAGGTTTCCATCAATGACTTCAAGCTCAATTTCTACCGTATTTCCCCCTAATTCAACTTACAAGTTACTTAATATCCCATACGGTGTGTATGTTCTTCCATCGAATGCTTTTAATTTCGTTGATGATTGCGACAAGGGTGGTGAACCTAAAGTTTTCCAACAACTCATTGACATAATGTAGATAGATTCCCCCTCATCAATGATTATTCAATGAACAATTTTATTGAGGTCTTTTATTGAGGTTTTATTGAGGAATGATTTTCCTCATTCCTAGGACTTATAGTGTTTGTAGCTCTCTAGTAGGTTGATAGTCCAGTTTCTCTTTGCTTTAGATCTTCTTTATCATGTTCACTTCCTGATTTTCAATAGTCCTTTTTCATGCTTTCCTTTCTTACAACATTTCTCATCATTTCCTTCTATACATCATAGTTTAGGCCATTTTAATGCAAAACTATGTTTTTCCTAAGACGCACTCATTTCATTGGTTGCTTGATTTTCTTGGTTGACTGTCAGTTTCTATGTAGCATATCTCTTCTAGTAGTAGGCTAGATCACCAGCAATCACACCCTCCATCTGATCCATTCCATATAGGTCTCCCAAACCTCACCTCAATTATGCCCTAGTTTCCTTCATTTTTCATAGAACTTCTTCCTCTCTCCTTGAGAAAACCCCATCATATTTCTCTCTCCTGGTGATTCATGGTAGACCTTAGGCACCCTAAAACCTCATTCCAACCTTCTCATCTTCTCTGCCCAATCTCACACCTTCAAAACAGCTAAAATTTCTCTCGGCATCCTCTTGTAGGCCTCTTATAGCTTCCCTGTTTTCCTCCTATAGTTTTCTTGTGTCCTCCCGTATTTTTTCTTGTAGGCTTTCTCTTGAAGGTCGAGTGTGGGAAACGCCTCTAGAAGGCCACCTAAGACCTCCTAGGACCCATCCACACCATCCTACGTCCTCCCAAGCTCCAAAACCGCCCTCTAATGGCACCTGTTTGTTGCCACACTCACACACAATAAATTAGATGCATGTTAAATTGACCTAAAAACACATAAAAATCCAAAAATATGTTTTTTTCTTATTTAGTTCTAGAAATAGCATGGCTAGATGTTGTTTACTTCCTTGAGTAGGTAATGGCATTTCTTTCCTGGTTTTCATAGTGTTTTTGTCAAAAGTAGAATTTGCTTGTTAATTAGGGTTTACTAGTTTTTCTTTACATTCGAGTCTTTCTCCTTTCTGCAGTTAGAATAGCATATATAGAGTAATCTTTCTTTCCTTTCATCACACATAGAGCTTATTCTATAATCTATATAATTTTGCTTGAGCTCCTAGTGATCTTGCGTCGGCTGACCAAATGACAACCTACAATGAGAACTAGTACTTGTGCATGTAGCACTGATGCTTCCAAGTTTGTTACGAACTACTGGGTTGATAAAAGTAAATTTGGTAGCCCAAGAGTTGTAACATTCTTGCTGCAATACTAGCGCTCACCATTAGGCATCTCTCTTTCCATAGAAAATGCAGTCATCCCTAAATTAAGGGTTGATTGGTGGAATAATGTTTGTTGATTGGCCTCTAATAACAATAGGCTCCTAAACATAAAATCTATATTGTTGTTAGATAATGTAAGAGTCTTCACTAAAGCAACTTTTTATTGAAGAATTTTCTTGGTTACATAATTTTTATGATTACAAAAGGATATATAAGTGATGGTGTTTAAAGATATAGTTGTTTGGAATCTGACTAGTCACTAAACAAATTTATTTGGACTTTTGGTCCCAATCATTCATCAACCATCTCATTTTTTTGTGATCTTTGATACGAGTTATTAGGGCCCATAAAACACTAAGAGAAGTGGTGGTGTCTAGAGACACCCATGATGGGAATCCAAATAGAGGATATATTTATCTGTAGTTTTTATACCTTTAAATAGTTATCTTCAACATGAATATTGTTGGTGGTTAGATTTGCATACTTTACCCACTTTGTTACCTTGTCCTTTTTATACATTTTACACCAATAGTGGTTAATAGATATCCTAAAATGCATACATATACCTCTTATCATGTCTTTAAAGATTATTGGTGAATTAAGCATAGTTTTAGGGGATTATTACCTATGTGGCTTGATAATTCAGTTATTTATACATATTTGAAGGGAGAGTGACCATGACCATGATTCAGTCAATGATATCGTCAAAGATGGCAGCCTTATCCTTGGATATGCACTGCAATGGTGAATCAATCTTTTGATTGACACATTGCTATCTTTTACATTCTATTTCGTTCTAAAAAAACACCATGTAATTAAAGGGAGACATTATTGTGATTCTAGAAGTTGTATTATTGTTAAATTGTATAAATTAGAGTCGTGAGCTATGAAAGCTATCATTGTTAGTAGTCGTTAAGTCTATAGGAGAAATACTCTAACTCAAAATATATAATAGAATACTTATAATATTTATTTGATTAATTAAAATTTGATGTTCTCAGCATATTGTGATTCATTGATCTAGCCACATCCCTCATCAAGGTGTTAGGCCCACTCTCCTCACCAGGTGTTGCTAGATTAGATGTGTGTTTAGGTTTATTTCTGTGAGATTTATTATTTCTTGTGAATGCTTATGGGTGTGTTGTTATGAGTCCTAATTGTTGTTATTCTTAGTTTCTCTTACAGTTGTTACTTTTTTTACTCTTACTTGTGGTTACAATATTGCTGGTTGCTACACATTGATGAATTTATAGCTATTGTTCAATGTTGGGTAGGGAAACTGTGGCCTACACATATAGTGCATGATAGCCTTCAAATATCTGTTAGAATCCCGGGTTGACAATTACAAGTGTATTGGGTGAATTTCATGATTCATACTTCGACACCATCATTTTCGCGTCGTTGTCGACGAGGCTATGAAAGGCACGGAAGTACGACCAGTACTGACCATATGACTGATCTCTTGTCCTAGGGAAGGAATCTTAAACCTTACTCAAGGTCCTGATTACATCGTTTGGTTGTTTGGTTTCTTTTTTTCTTGTTTTATTTGTGTTTTTAGTATTGTTCTCTTGACCTAGGGAAGGAAATTTTTACCACCTTACTCTAGGTTTGAAGATTTAGATTGCTCTTTTCTTCTTTCCTAAGTATTGGTCTCTCGTCCTCGGAAGGGAAGTTTTGTTTTTCACCCTGTTTTAGGCCCAAAGCTTGATTTTTGTGATTTGTTTATTTTCATTCTTTTGTTTTATTTCTGGTCCACTCTCTCATCCTGGGGAGGGAAGTTCTTATCCTACTCCAGGTATTGATATTTTAATTTGCTTGAACGTTTCCCTTTTATTTCTTGATTGTATGAATAGAGACACCAATAAAAGGGGAAGTGGGACACCCCTGAAAATAAAAGGGGTTGATTTGGGTAGGAAAACTTACATCCAAGAGATCATCTCAAGGGCTAAGTCTAGAGCATCGTAACGAGTTACTGTTAGGGTAAGATCTCATATGAGATCTAGAGGACAATTAATTTCACAACTGGAACCTCACCCAATAGTAGAAGAGAAATTAAGGGAAGAACAAGTAGCAAGCAGAAGATATGAGGAGCTTCATATTTCAAGTTCAACGGAAGAATATTTGAGGGCATTCTTGGCACCATTTGATCAAGGGAGTGTTGTTAAACAACTTCAATCACCTATTATACAATAGCTAGAGCTAGAAACTGTTGAAATTTGAAATGGGTATTGGCAGATATTCATCGATCCCACAACTTCTTTGATTGAATTTCCAATCAAAGGTATTAGAGGTGATGCACCTTTGAAGCCTATTCCTTTGAAAGAAGTACCTAATTTCCATGGTCTTTCTTATGAGGATCCAGGCACATTCCTTTTGAAAGCGACGTTGTCTGTTGGGGGGCACAAATTTGAGATGCTTTTATGGAATGTTTTCAATATAGTTTGTAGATATCACACCACTTGGATAAGGATATATTGAAGGTTATCTTTCTCAAAGCACTAAGGGAGGAATCTCTGCAGCTAATGAACGTAGTAGGAAAAGGAAATATATCAAAGGAGGAATTTGATACCATCTATGAATTATGTATTAAGTGCTCACGAGGGGATGTGAGATAGAGGCAGGGAATCTGAGCTCCCAAAACATCCTAGAGTGGAGTTACAATGGCAAGAATTCGAAATCTGCTGGAAAACCTTAGAACCGATATCTTGAACATATTATCATCACAGCTAGGTGTGCTCTAGGAAAAATAGAAACAGATGGAAGCATAGGAGGCTATGTCCATTTTCTTCCCTCAATGCAAGACGAAACATCCGTTGAAGGAATTTCCATTAAATTATGTGGAGACTTGTGTGATATGTGAACAAAGTCATTCCACTAGTACTTTATCATCTCTTCCTCGATCGTACGTAGTCTTTTAGGGGAAAATGAAGAAGGAGATCAACTTTATTTTATGGGATCAAGGAAACCATGGAAACCATGATCGCCGACCATGAATCAATGTATGCCTCAAGGTATCAGTATTTTAATAATATGAATTTCGGTTAGCAGTATGTACCTTTTTCACCTTCTTAGCTACAGTCTTACCAATATCTAATGCCCTAGCATCCTTGGTACCCTTAATCTTGTCCAAATTTTTTATGGTCCAAGAATTTGCATGGACCTCCTCATCCTCCTTCAAGACAATTTTCCCAACCTATACCACAATAGCAGCTACACCTACCTGCTAATTCACCCACTCGTATTCCTCATCTTCATCCTCAATTGCATGTCCAACCCAATCCAAATCCAAACAATAGAGGGGCTCAAGAGGATGAGACACTCAACCTCCATGCATATAATATTGGCACCATGGAATGGAATGATTTAAATCTTTGATCTTGCCTGGTGATCAATACTCAGACTTCACTAGTAAATGTTGAACATACCAATGATGAAGTCTCATAACTAGAACATAGAACAATAGGGGATGAGCTAGCATAGATACCGAGAGAGAAGAAAATCCCTTCACAAAATATTGTTACTAGAGGATGTTAGACTATTCCACCCTATCTAGAAATATTATCTTTCAGCCAACAAAGTCCTAATCCTGAATTCGAGTTTTTGGGGGAACTGCAGAATTTATTTTCCAAATTCTGTTACTTCAGACTATGAAGGACATACTGATTTACACCAAGATAATTAAAGAATATTGTTCTAAGAAATATAGTTGAAAACCAAAGGACCCACTTACTATTCATTTCATGGGCAAACTATTAGATATCATGCTAGGGAAACCTATACCTATCAAATACAGGGATCCTAGGAATTTGATTCTGACATTATAGATTAATCAAGTGGATATCCCAAATTTGCTGGTAGATTTCGGGGAAGTGAGTAATGTTATAACCTTTGCAACCGTGATTACCTTGGGTCTATGGAACCTTAAACCAACTCTCACTGTCCAAGAGTTGGTAGATCATTCTACTATAAGGCCAGTAGGGGATATAGAAGACATTATTATTTCGGTAGACTCATGGCAGTGCCCGTTGACCTTTTGGTCTTGCACACTCAATCCAAATTTAGTTGAAATCCTTTGATTTTAGGAAGACCTTGACTTGCAACCACAAATTCCTACATTGGGTGTTAGTCTGGAAACATGGTAATATACAATGGGGAAATTATAAAGAATCTTATCATTTACCCCCTTACAGAACCAAGTTCATCAAATAAACTCATATTTACATTAATACAAAAGTCTCTATCTACCTAAGAGACTGAATCTGAGAATGAAATAGTTAGACCCATCCTTACCATCAGCGAGGCTCTTGGTTTTATGGATGAAATCAAGGATGCTGCAATTAGAACTTTCCTCACCAATCCCGACTCTGTTTCTAATTCAACCCCTCTGTTGTTATAAATTGTCATGACTTTCAATGTTCAAGAAGATATTGAACCAAAAATAGCAGTAGAAAACATTCCCGAAATTGTACCTCTTAATAGTGTTCCTTTAGAAATTGAACGAGGGAAAACATTGAATATTAATCCTCACCTTTCACACTCCTAATCTGAACAGTTGTTTAAAGTCCTTCAGGAACATAAAGAAGCCTTTCCTTGGGAGTATACATATATGAAAGGAATACTTGTTGATTTATGTATTCATCATATATACATTAAAGAGGAATGTTGACCTATTAAGTAGCCACAAAGAAGAATGAATGATTCTTTCAAAAACATTGTCAAAGATGAATTACATAAGCTATTAGATGTGGGTGTTATTTATTTGATATGAGACAGTCAATGGGTTTCCCCACTGATCATTGTTCCTAAAAAGAATACCAAGTGGCAGATTTGTGTCAATTACAGGGAACTAAACAAAGAAACTCAGAAAGATATTTTTTTCTTACACTTTATTGACAATGTTCTTGATACATTAGCGAGGAAGGAGTTTTTCTCCTTTCTTTTAGGTCTTAGTGGATACAATTATATACAAATAGTTCTTGAGGATCAGGATAAAACTACCTTCACATTCACTTGGGAAACCTTTGCCTACCAAGTCCTTCCGTTTGGCCTCTGTAATGAACTTGCTACCTTTCAAAGGAAAATATTAGGAATTTTCTCGAATCTAGTTAATGATAATGTTGAGATTTACATGGATGACTTTACGCCATATGGGGATTCCTCTATAGAATCTTTGAGAAACTCAGAGAAGGTACTTGAAACATGCAAACAAACACATCGTTCTCTTAGTACATTCAAATTTCATAGATGATGACAAAAGGGATAGTGTCGACACACTTGCTTTCAATTGCAGGAATTTGGGTTGATCCTAACAAAGGTAGAGGTAATCTTAAAATTTCCTACACCTAAGACACAGACATAAGTACACAACTTTATTTGTTATGTTGTCTATTATAGGTGTTCCATAGAATTTTATTTCTAAAATAGCATTCCCACTTTTTCAATTACTTCCTGAGGATGGAGAATTTTTGTAGACAAGTGACTGTGACGCCGATTTTGTAGACAACAAAGAACTAGTTTTCAATGCTCCAATATTACGTGGTTCTTACTAGAATATCTTGTTTCACATCTCTATTTATTCTTCTCAAACAATAGTAGGGGAATTTTTGGGGCAACAATGGGACAAGAAACCATACGCAATTTACTATGTCAGCACAAATTTGACCCGTGCAAAATTAAACTATACGGTAACTGAAAAGGAGTTATTGCCTATCATTTATGTTATTAGTAATTCGCCACTATATCACGGGGTATCATACTTTTGTGCACAATTATCATACAATGATCACATAACTGATGAATAAACCAATAACCATTGGTCATGTTATAATATGGTTGTTGTTAATTCAAGAATCTGATATTACCATTGTAGACAAACCAGAGAAAGATAACGTAGTTGCATATTTCCTATCTAGGTTGGATACTGGTGATGAAGGTACACATGTAGAGGATAGTTGTCCAAATGAACATATTTTTCCAATTTCTACTCACACTCTGTGGTATGTAGATATTTCTAACTTTCTTTCTATAGGAAAGGTGCCGCATCACTTGTCTTACAAATAATAAAGAAGGATTATCCATCATAGTGTTTGGTATTCATGGATAGAGGGATATCTCTTTTACACAGGATCTGACCAACAATTTTGGTACTACATAAGTGGTGATGACACCTACAATGTCCTGAAAGATTCTCATGATGGCTTGTGTGGGGGACATTGTGAAAGTAAGCAGACAAGTCATAAGGTGTTACAAATTGGATATTATTGGCCTTCTAATTTTCATGATGTTAGAGGGTGTGATAGTTTCCAGCAGATGGGTTAGCCGAGTCATGCAGATGAAATTTTGTTACATCGTTAAATAGCTCTTGAGCCCTTTGAAAAATGGGATGTCGATTTCGTTGGGCCATTTAATCCACCCTCACAGTAGAAAGTTCATATTCTAGTTTGCAATGGAACAGGTTGTCTTAGACTTTTTATTTGAAGAAATTCTTCCATGGTATAAAGCTCCTAGAGAGATAGCTTTCAGATGGAGGGCCATAATTTACATCACCTATGATAGCAGGACTTCTGAAAAAATATGGAACCAATCATAGCACCTTCCTCCATCTCAAACTTTCGGCAGATTTCTTTGTGCAATATTATATATAAGATCATATCTAAAGTCATGATGGATAACATCAAGGGAACACTCTTGCTCCACATTGCAAGGGAGAAGTTTGGATTTCCCCTAATATTTATCGGGGTTATGGTTGGTATCACTCAAAATATTAATTTGGAAAGGATCATGGGGATGTTTAGGGGATCTAAAATGACAGAGGAGGTTAGCGTTACTCAACTTTTTTTTGTAGATGATATTTTGACATTTCTAATGACACCCTAAGGCTTTACACCACATCTTTCACCATTTTAGTGAGTCTTTTGGACTTATTGTAAATGGAAAAAAGTCTATTCTTATTTTCTCACATGAGAACCCTTCATATATAAGTCACATTGCTGAGACATTTAGGGTCTCCAACAAGCCCCTTCATGAAGGCTTTACCTATTTGGGATGTAGATTGAAGCCTAACAAGTACAGTTTGGGGGACTATACATGGATACTCTCTCAATTTTGGAAGAATATCAAATGTTGGATTCACCCTTTGGCTCTCACTTGGTGAGAGGTTCGCTTTGATTCAATCTATCCTTGAACAATTGACAAGATATTGGATGCATCTATTTTCCCTTCCCACACGCATTATTTCTAAGATCCACTTAGTTTTAGTGAGCTTCCTATGCTCCCACACACATGGGAATCACAAATTTCATACTACCCTTTCCATGACTAGACATGGCTACTCTCTAAATATCGGAAGAAGCTCAAATTTTGGACTCACCATTGGGCAAGAGGTTCACATTGATTCAATCCAACCTTCAATAGTTCACAATATATTGGATGCATATATTGTCCCTTCTCGCACACATTATTTCTCATATCCCCTCAGTTTTAGTGAGCTTCCTATGGTTCGAGACTTATGGGAATCTAAAATATTATCTCATTGAGTGGAGCTCTATTTCCATCCCAAGAGTACTAGGTGGATGGGGTATTCTAAACACAAATTTATTTGGTTAGTCCTTATTATTGAAGTCCCTTAGGTTGGAAGTAGTTGGTGAAGCCATTTGGAAGGAAGTTATATGAGAAAAATAAAGAAAAGGATATTTGAAATGGCTCAGTTTTCAAATGATAAAACTTCGGTTCTTGAAGTTGATTAAATGGGAATTTCGGAAGGGCAATATGATTATCATCACATAGGACAGGACTGTGAGATTGTCAGTTAACACTTGGTTCACTCAAGACAATATATATAAGCTCATATCAAAAGTCATAATGGAGAGCATCAAGGGAACACTCTCACTCCACAATGCAAGGGAGAAGTTTTGTTTTCCCCTAATATTTATGGTGGTTATGGATGGTATCACTCAAAATATTAATTTAGCTATGGCCATTGAGATTTTTAGGGAATTTAAAATGATAGAGGAGGTTATTATCACTCACCTTTCTTTAGATGATATTATGACATTTCTAATGACATTGGGAGGCTTTAAGCCACATCTTTCACTGTTTAAGTGAGGCTTCTAGACTTATTGTAAATGGAAAAATGTGTATTCTTATTTTCTCACATGGGAACCATTTAGATCTAAATCACATTGCTAAGACATTTAGGGTCTCCACTAAGCCCCTTCGTGAAGGATTCACCTATTTTAGATGTAGGTTGAAGCATAACAAGTACAATGTGGGGGATTAGACATGGCTACTCTCTAAATTTTGGAAGAATCTCAAATGTTGGACTCACCCTTTGGCTCTCACTAGGTGGGAGGTTCACTTTGATTCAATATGTCCTTCAGCAATTGACAATATATTCAATGCATCTATTTTCCCGGCCCACACACATTACTTATAAGATCTTGCTAGTTTTAGACAGCTTCCTATGCTGTGAGATAGACGGGAATCACAAATTTCATACTATCATTTAGGTGACTAGAGATGGCTACTCTCTAAATTTTGGAAAGAGATAAAATGTTGGACTCACCATTGGGGAGGAGGTTCACTTTGATTCAATATGTCCTGTAATAGTTTAATATATATTGGATTAATCTATTTTCCGTTATCGCACACATTGTTTCTTAGATCCCCTTAGTTCTAGTGAGCTTCCGATGGTCTGAGACTCATGGGAATCTAAAATTTTATCTCGTTGAGTGGAGCTCTATTTGCATACCAATAGTACTAGTTGGATGGGGTGTTCTAAATACAAAGGTATTTGGTTAGTCATTATTATTTAAGTCACTTAGGTTGGAACTATTTGGTGAAGCCATTTGGAAGGAGATTATATAAGCAAAATACCTTAAGCGAAGACCTATCACAAACTGGATTAGGGTAGTGGAGATAAGGATAAGAAAGGGATATTTCATATGGCTGAGTTTTCAAGAGATAAAACTTTGGTTCTTAAACCTATTAAATGGGCATTTGGGAAGGGAAATATGATTAACATCACACACGGCAAGATTGTGGGATGTTCGCTTAACACTTGGCTCACATAAGGCACCATTATACATAACATCATATCGAAGTTATTCTGGAGAGCATCAAGGGAACACTCTCGCTCCACATTGCAAGGGAGAGTTTGGGATTTTGCCTAATATTTATTAGCGTTATGGATGGTATCACTCAAAATATTAATTTGGCTAGGGGCATGGGGTTGTTTGGGGGATATAAAATGACCAAGGAGATTAGCATCACTCATACTCTTTTTGTAGATGATATTCTAACATTTCCAATGACACTCGGAGGATTTACACCACATATTTCACCATTTCGATGAGGCTTGTGTACTTATTGTAAATGGAAAAAATTCTATTCTTATTTTCTCACATGGGAACCCTTCATATATAAAATCACATTGTTGAGACATTTGGGGTCTCCATTAAGCCCTTCATGAAGTCTTTACCTATTTTGGATGTAGGTTGACGCCTAACAAGTACAGTTTGAGGGACTAGACATGGCTACTCTCTAAATTTTGGAAGAATCTCAAATGTTGGACTCACCCTTTGGTTGTCACTGGGTGGGAGGTTCACTTTGATTCAATCTATCCTTCAATAATTTACAATATAATAGATGTGCTTATTTTCCCTTCCCACACATTATTTCTAAGATCCGCTTAGTTTTAGTGAGATTCCTATGCTGCCACATAGATGGGAATCAAAAATTTCATTCTACCCTTTCAGTGACTAGACATGGCTACTCTCTAAATGTCAAAAGAAGCTCAAATTTTGACTTGCCATTGAGCAAGAGGTTCACATTGATTCAATATTTCCTTCAACAATTGACAATATATTGGATGCATCTATTGTCCCTTCTCACACACATTATTTCTCAGGTCCCCTCACTTTTAGCGAGCTTCCTATGGTCCTAGACTCATGTCAATCTAAAATTTTATTTGGTTAAGTCAACCTATATTTCTAGCCCAAGAGTACTAAGTGGGTGGGGTATTCTAAATACAAAGGTATTTTTTTATTCATTATTAATGAAGTCCCTTAGGTTGGATGTATTTGGTCAAGCCATTATGAAGGAGATTATATCATAAAAATACCTTAAGAGAAGACCTATCACAATCTTGATTAGGGTAGGGGAGATGGGCAAAAAAAACTGATATTTCATATGGCTGAGTTTTCAAAAGATAAACCTTTGGTTCTTGAAGGTTATTAAAATGGAATTTGGGAAGGGCAATACGATTGTCGTCACACACAACTGGATTATGGGATTGTCAATTAATAGTTGGATGACATACAACACTATCATATATAAGATCATATAGAAAGTCATTATGGAGAGGATCAAGGGAACACTCTCGCTCCATATTGCAAGGGATAAGTTTGAATTTCCCTAATATATATTGTGTTTATGGAATATTAATTTGGCTAGGGCCATGGGGATGTTTAATGCATTTAAAATGATAGAGGAAGTTAGTATCACTCAAAAAAAAATTGTAGTTGATAATATGCCATTTAGAATGACATGCGAGGGCTTATGCCACACCTTTCACTGTTTCACTGAGGATTGTGGAATTATTATAAATGGACAAAAATCTATTCTTATTTTATCACATGGGAACCCTTAAGATATAAATCACATTGTTGAGACATTTGGGGTCTCCACCAATCCCCTTCATGAAGGATTTACCTATTTGGGATGTAGGTTGAAGGCTAAAAACTATAGTTTGGGGAAATAGATAAGGCTGCTCTCTAAATTTTGGAAAAACCTCAAATGTTTGACTCACCCTTTGGCTCTCACTCGGTTGGAGGTTCGCTTTGATTCAGCCTATCCTTCAACAATTGACAATATATTGGATGCATCTATTTTATCTTTCCATGGTCATTATTTCTAAGATCCTCTTCGGTTAAGACAATTACCTATGCTTCCACAAAGATGGGAGTCACAAATTTCATACTACCCTTTAGGTGACTAGACATGGCTACTATCTAAATTTTGGAAGAAGCTCAAATGTTGGACTTATCATTGGGAAGGAGGTTCAATTTGATTCAATATGTCCTTCGACAGTTAACAATATATTTCTAGACCAAGAGTACTAGGTGGATGGGGTATTCTAAATACAAAGTTAATGGGTTAGTCATTATCAATGAAGCCCCTTAGGTTAGAAGTATTTGGTGAAGCCGTTTGGAAGGAGATTATATCATAAAAATACCTTAAAAGAAGACCTATCAAAAACATGATTAGGGTAGGGGAGATGGGCATAAGGAAGGGATCTTTCATATGGTTGAGTTTTCAAAAGATAAAATTTTGGATCTTGAAGCTAATTAAAATGGCATTTGGGAAGGGCAATATGATTGTTATCACACACGATTGGATTGTGGGATTGTCAATTAACACATGGATGACATAAGGCACTATTATATATAAGCTCTTATAGAAAGTTATTTTGGAGAGGATCAAGGTTACACTCTTGCTCCACATTGCAAGGGAGAAGTCCACATTTCCCCTAATATTTATCATGGTTATGGATGGTATTACTCAAAATATTAATTTGGCTAGGGCCATGGGGATGTTTAGAGGATTTAAAATGATAGAGGAAGTTAGTATCACTAAACTTTTTTTTGTAGATGATATTCTGACATTTGGAATGACATGGGAGGGTTTACACCACATATTTCATTGTTTCAATGAGGCTTGTGGACTTATTGTAAATGGAAAAAAGGTACATTCTTATTTTCTCCCATGCAAACCCTTCAGATATAAATCACATTGCTGAGACATTCGGGGTCTCCACCAATCCCCTTCATGAAGGCTTTATGTATTTGGGATGTTGGTTGAAGTCTAACAACTATAGTTTGGAAAACTAGACAAGGCTACTCTCTAAATTTTGGAAAAATCTCAAAAGTTGGACTCACCCTTTCGCTCTCACTTGGTGGGAGGTTCGCTTTGATTCAGTCTATCCTTCAACAATTGAAAATATATTGGATCCATCTATTTTCCCTTCCCACACTAATTATTTCTAAGATCCACTTAGTTTTAGCCAACTACCTATGTTGCGAGAATGATGGGAGTCACAAATTTCATACCCCCCTTTAGGTGACTAGACATGGCTACTCTCTAAATTTTGGAAGAAGCTCAAATATTGGACTCGACATTGGGAAGGAGGTTAACATTGATTCAATTTGTCCTTCAAAAATTAACAATATGTTGGATGCATCTATTTTTCCTTCTCTCATACATTATTTTTCAGATCCCCTGAGTTTTATCGAGCTTCTTATGGCAGTACACTCATGGCAATCTAAAATTTTGTCTTGTTAAGTGGAGCTCTATTTCTAGCCCAAGAGTACTAGGTGTATGGGGTATTCTAAATACAAAGGTATTTTGTTAGTCATTATTAATGAAGTCTCTTAGGTCGGAACTATTTGGTGAAGCCATTTGGAAGGAGATTATATGAGCAAACTACCTTAAGACAAGACATATCACAAATTGGATTAGGGTCTCGGAGATAGGCATAAGAGAGGGATCTCTAATATGGCCGATTTTTCAAAAGATAAAACTTTGGTTCTTGAAGCTGATTAAATGGGAATTTAGGAAGGGCAAGATGATTATCATCACACAAGACGTGATTTTTGGATTATGAGTTAACACTTGGCTCACATAAGGCACTATTATATACAAACTAATATCGAAATTCATTATGGAGACCGTCAAGGGAACACTCTCACTCCACATTACAAGGGAGAAGTTTGGATTTCCCCTAAAATTTATGGTGGTTATGGATGGTATCACTGAAATTATTAATTTTGCTAGGGCCATGGGGATGTTTAGGGGATTTAAAATGATAGAGGAGGTTACTATCACTCACCTTTTTTTTGTAGATGATATTTTGACATTTCTAATGACACTAGGAGGCTTTACACCACATATTTCACAGTTTCAGTGAGGCTTCTAGACTTATTGTAAATGGACAAAAGTGTATTCTTATTTCTCACATCGGAACCCTTGAGATATATATCACATTGCTAAGACATTTGGGGTCTCCACCAATCCCCTTCATGAAGGATTTACCTATTTGGGATGTATATTGAAGCTTAACATTTACAATCTGGGGGACTAGACATGGCTACTCTCTAAATTTTGGAAAAATATTAAACTTCGAACTCGCCCTTTGGCTCTCACTCGGTGGGGGGTTCACTTTGATTCAATATGTCCTTCAACAATTGACAATATATTGGATGCATCTATTTTCCCTTCCCACACTCATTATTTCTAAGATTCTCATTGTTTTAGCCAATTTCCTATGCTGCTAGACACATGGGAATCACAAATTTCATACTATGCTTTCAATGACTAGACATGGCTTCTCTCTAAATTTTGGAAGAAGCTCAAATGTTGGACTCACCATTGGGTAGGAGGTTCACTTTGATTCAATGTGTCCTTCAACAGTTGACAATATATTGGATGTATCTATTTTCCCTTCTCGAACACATTATTTTTTAGATCGACTAAGTTTTAGCCAGCTTCCTATGGTCTAAGACTCATGGGAATCTAAAATTTTATCTCTTTAAGTGGAGCTCTATTTCCAGCCCAAGAGTACTAGGTGGATGGGGTATTCTAAATACAAAGGTATTTGTTTAGTCATTATTAATGAAGTCCCTTAGGTTGGAACTATTTGGTGAAGCCATTTGGAAGGAGATTATATGAGCAAAATACCTTAAGAGAAGACCTATCACAAACTAGATTAGGGTAGTGGAGATTAGTTAAGAAAGGGATCTTTCATATGGCTGTGTTTTCAAAAGATAAAACTTTGGTTCTTGAAGTTGATTAAATGGGCATTTGGGAAGGGCAATATGATTATCATCACACACTAAGGGATTGTGGGATTGTCACTTACTTTCATACTACCCTTTAGGTGACTAGACGTCGCTGCTCTCTAAATTTCCGAAGAAGCTCAAATGTTGGACTCACCATTGTGAAGGAGGTTCACTTTAATTCAATCTCTCCTTCAACAGTTGATAATATATTGGATGCATCTATTTCACCTTCTCTCACACATTATTTCTCAAATCCCGTGACTTTTAGTGAGCTTCCTATGGTAGCAGACTCATGGCAATCTAAAATTGTATCTTGTTAAGTGGGGCTCTATTTCTAGCCCAAGAGTATTATGTGGATGGAGTATTCTAAATACAAAGGTATTTCATTAGTCATTATTAATGAAGTCCCTTAGGTCGGAACTATTTGGTGAAGCCATTTGGCAAGACATTATATGAGAAAAATACCTTAAGAGAAGACCTATCACAAATAGGATTAGCATATGGGAGATAAGCATGAGAAAGTGATCTTTCATATGCTTGATTTTTCAAAAGATAAATTTTTGGTTCTTGAAGTTGATTAAATGGGAATTTTGGAAGGGAAATATGATTATCATGACACACGACTAATTGTGGGATTGTGAGTTAACACTTGGCTCACAAAGGCACTATTATATATAAGTTCATATAGAAATTCATTATGGATAGCATAGGGAACACTCTGGCTCCACATTATAAGGGAGAAATTTGGATTTCCCCTCATATTTATGGTGGTTATGGATGGTATCACTCAAATTATTAATTTGGCTAAGGCCATGGGGATGTTTAGGGGATTTAAAATGATAGAAGAGGTTAGTATCACTCACCTTTTGTTTGAAGATGAAATTTTGACTTTTCTAATGACATTGGGAGGCTTTACACCACATATTTCACAGTTTCAATGAGGCTTCTAGACTTACTGTAAATGGACAAAAGTCTATTCTTATTTCTGACATGGGAACCCTTGAGATATAAATCACATTTTTAAGACATTTGTGGTCTCCACCAAGCCACTTCATGAAGTATTTACCTATTTTGGATGTATATTAAAGCCTAACAACTACAATTTGGGGGACTAGACATGGCTACTCTCTAAATTTTGGAAAAATCTCAAACTTTAGACTCACACTTTGGCTCCCACTAGGTGGGGGGTTCACTCTGATTAAATCTGTCCTTCAACAATTGACAATATATTAGATGCATCTATTTTCCATTCCCACTCTCATTATTTCTACGATTCTCTTTGTTTTAGTGAGTTTCCTATGGTGCTATACACATGGGAATCACAAATTTCATACTACCCTTTCTATGACTAGACATGGCTACTCTCTAAATTTTGGAAGAAGCACAAATGTTGGACTCACCATTAGGTAGGAGGTTCACTTTGATTCAATTTCTCCTTCAACAGTTGAAAATATATTGGATGCATCTATTTTCCCTTCTCAGGCACATTATTTCTTAGATCCCCTCAGTTTGAGCGAGCTTCTTATGCTCCTAGAGAATCTAAAATTTTATCTTGTTAAGTGGAGCTCTATTTCCATACTGAGTGGGTGAAGCCATTTGGAAGGAGATTATATCAACAAAATAACTTAAGAGAAGACCTATCACAAACTTCATTAGGGTAGTGGAGATCGGTATAAGAAAGGGATCTTTTATATGGTTTAGTTTTCAAAAGATAAAACTTTGGTTCTTGAGGCTAATTAAATGGGCATTTGGGAAGGGCAATATGATTATCATCACACTCGAAGGGATTGTGGGATTCTCACATAACACTTGGCTCATAAGGCACTATTATATATAAGCTAATATAAAAATTCATTATGGAGAGCATCAAGGGAACACTCTAGATCCACATTTCAAGGGAGAAGTTTGGATATCCCCTAATATCTATCTCAATTTTATGGATGGTATCAATCAAAATATTAATTTCGCTAGGGCAATGGGTGTGTTTAGGGGATTTAAAATGATAGAGGAGGCTAGTATCACTCACAATTTTTTCTAGATGATATTCTGACATTTCAATGACACTCGGAGGCTTTACACCACATCTTTCATTGTTTCATTGAGGTTTGTGGATTTATTGTAAATGGACAAAAGTCTATTCTTATTTTCTCACATGGGAACCCTTAAGATATAAATCACATTGACATTTTGGGTCTCTGCAATGCCCTTTCATGAAGGCTTTACCTATTTGGGATGTAGGTTGAAGCCTAACAACTAGAGTTTTTGGGACTAGAAATGGTTACTCTCTAAGTTTTGGAAGAATCTCAAATTTTGGACTCACCCTTTGGCTCTCACTCGTGGGACGTTCACTTTGATTCAATCTGTCCTTCAACAATTGACAATATATTGGATGCACCTATATTCCCTTCCCACACTCATTATTTCTAATATCATCTTAGTTTTAGCCAACTTCCTATGTTTCCAGACAAATGGGAATCACAAATTTCATACTACCCTTCCCCTGACTAGACATGGCTTCTCTCTAAATTTCAGAAGAAGCTCCAATGTTGGACTCACCTTTGGGTAGGAGGTTCACTTTGATTCAATTTGTCCTTCAATAGTTAACAATATATTGGATGCATCTGTTTTCCCTTCTAGCACACATTGTTTCTAGATCCCCTAGTGTTTAGCCAGTTTCCTATCATCCCAAACTCATGAGAATCTAAAATTTTATCTGGTTAAGTGAGTAATGGGTGGATGGGGTATTCTAAATACAAAGGTACATGGTTAGTCATTATTAATGGAGTCCCTTAGGTTGGAACTATTTGGTGAAGCCATTTGGAAGAAGATTATATCAGCAAAATACCTTAAGGGAGGAACTGTCAAAAACTGGATTAGGGTAGGTGAGATTGGTATAAGAAAGGGATCTTTGAGATTGGTATAAGAAAGGGATCTTTCATATTGCTGAGTTTTCAAAAGATAAAACTTTGGTTCTCGAAGTTGATTAAATGGGTGTTTAGGAAGGGAAATATGATTATCATCACAGAGGAAGGAATTATGGGATTGTCACTTAACACATGGCTCACATAAGGCACTATGGAGAGCATCAAGGGAACACTCTAGCTCCACATTTCAAGGGAGAAGTTTGGATATCCCCTAATATTTATCTCATGCTTATGGATGCTATCACTCAAAATATTAATTTGGCTAGGGTAATGGGGATGTTTAGGGGATTTAAAATGACAGAGGAGGACTCACATTTTTCTTGTAGATGATATACATTTCAGATGACACAGAGGCTTCACACCACATATTTCAAAGTTTGAGTGAGGTTTGTGGATTTATTGTAAATGGACAAACCTCTATTCTTATTTTCTCACCTATGAACCCCTAAGATATAAATCGCATTGCTCAGGCATTTGCGGTCTCCAACATCCCCCTTCATGAAGGCTTTATGTATTTGGGATGTAGGTTGAATCCTAACAACTAGAGTTTTGGGGACTAGACATGGTTACTCTCTAAATTTTGGAAGAATCTCAAATGTTGGACTCACCCTTTGGTTGTCACTGGGTGGGAGGTTCACTTTGATTCAATCTATCCTTCTCAGATCCCCTTAGTTTTAGCCAGCTTAGTAAATGGGAATCACAAATTTCCTACTACCCTTTCAGTGACTAGACATGGCTACTCTCTAAATTTAGGAAGAAGTTCAAATGCTGGACTCACCATTGGGCAGAAGGTTCACTTTGATTCAATATTTCCTTCAACAGATGACAATATATTAGATGCATTTATTTTCCCTTCAAGCACACATTATTTCTGAGATCCCATCAGTTTTAGCAAGCTTCCTATGGTCCCATACTGAAGGGAATCTAAAATTTTATTTGCTCAAGTGGAGCTCTATTTACAACCCAAGAGTACTAGGTGATGGGGTATTCTAAATGATAAAAACTATTATCTATATAAAAAAAACTGAATAAAAATATAGTTGGTTTTTATTCTTTTTGATTTAAAAACTAGTGAAAAAATAAAAAAAAAAACTAGTGAAACAATTAAAAAAACTCATAATTTTTTATTGAAACTCTTAAAGATTAGAAATATTCCATCTACCTAAAAATAAGTGCCACTTGGATATTTCATACAAGATGTTGGGAAGAAAAGGGTCTGAGGATTAACTCTGCCCTGGTATGATATGGTGGAGGTATAAAAAATACAATACAGATATTCATTTCTATTTTGTCTGATTCATGTTAAAAAGAAAAGTTCCAAGGACTAACTCTACCCTAGTATGATAGGTTGAAGGTACAGAAAAAGAAATACAAATATTATTTTCAATAAAATACAGAAATTTCTGTTTTGTAAGACTCTAAAGAAAGTTTCAGAGAATGAACTCTGCCCTAGTATAATATGTTGAAAGTATTAAAAAAAATAGATATATTGTTTTCTGTTTTGTTAGATTTTTATGTTGGATTATAAGTTTTATATAGTTAACTAAAACAAAATTAATTATTAACTTTACAAATAGCTTTTAAAATTACGAAATAACTAACTTTATTTCATACGATTGAATACGAGAATCTGTAACCTTACCATTAAATAAGAAATCTGTACTCAGCTTACAGTAACGACAATGAATTTGCTTACGCGGTACACAAAAATTAAAACAATTCATTGACTCAGTTTCGCAGGTTGGACTAAGTATTTCAACGGTGCCATAAAGTTTCATTAATTGTAAAAAAAGAGTTTGAAACAACGTCTGGTAACAAACCTGCTCTGAGACAATGACCCTGAAAAACACATATCGTCTGACACTACAGAGGTACGAATCGAAAAACAGTAAAGACAAATCTAAAAAAGACACTATTTTAAATCTTATATGCCCTGGACCACGTGGCCGTTTCTGTGCTCGGGCGGAAGGTTAGACAGGTCGATTTCCCAAAAGTGAGTGGATCTCCGACACCATATCCGGCTGGAACAATGCACGTGGCTGAACCTGTGCAGGCTGGACGTTCGGCAGCTCCTGGTGGATATCGGCGGTTGTGCCCGCCACGACAAAGACGCGTCCGAACGCTAGCAGGCTCCCCATCACGCTCCCTGCCACTATGGTACGAGATTGCACGTCTGTCAGACAGACCGTGATTCCTGTAGCTTCCTGGTTCTCGGTGGCGCGGGGAAAAGCTCCGGTGATGGATACAATATGAAACGGTCCTCCATACGTCGCCACTCCCGTTGGAACCGCCGGATTGCGCAGGGTGACATTCCTTACCATTCCGTTGCCGCTGAGAATGAAGAGTCCCAGCTGCCGTCTGCGTGCGAATGTCTCCAAAGTCGTCCACATGTCTTCCCCACTTGGGATCTCGAATGCGAGACACTTCAGCGTGTTTGGCGACTCACGGGTTCCAGGCAGAAGAGCCTTTGGCTTATTCTTGGAGCCCTTAGGCCTGCCGCGGCGGCTTGGCGTCGTCACTTCCCCTCCCTTTCCCGCGCGTTCGGCATTGGCCTTGGCGGCGGCATTGCCGTTATTGTCCTCGGCCAACTTTCGCCTCTCGGATCCGCTGCTCTGGCCATTTATTTGGGACCCAATATTCAGCTTTTCAGATTGAAAAACATGGCCAGAACTAACGCCTGGGAATTGCCCTGGATCAACTCCGGACATCATTATTCCACGGTCCCGGTTCATATTCCTGACCTGCTATGTAATACAGAAAGGCCCTCCAAGATTCACTCACTAGGTCTAAATATCACTTCTTTCGTTTCAATACGTGTATATATAATGTTTACCCAGTCTATTGGTACTTACCCGAGGTTCTGATTTCTCGTACTCCACTTACGTGGTCTCAAGTTGTGGCCGTCCATGCAGTAATCTACGGTGGATAAATTTGTAACGGCTTCATGCAAGAATTTCCATGCAGTAATCTACGGTGGATAAATTTGTAAGGGCTTCATGCAAGAATTAATTGCATGTTTACTCGAGGATTCATTGGTTGTTAGCTCGCCCACTTCCCATAAGCCACAGTTGTTAGTCCTCCGCAAAAAACCGTTTCCTTCATGTGACGATCAATCTGAATGTTTCGTTGTCGCGATCGGTTTGGATAGAAAGGGAGCGTTCACAAGACTCACGGTCTTGACTATCACTCTCTAGTCATTTATATTAATTTAGTGATTTATATTAATTTTGTTGTTAATTAGTTTAAAAATTATTATTTTTAATTAATAAAAGTTATCCCCAATTATAATACAAAAATCTAAATTTAAAACAGTTGGGGCGACTTCCCGTCCGAAAAAAACGAGTAGTTTAACGAATAAAAAAATAAAAAAATAACGAGAACGACGCCATGTCCTGAGTTCCAACAGTTAGGGCGACCTCCCGTCGGAAAAAAACGAGTAGTTTAACGAATAAAAAAATAACGATCGTTGATTCTGTAAAAGGTTCGATGTCCTGAGTTCCAACTGTTAGGGCGACTTCCCGTCCGAAAAAAACTAGTTTAACGAATAAAAAAATAAAAAGATAACGATCGTTGATTCTGTAAAAGTGTGAGTTCCCGAGTCTCCACAGTTCACTCTCCCTCTTACTCTCTGTCTCGTTATGAAGGAAACATAAATAACATTAGCATAACTGACTATGGTCTTTTTCAAGGGGAGGAGCTAACCAGCCTGGGCACAAGGTATAATTGACTATGGTTTTTTCAAGGGCAAGAGCTACCCAGTCTATTACAGGAGCTCCTATACCCATGGAAAAGCCATATTTCCTATGCTATTGGGTATTGAATGCATTCTAAAAACTTGACGGAACAGCCCTGCCCGTTCTCCCCTGGATGTCAACAACTGCATCCATACATATATGGACATATATAAGATTCCTCGTACACAACAGCGATAAGAATTTCGAGCCACTTCCGCCTCCTCGCCACCGCCGCCACCAGTCCGTAGGAAAGCGGGCATATACCATACAGGATATACAACGTACGCATTTAATTGAATTTGAATTTTGAGTTTGAATGCGAAAGCCCGCTCTAAAATTTTAATTTCTATAACCTGATTGCAGAATTACAGAATACCAAAACCTATTTACATGGCTGCTGTGGCCAACCTCTCCGTCTTCCATTTTTAAAATCTAATTTATTAATTCTATAGGTTTTATATATTAATTTTTTAATTTTAATTAAAATAAATAATTCAAATTCATAAATTAATTTTAATTAAAATAAATAATTCAATTTTATATATTTATTTTCCCTTTTTAAAAATCTAATTTATTAATTTTATAAGTTTTATATATTTATTCATTAATTTTAATTAAAATAAATATTTCAATTTCATATATTTATTTTAGAAAAATTATAATAGGTAATACCTTTATTTTATTTTATTATGTTTACAAATTAAAATTAAAATATGTTTTTTATGTTTTTTAAAATCTAATGCATTAATTTTTTAAGTTTTATATATTCATTTTATTAATTTTAATTAAAATAATTGAATTCATTAAAACAAATCATTTAATTTTAGATATTTATTTATCAATTTTACTTCAATAATAATTACAAAATAATACCAAGTATGTTTATATTTTTATTAAATTAAAAAAATTATATATATATATATATATTTTTTTTTTTTTAGTAAAATATAAAAAAATATTATTTTATAAATATAAAATGTGGAATTTTTTATTGGGTGTAGAATATGAAGGGATAGGTTGTTCTATTAAGACAATTTATGGTTAAAAGGTCACTTATTAGAAATTTGGCTTAAACACCCCTAGATTGTGGCTGCTCAAACCAAGGGTTAAACATGCTAGTCATCTCAAAATTCACATTGCCTAATAAACAAACAAAAAACATAAAATTTATAATTTATACATATCAACCATAGTTCGTTTATACATATATAAAATTAAAATTTTATTAGAAAAATCTTAAAATAAAATTATACTAAATATTTAATATTTTAAAATAAAAATGTGTTACACTATAAAAATAAAAATAAATTATATATATATATATATATATATATATATATATATATATATATATATATATATATATATATATATATGATGATGATGATGATGATGGTGGTTAACATCAGCTCAGACCAAACAATGGTCTATCGGACCTAAAGAAACAAATTATTTATTTTGATTTAAGATTTTATTCCTATGCTCAAAAGGCTCGGAGAGAAGCCTCCCGAGCTCACTATAATTTTGACATTATAAAAGGCTAGGAAGGTCAGTTTTGTTACAAAGATTGTGAAACTGAGATCTAATGTGGTTGTACGCGGGGCACTCTAAGAGGAAGTGGTTTTCATCCTCGATGTTCCTATTCTCACATATATGGCAGATCCTTTCCATCCATGGCGTTTTAGGAACTGCCCAACGACCTGTTTCACTATGGAGCTCATGAGAATTCATTCTAATCTTTGCTATATTAATTTTCTTCTTTGAGCTAGTTAAAATAGAGAGATACTTTTGATCTTCTAGGGTGGGGTTGATGATCTCCTTATAATAACTTAATTTTCTTTTAGCTGCTAAATCTTTCTCACACCACATTTTTTCTTTGAACTTAGAAGTAACAATATCTTTAATGTTATTTATGTTTTGCAATGCATCATTTTCGTTGATCTCCCAATAGTTTAACCTTGCCCTTGTGTCTTTATGCGACCCTCGATTGAGCCTTAGGTGGTTTTGGCTAGAGTTTAAAGCTAGCTTAGGAAGTCTATAATCATCTATGTTATTGATTTTGTACTTGTACAACAGAAACCTAACCATAGCTAGGCTCTCAACAGGGGAAAGACATGCTTCTATAAGGAGAATAGGATAGGGTGTATTACTTTTAATTTTCAGTTTACAAGTTATAAAACGCTTCTGGATTTGATCAATCTTTCTTCATGATTCTCTGGAGATGCTGCAACCCCAAACCTCATAGCCATATAAGATAACAGGAGTGACTAAAGTTTCAAAGAGGAACTTCTTTTTATCCCACATTAAGAGGTTTGATATTTTACAATTATTTTCAAGACCAAAATAAGCTTTCCACCCCCCATTAATCCTTTTCTCAATGCTATGGTTCCAGTTGAGCTTGTGATGAATATCAATTCCTAGGTACTTGTAAGAATGCATTTCCTCCAAGTTATTATTGTCCTACATTAAATTAGCGTAAGTTTCCTTCTTAGATTTGATAATCATAACTTTTGTTTTGTCAGTGTTAACAGTCATACCCATGGTAGAGAAAAAATCCTTAAGAAGCATGAGTTGCTTATCAAGATCAGATGGGCACCTTGCCAAAAGAACAATATCGTCAGTATAAAGAAGAAGGATGACGACTATCCCAGCTAAGATCCTGTCATCACATCCTGCTTCCTCTAAATAGCCTTCGAGCTTATTGATGTAAATGCAAAATAGGGTAGGGGAGAGGGGGCAACCTTGTTTAACTCCGATGTTACACTTAATATCTTTCGACCACCCCCCATTTCTCTTTAGTTTGGCAATTACATTCTCATATAACCTTATAGCAGTAGCTCTCAACTCGAGAGGAACCTTTAGCTCTTCTAATCTATTCCAAAGGTTGTATCTAGGAACCGTATCGAAAGCCTTTCTAAAGTCCACAAAGCAACAAAATAAATTGGATTTATCATTACGACATTCCTCTGCAATGATCTGTTAGGCCCCTATACTACTAGTGTAACCCCTTATTGTTATTAGTATAACCCACTTATTATATTGATGTACCCATGTAGTGCCCATATTGTTACTATTGTGCCCCATAGAAGCCCACTATTGTTATTATTGTGCCCTTACATTATTATTGTTATGTCGGCTCTGATTATGTTATAACCCCTTAGACTCCTATATATAGAAAGGAGGTCTTTTCATTTGTATCATCCAAGAATTGTTCATTTATGTAATGTAAAGGAGGTTGCCCCCTCGAAGAGGCTAAATTCTATGGCGTTGATCTATCTTTTCTATCTTTTCTTGAGCTGGTTTCATAACATTTGGTATCAGAGCTTTGGATTCTAGGGTTTCGCTGCTCCAAACAGGTCATCGTGGCATTTCCGCTATAACTTTTTTTCTGTGATGTTTCAGAAGTAAAAAAAAACCCATTTGACAAGAAATCGCGCTGAACCTTGGGTCCGAATTTCAGAGCTTTTTTCGTAATATTTTCGGAGATATGATCTCAGGAAGTTGGTCTTTTTGCAGACTCCTGAATTACACTCAAAACAGGTGACCTGGGGAAAATCATCATAACTTTCTTTCTGAGCATCAGATTGAAATTTCGTAAGAAGGTACAGAAAGAGGACGGACTGTAGTTTATTGTTATATCATTTTTAGATCCAAAGGTCGAAACAGTGACACGTGGCACTTCATACAAGTTTGCTCTTCTAAAAAGGTCTATAATCAGGTCATCGTGGGAGATTGTGCATAACTTTTTATTAGAGAATCCAATTTGGATCAGACTAGTGGCATTGGAAAGAGGACACAGAGGGCTACTGTAGCTCACAATTTCAGAACTTAAAGATATGAAAGTACAGAGTTACAGTCGTTTCAAGGTCGAGCTCCTAAAATCAAGAAAAAGAAAGATGAGGAAGTTTGATGGCAAGGATCCGGTAAATTGGATACTTCAGATGGAGCAATATTTTGATCTACATGGTGTACAACTGTTACAAAAGGTATGTATTGCACCTTCATATTTAGAACCAGATCAATTTTTATGGTATGAAGGGCTTTGTTCTCGTAAAAAACTTGTTACGTGGTCAATTTTCACGAAGGAAATGATAGCACATTATGAGGATACAAAGAGAAACACCTTCTTTAGAGCAACACCACAACAATTAGAAAGAGTAAAAGGGCTTTGTGACATAATGGAAAGCAAAATTATGGAAACCAGGAAGCATACCCCTCAAAACTATAAATATGGAAGTGTTGTTTCTCCCAGCCTTCCACAACCTACAAGGGTTACACCACAACAATTGGAAGAAAAAAGAGAAAAAGGGATTTGTTTCAATTGTGATAGCAAATGCACTAAAGGTCATAAGTGTGCTGACAAGAAATTATTTTACATAGAATATGAAGAGGAGGAAGAAAAGGATCAAGAAACATCAAAAGAAGAGGATATACGCCAGGACACCACCCCAAAGAAAGAAGAAATGAATCCGACCATATCTTGTAAATCATTGGCAAGAATTACCACTCCTCAAACTCTCAAGATAGAAGGACATATCAAGAAGAAAAAGATGCAAGAAGTGAAAGATCACATTGAGAAAGAAGAAATGAATCCAACCATCTCTTGTAATTCAATGGACGAAATTACCACTCCTCAAACTATCAAGATAGAGGGACACATCAAGAAGAAAAATGTTCAAGAAGTGAAATATCACATCGAGCATCAAGAAATGAATCCGACCATATATTGTAAAGGTCTGGAAGAAATTATCACTCCTAAAAAGATAGAAGGACATATCAAGAAGAAAAAGGTTCAAGCAGAGAAAGATCACATCGAGCATCAACAAAAAGTTCTCCAACTTTTAAAGGATAACGCCACTTCGGTGCAAAATCAAATGAAACAACAGGTAGATCAACATCGTAGTGAAAAATGTTTTGATGTAGGTGATTGGGTATTTTTACTGCTACATCTCAAGCAAGCTATTTATGAGAAGGAAAGGTTGGCAATACTAAATGCACTTAAAAAATGGCGACCTTACCTAATGGGAAGACTCTTCAAGGATGAGGATGTGGAAGCATTGTTTTGTGCTATTTATATTATCCAACCAGATTGGATAAAAGGGATGAATGGAAGAAGGACGAAGAAGTATGGCCACTTATTCAAAAGTTGCAAAAGATCCCAATTCGAGCAATATTGCCAGAAATTGAAGAGGAAGGAAAAATCATATTGGAACCTGGAGAAGTCACAGAAACAAGAACCCGACAGCTACGAAATCGGTCGATTTCAGAGTATCTCATCAAGTGGAGGAACTTACCCGCTGAATATTCCACATGGGAGGACAAGAATTTTATACAGAAGCATTGAGAACTACTCAAGCGTTGAGGACAACGCTTTTTGAAGGAGAGGGGCATGTTAGGCCCCTATATTACTAGTGTAACCCCTTATTGTTATTAGTATAACCCACTTATTATATTGATGTACCCATGTAGTGCCCATATTGTTACTATTGTGCCCCATAGAAGCCCACTATTGTTATTATTGTGCCCTTACATTATTATTGTTATGTCGGCTCTGATTATGTTATAACCCCTTAGACTCCTATATATAGAAAGGAGGTCTTTTCATTTGTATCATCCAAGAATTGTTCATTTATGTAATGTAAAGGAGGTTGCCCCCTCGAAGAGGCTGAATTCTAAGGCGTTGATCTATCTTTTCTATCTTTTCTTGAGCTAGTTTCATAACATGATCCTAAGCATAACAAGGTGGTCTGTTGTTGAGTGATGCCTTCTGAAACCTGCTTGGCCTTTAGCATGCTTACCTTCACTTTCAAGCCATATGCTTAACTTCTTTTCCAAAATACTACCATATAACTTGGCTAAGAGAGGGCTGATCGTAATTTTTCGATAATTAGAGGGGTTATTTGTATCCCCACTTTTAAAAATAGGGATAATGAGGCTCTTAGTCCAAGGTTTAGGGAACCCTTGCTTGACTGCTTGATTGAAAAGCATGTGGATGTGGGGGATGAAGACAGGACCTCCAATTTTTAAGATTTCCGCTTGGTAACCTTCAATGTCCTTAGCTTTCCCATTAGCGAGGCGATTAACCCAAACTTAATGTCTTCTAAAGAGAAAACTTCTTTCGTTGTGAGAAGGGTTTCCAAATTATCCATGACATTTGGAGATTCATAAAGCTTTTTAATATAGGAATTCCAATCGTGAAGAGCAATTTTATTATTATCCTTAGTCTTCCTAGTTAGAATCTGCCTCCAAAATTTCTTAGGAGCTACCTTAGAGAGGTGTAAGAGATTCTCCTGTCTTTGACGAATGTACTGCCTCTTTTTCCTTTTAGTTAGGGCTTTGTATATTTTTATCTTGTCCATTTTAAGAGATTCATCAACAGCTTCCTTAATTGCTCTCGTCGCACTTTTACAATCTTTATAATACCATGGATTGGTTTTGTTATTTCTTTTATTATTTGAAACTTCAATTGAGAACTTGTTAATAGAATATGAGAGGGTTGTAGTAAAATTATGATAGAGGTATTCTATGTTGTCTATACTAGATAAATGAAGCAAATTAGTTTTTAATTCATTTAGAAAGAGATCATTTTTATTTCTATCAAATATTAAGTTCTTTTGGATATAAGTATTATTTTCTATGGGAACTCTATCCATGACAAAATTGAGAGTTATAAGTAAAGGCCTATGATCAGAGTCAGGTTCATGGTCGTTTAAGATGTCAAAATTTATTATTTCGTTGTATAATGGGAGATCAGAAATAACGTAGTCTACCACGCTACTACAAGTCCATGGATGCAGGTCTTCTTGCTGGAATTGGGCCACTTCTTTAGACCGTTGCAAATTATGAGATCGTGAGCACTACAGAGCTTGACTAGATCCGACCCAAACAAATTTTCCCCGAGGTCTTCAGAGCTCCTTTTGTACCTGCTAGCCAAAGTAGGGTCTTCGTCTAACCAAAGAGGATTAGGGTTGGAATGATTGCTTAGAATAATAGCTTGGTTGTTTGAAGTTCGAGCATTAAAGTCACCTATTAAAAGGATATTATCGTCATTCCTTAGGCTAGAAATATCATTCTCTAAACCATTGTAAGGGTTAGTTTTATCTAGATTCTTCTTCTTATAGAAGTTATAATTAATGGGGGGGAAATAACATATTGCTATGTAGGACTTTTTATTATTAATGTCTTTGATCTCTATCCAACTATATTGGTTGTGAGGGTAATTTTTATAAATCCTAACATGGGGGGAGATGTTCTTCTTAATGTAACAAGCTATTCCCCAATGCCTCTACGGGAGGATCGCTTGTTCCAGGTAGACCATAGAGTAAAGCCATCTATGTTAGGGACCTTAGATTCTTCGTGCTCCCAAGTTTCAACAAGCAAAATAATATCAACATCATTTGAAATCCAACTTAGCTTGGGGCCTTTGTTCCATGAGAAGCCCCGACAATTCCAAGAAAGGATCCGGAGCATGTTTAATTGCTATTGATTACTATCTTTTTGGTTTCTATCTCGAATAAAGGCTTTTCTATTTCTGATTATTGCCCATTTTCCTTCCTTTCTAGCTTCTTTTACCTTTTGAACCTCCTTTCTTAATTCTGCTTGATCTTATGGAATGAGATCTTCATTTATGAATATTCCCATTCCTTTTAGACTTGAGGTTTTACTAAGTTTGTCGTGCTTGTGATCAGTGGAGCTCACCTTTATGTGGATTAGTCTTCCTTTATTCTCGGTTAATTTCCCCAACCTTGTTGCTTCTGTGAGACACACTGTTTCAATTTGTAGTCTATTATGTAGTTCTGTTTGGGCTAAGGCTAATGTATCCTCATCTACTTCCTCTTTTAAACCGAATATTATAAGGTTTAAGGCCCTTTTGTTACGTTCGTGGTCTAATTCTATTAATTTTTTCATTTCATCTTTAATTGGTTTGATATCTAACTTATCTACCACATTATTTAGGGTGAGGCAGCTATTAACTTTTTCTTCTAGTTCTTTAATCATGTCTTTCATTTTAAGACTCTGTAAAGTATCAACATCTCCTTGCTGGGATGGTTGGTTAGTATCTTGGTTTTGTTTTTCTATAACCTACAGTCTAGTCTCCATTGCCTCCATTTTATTCTCCAGTAGTTCTATTTTATTTTCTATTTGTGTTTGGATCGTGTCTTCAAGAGATGCAAATTTATTTTCCAACATGGCTTCTAACTCTTTTTGTAGCTTGGCTTCTCTTTCTTCTCTACGTTTCTCTAAAGACTCTATATACTCATAAAGGCCTTGTAGAGTAACTGTGCTAAGTCTTCCCTTGGTAATCTTTCGTAACTGACTGCAGATCGCCGGTGCCCACCGCAGCCCGCAGACTGAAGAATATATGCGAAGAATATATAGAGTACATTTCTAATTCTTTCACTGAGCCTTAAAACTCTTTCATTGAAGAATATATAAAGTACGTGTTTAACTTTTTCACCGAGCCTCTGAACACTTTCAAGAATATACCGAAGAATATATGCCAAGAATATATAGAGTATGTTTTTAACTCTTTCAACTCTTTCACCGAGCCTTTCACCGAAGACTCTTGCACCGAAGAATAAATGCGAAGAATATATATATATACATACATACACACACACACACATATCTCTCTCTCTCTCTCTCTCTCTCTATATATATATATATAATTAAAATTTTATTGAAAAATATTAAAGTAAATTTGTATTCAATATTTTATATTTTAAAATATTAAAATAAAAATCTTTACAATATAAATGAATAAATTAGTTTAAATTCATTTCACTATTAATTTACAAAATATTTCTTAAAATTAAATAAATTTAAAAAATAAGAAAAATGATTATATAAATATTTGATATATATGGACTAAATATGATGTGTAATAGTACCAACCAAAAAAAGTGGCATACCATGAACAATAAGTTGTTAATATTGATAAAAACACTTAGAGGTCTTCTTATGATCTGTGTTTCTTGGGGGGGGGCGAGAGTTTCTTTCTTTTTATGGGTTCTATTTGTCTATTGTCGGATTCTCGCATATTTTGCTTTCCAATTTCCATGTCACTCATTTCTGTCTAAGTCTTCGTTGGCATTTTTCTTCTCAAGTTTATTATGGATGATAAACTACTTTATTATGGCAAGGATAGCCCTTAAAGTGGGCATGCATACCCATCCCATGAAGATTTTTTTTTATAAAGAATCGCCCATTGTTTCACCTCCCATTCACATGATAGTGGAAGTGTCTCACTTTCCTCAAGTCTTATTTAATTTGTCATCAAATCATGCAGATAATGCACAACATTTGGAGGTTCCAGGCTGATTCCTTGTGCTAAGCATGCTCCATCTCTGGATACAGCAAGTACTAATCACAATAAGCATCATGTGACAACCTATAAAGCAACAAAATTCAAATATTTAAATGGTAATAGAGGATGATATTCCCCTTTGATACATTATACAACTTATGTATAGGGATCTAATTGGTTGGTTTACTAGGAAGGTGGTTAAACCTTCTTCTCTACCACATTGGATCAATTCCAATTGGGTTCTTATTATCTGTCTTTTCTGCAATTCCACATATTTCCTAAAGCTTAATTATTTTGTATCGTCAATAAAGTAGATGAAGTGAAGACTCTCCTATCCTCCGACTAATGTTGGTGAAAATCTAGGTTGATGCTTCAAAAGTGGAATATGGATTTTGACGCTTCACTTAGCCACATGTGAATGAAAAAGAAATGGGCCTTCCTCCCACATTTGTCAACACCATTCTAGAACAAATCAATGTTGAAAAAAATAGGAAATCATATTGGCCAATTTGTTTGTTGGGAGGAAGTTTTCCTTTAAAAGAAAGATGGATGAGTGGCATGGAAGTAAGTGGAGATCAACCCCAACGAAGGTTTCCTAGAGGATATTGAATTGGTATTCAACGAGGTTGCATGGAATCAAAAGGTTGATTATTGGAAGTTGCTCTTCCATTGTTTTCATTTCCATGAGGTAGGAAACCTCGTCTCTAATTGCACACAAAAGAAAAATTCTAATCATCTAAAAAGATTATATTAGGAAACCTTTGAACATGTAGATTGAGGCCTCAGGAATGAGGGAGAAGGATCCTTCGGATTCCAAACTTGAAGACATTGAAGACAATAATCCTCCCTTAGGTAAGTGGTTTCAGACTCCCTCATTTTTTCCTATAAAAAATAATGATAAAATTCTTCATGATGGTAATATGCTTGGGAAATTTTCCAAAGTTATGTACCTAATAACAACGTCTCCAGTGCCTTCTATTCAAGGTCTCTCCCTCTATAAGATGTTGCCACATGTCAAGGAGAATGATGTCTTTCCAAATATGATTTTTCCTTATGGTTCCAACTCTTCATCCAACTCTTGTGGGAAATCTCCTTCTACAGATTATAAGGTCATTCCTTCCTCAAACGAGCTCTATGTTTCTATTGGCCTCCATGTTAAGTTAAATGCTCTCTATTCATCTTCCTTGACATGTGAATATGTTTCAGCGTCTGGTGGTCTAGCCATGGATGCTCCTTCTGTTAGTCATGCCAGTCATAAAGCTTTGCTTTCTAAGGCTCAATCTAAGGTTCGGGAAGACATTCTAAGTGGAAAAAAATACCATAATATCCAAGTTTCTTAGATAAAAGACCCCTCCCATGAAGGAAAATGAAGGTATTGCCTTTGAATACCCAAAAAAATTGACTCTAAAGTGGCTCATTCGAGCCCACATCCTAGATGTTATAATGATTCAAGAAACTATGTCATCGAGTGCCTATATGGTTTCAATTTTAGAAATATGGTCTAGGAATTAGACTTTCTTCTCATTAGATTCAGAAGGTTTTTTGGGTGGCTTTCTTATGGCTTTGTAGCCTAATTCATCATTTTAATTTTATTGATCTCTTCCAAACATATAGCAATTGATTTTGTTTCAAACAAACTAGAAGAGGTGAGTCATCACATTATTCCAATTACAAATTCTTATGATGCATTAAAGAAGTCAAAATATTTATTTGACTCACTCTCATAATTGGAAGTAGTTGATAAACTAGACCTATGATGCATGATGTGGAAGCCATTAACCAATTAATTTTTCATGGTATACTTGGATGACATCCTCATCTTCAACTAGTGTTGGTAAGAGCACCTCCACCATATCCGAAAGGTTCTCCAAACACTGTGGCAACACAAGCTATGTGCTAATTTGGAGAAATGCACTTTTTGGATGACCCGAGTTAAGTATCTGGGATACATTATTGATGAACGGGGGGTGCATGTGGATCCAACTAAGATCCAAGTCATTTGGGATTGGATAGCTCCAACCACTCTGACAAAGCTTTGTAGCTTTTTGGGTCTTGCTAGTTTCTACTACAGGTTCATGTTGGGATTCTCTCATATCACTTGGCCCTTGAGTCAATTCACCAAGGGAGGAGCGAAAGAAAAATTATTTTCATCTGAATCTCAACAGAAGGCGTTCACAAAGCTGAAAGATCGACTCTTCTTTGCACCAGTGCTCACATTACGTGACTTACAACAACCGTTTGAGATCGAGACAAATGCTTCTGACTATTCTATTGGGGTAGTCCTTAGTCAACAGGGGCATCCAGTGGCATATCATAGTGAGACACTTTCAGACACAGTCCGGAAGTATCCCACTTATCACAAAGAGATGTATTCCATTGTGTAGGACTGTTGACAATGGAAGCATTACATTTTGGGGAAGGAAATAGTCATCCACACATACCATTGACCCCTGCAGTTCATACAGATGCAAGGGAAGTTGCAAAATGATCACCATTAGAAGTGGTCCACATACATGCAATAGTTCCATTTGAATATCCTTTCAAATTCTAGCCTTACATCTTAAATTCAATGGGCCACTTGTGGCTTGGTCATATGATGACATCTATAACATTGATTAAGAATTAATGAAATTTATTAAGAAACTAGGGAGAAGTATCCCTTGATATAAAACAAATTCCTTCGCCTGAATATTGGTTGACTTATTTGGTCCCCATTCAAAACAAACTTTTTGAAAATGATCTACCTTCACCTACCATTAACCTACCTTTCCTTTTGAGGCTCCATCTAAGAACATACAAAATTTTCTATGAGAGAGTTGCTAACCTTGGAACACCTCTACCACCTCTAGATGAATTTTCCAATTCTGCCACTATCTAGGTTTTGAGTTGATGATTATAAGCTAAGAGGGATGTAGAAAATTGTAGGCCCAAGAAGGTTTCAATTTTAGGAATCACATTAGTTTAATTCCCAACCCAACATAGATTTATGTTGTTTTTTTAAACATGAATATTTTCTATAGCATGAAACACAACCATTCCCACAATAGAATCACTAACCATTAGAAAGAAATTAACCGAGTTTTTTGTTTGCAAGGTTGGTGTTCGTGGACATGGGGCTCAACATTTTTAAAGGAAAATAGCATCTCAATAAAGGATTTACTAAGGCGAGCCTAGAGATTCCTTCATGACTAGAGCTTCTATTGATCTATTGCAAATTCCTTTAGCAAGGCAAACCTACAACTTCCTTCATTCCTGGAGATTGTTATCTATAGGAATAACACTATTCGTAAAATAAGAACCATTCCAACAATAGGAGAATCACTAACCATTAAAAAGAAATTGATTGATTTACTTTTATGTTGGTAAAATCAGTGTTCATGGACATGAGGCTGAACAATTTAAGTCATAAAACAATTTATAAAAAAGAACTAGACTAGATCAACATATTAACTAGAAAATGAACCAAGTGTCACTAGGTTTATTTGAAATTCCTCGAATGTCTACATCGTTTTATTATAACGCATAAAATATTTAATCCATAACGTATTCATATAATTGAAGACATATAGCCAATTATAGGTGAATTTCAACACACTGGTACTAATTTTCCAAGTGCAAATATAAGCACGGTATTCTAAGTGGAAAAATAAGATATCAAAAAAAAAATTATATATATAGTTGAATACATACAACAAATTCCTTTTGTATATTTGATTTTTCAAGGATACTCTCAAAAAGGCATATGTATGAAAAATTGTTAAGTTGTTTCTATTTTTTCTTTAATTCTTAATTTATTGTAGGAAAGCAGAATCACTAATAGCCTGTAGGAAAGAAAAAATATATTATTATTAACTAAATGCATGCAATAAATTTGCAAATAGTTTCATCTAGGGCAAGAGTTAGTTATGTTTCTCATACAAGGAGAAATGGCAGGCGAGTGACCAGGGGTGCCTAGATGCGATGCTCTTCATCAGATGAGGAAGGAACAGGTGATGTGAATGTCCACGATGTTCCCAGCAAATTTTTGAGGATGGCCATGCAGCAGAGGCTGATGTTGTCCCACCATCAACCACAAAGCCACCACCAACTACAGTTCAGGGGGAAAGTTTAACTAAGAAGATGAACACTATAAGAGGTTGGAAAAAAAAAAAAAAAAAACATGTTACTTGCAATTGACGACATAGAGTTTAATGGGAATTTAGTTTGGGCATCTACAAAAAACATGGTAGTTCACCCTCCTCAATACATTATTGGATAAATGGGATGACTCATACAAAACATACAAGGCCTCGTATAGTTATGACTGAAGAGGAGGAGGCTGAGGTGGTTGAGTGGTGTAAGGAGATGGCCCAATTGGGACATGGGATAGAGTTTATACAAGTCAAATCCATTCAAAGATGGGTTTCCTAGTAAATCATGGTGGTTTGGATTCAAAAAAATGCTTCCAAACCTTGTATTGTGTACAACTGAGGACCTTAATAGAGACAAAGCTTTAAATTTCTGCCCCGCGATTGTGTTTAATCTTTATGACACTCTTTTTATACATACAATAAGTATTCTTATATTCTAGACCATATATGGAACTGTCACGAACCAAGTTTACAGGCAGGAAGGAATTTTGGCATGCAAGTAATTTCCAAGAGAGGGAGCCAAAATTTTCCAAAGATTTTTCATAAGAGCAGGGAGTGATTTTATTGTGTTTCTGCAATTTATCGCCCGCTGTTTTCCGCAACCCCTTCACTTCCGCAGCCTGCCTTCCCCTAGACTTTCAGTGGTCAGGTACTACTGTCGGTTACCATGGTTGAAGAAGACCTCGTGGATTATGAGGAGGACCCCATGCCAGAACAGGATATTTTGGCGCATTAGACTAGCCCGGACATGGACCCTTGGCAGAATAAACCACATTGGAAGACAGTTGCTGCTCTGACGCCCCAACACCCCTCCTCCTCCAGAAAATGGCAACCCACTACTGTCAATGTTGAAGACTTACCTGGTTTGGAATGCCCCCCCCTCTCTGGCCACTCTGAATCTCCTTGGCAGTAGTTTTCAGGCTTCACCCTCTTTTGACTCTCCCTTGCCATATCACCTGCAGAAGGCCCTACCTATGAACCCTCCCTTCATATCCTTGGCTTTGGTTGGCCCTTCCAATCTCCCGTAGCTTGCACAGTCCTACTTTCAATTGGGCTCGTGTAGCATCAACCCCCTTTCCCTGATTCGATCTGGCTGCTTCAGCTCTCCCATACCAAATTCTCGACCTGCATCGTCGGCCCAACACAGCTCCTCAGAATCGTGCAAAAGTTTGCTCCGCGAACACCCTACGGGCTGGCGCACGGAAAAACCCAAGAAGGGTCGGTGCCTCAGAGCGGTGGATTCAGACATAAACCTAACATTTGGGGAAGACATCCACATGGCAGATGCTTTGGACATGGCGAGGAAAGTTCTAGTTGGCCGTGTACGAGGTAGGATCTATTCAGTGGAGAGGCTGCATCAATGGACCATGGAGATATGGGTTTCTCTATTGAAAGATCAACTTGTGATAAGGGTTTTGGCCAGAGGATGGTTTTCCCTCAGATTTCATAGAGAGGAGTATACAGACTGGATATTATCATGCCACTGGCACATCGAGCTTGCCCCTGTACTGTTGAAGAGATGGGATCCACTTTTTGATTCGGAGCGTGAACAGTTAGGAGAAAGGCCTATTTGGGTCAGACTTCCTAGGTTTCCCATGCAGTTTTGGACTCCCCCAGTTTTCAAAATTATTGGAGATGCTCTAGGGACATACCTTCAGCATGACTAGTCCTACAAAAAGACTGGCATTATGACAATGGTGAGGATTTTGGTGCATCTAGACACTAGGGAAGGGCTTGAGGAAAAAACACTCTTCACAGGAGACACTTATCACACAAACAACTTTTGGACTATGAAGGAGTTCCATTTCGATGTAGGAGGTGCCATAAAGTGGGTCACCTATACAAGGATTTCCCACTACTTTCTTTGGTGACAACAGAGAACTCTTGGGGGACCAAGCAATAGAACTCTTAAGATCTGAATAAGGGAGATCAAAATCAAGAACAGACACCATCTGAGGCTGCGGTGGCCACTACACAAAAGGTAAAGAATCGACAAAAAGCTCCGACCTCACCTCCTCGGACTCGCTCCAAATCTGCTACGGATGCGACTCCTCTCCCGGGTAATGGTTCTATTCCCATAACCTTTGTGCTTTCTTCAGATGTTATGTTTACTTCTATGCAAACATCTTTGCATCCCCCCTCCTCTGCACATTGCTCTATCCCTTCCATCCCTTGCTCCATCATTCCTCTGCCCCCCACTTTCTCAACAATACCTACCTCCCTCAGGGAATTTACCACTCCCCCATCACATACTTCCTCCCCTTCTAGGATGGGCTCCCACCCCTACAACCTATGATCAAGAGCTCGACCTAAGACTCCTCATCTAGGTTTGGGCCTTTCCCCTAGTTGAACCAAGAAATATAAACCCATAAGGGGGCAACCATCCAAGATCCAATCGGCCATCAAGACGGCCGTGGCTGATGTAGCGAGGGGCCGCCAATACACCATTGAAAGGGCACTTAGAGCCATTGAGCCCTCATCCTCTGTATCCTCATGATTTGGCTCTCCTACAACTGCAGGGATTAGCCAACCCCAAAAATAGATTGGCTCTCAAGCATCTTTTACATGGCTCCAAATGTGACATACTCTTCTTACAGGAAACCCTTGGTAACTCTGACCTCATTACCAAAACCCTCCTCTCTATCCTACCGGGATGGGTTTCCTAGGGCATGGATGCAATTGGCAGATCCAGTGGACTTTCTATAGGCTATAACCCTAAAATAAGCAAGCACGTCTCCTCCTGGCGAGGTTTTGGATTCATTGGAATGGATATTTTTCTGAGTGAGCTTGGGTACCAGTTAAAAGTGATTAACATATATGCCCTAAATCAGAACATAATGGAATTTTCGCACAACCTGTTGGAACATAATCTTGTCTCAAGCTCCACCATTATTGGGGGGGACCTAAATTTTTCTTTAGGATTGGAGGAATCCCGGGGACATCATTCACAGATCGACCCTATTTCGGATCAGACGAGCACTCTATTGGAAACATTCAAACTTGTAGATGCTCCTATGAATAAGAAAATGCCCACATGGCATAACAGGAGGATGGGTGAAGTTGCCCTGGGTCGAAGATTAGATTGTTTTTTGATCCATGAAGATCTCCTCCATAACCTACTTCTATATAGACAATGGGTTGGTACTGGAGGATCATCTGATCACCTCCCCATATATATTCAAACCTCTGGTCCATCTAAAAAGCCTCATGCCCCTTTCAAATTTTTTACTAGATACCTAAAAGACCTAGATTTCATCAATCTAGTGAATGAATTCTGGAGAGCACAGCCCCCACTCAGAGAGCAGAGAATGGCTGCAGACTTCTATAATTGACTTAAAAATCTCAGGACTATGATAGAGAATTGGTCAAGGCGGAATAATTTGAGAGAAGAACAAAATCTAAAAGACATAGAATCACAGATTGCTCATCTAATGGATGAACAGGGGCTTGGTTTCTTATCCGATGATACAAAATTACATCTGATTAATTTGGAAAACCAAAAGGCAAAGATTCTACTTGAAAAGGAATATAAATGGAGGTTGAAAAGTAGAGCCATTTGGCTACAAGAGGGATATGGGAATACAAAGTTTTTCCACAATTTTACCAATGGTAGAAAAGCCACCAACACTATTTGGTAGCTGCCTAGTGAGTTAGACGGATGGGCTTCTACTTACCCTGACTTAGCCAGGTTGGGGAATACCCACTTCAAAATTCAATTTACAGCACTGGCATCCATCACCCTCCCAGACATCATTAACTTGGCCTTATCCACTTAAAGAATACTTGTAGAGAGAAAGTAACAAAACACCATCAAAACATCTCGATCTATTATATCATAAGCATTGCAGAATCAGAAATACAATGAGCATACAATGGCATTTACAAATAACAACATTCACAAATACACAATTTTATGGAGGAAAACTCAAAGAAATTTATTAAAATAGAAGGGAGAATTACAACCCAGCTCTCTGATCTAGCATCATCCTCCCAGCATCAAAGCCCTCTTCAACTCATGAAAAGCAAGATCACCTAAAAATACAATGTTTCTTCTCAAAGACAAACTATCAGCATTTCACTACAAATTACAAAATTCTAGCCTCCAGATCTCTCAAATGAGGGATCCATTTATAGGTGTCTACAAGGGTGTGAGTCACCTCTGGGTTTTTTATTAGTGTCATTCCACTTGTTGTTTTTAGTTCCACTTGGAGATTTCTTGGATATCTTACTCATCCCTGGGCGAATTCAGAGAGGCAAGTGTCATGGGAGAAGTTTCTAAAAGATTCCATGAGCATCCACTTAGCAAACTGTCTGAGACATTTTTCCATTCTCACTCATCGCACCCCACAGAAGGCCTCTTCAGTATGCATTATACCTGGATAGTGTAGGAGCCAGTGTGCATCGCACCCTGACAGTGGAGCAGTTAGTATGGTATAGTTTTTGCCGGTTCTGAGTGGTTTTTTAGGTGGAACTTCTGGGGAATAATGTAATTAGTTGACCATGATCCTTTAGGGTATGAAACAACACTTTTAGGGGCTAAAGAGCCCTTGTATTATTGACATATAATATTGGGGTTGCAGTGCCCAAATATGTCTATAATAGTTGCCCTATAAAGCATGAAGTCATAAATCTTCTGATGTCAGGTGAAATGCTTTATCATGAGGATCTGAGGTATTCAACCTGGAAGGTGACCTGTATAAGATACAATACAATACATCATCATAATATACTTTTCGATGATCTAGCTGAGGTGGGCATTCCCATGCTCAGCTTTATAAATTCATTTTCATGTACATAGAACAGATAATCATCTGCAATTGCAGACTGGTGATTCTTTATATGTAGAGTCATCATCCCTTAGCTTGGATGATCATCTGTGAAACTTCTGTGTACATTTGATGTCTTTATATTCCTGAATATATCGCAGCCCAGATGGATGAAACTAGATCCGGGGTCTTCAAACTCATTCAATCTTCACCTGGTGTACAAGTCGATCCATGTGAAAAGATGTCGTGAAGTCGAACATGGATAGACATCGCTTGATTACCAGCCAATAATGTAAGCTGTTAACAGATGTGAGAGGAATCACCAATAATGATAATGACCCTCAAGGTACTACAATACAATTTATGTGGTGTGAATATATGATCTGATGTCGAACACCACACAAAATCTTTTGGTCGAAGGCCATTGATGTAAACCTGTCACCGGAAGTGAGAAACTTGCCATTGAGACATGCAAGCTTCAAAGTACGGAAAGGGTTGTTTCTAAGCCAACTTCTTGGATAATGAGTGGATGTCGACAAGAAGTGACCCGTCGTAGGAGGGCCTTAATGTATCCCACATCAACGACAAGAAATGAAGCAAATGATTTCCTGGAGGTGAAAAATGATCTGATGATACGGTTCAGGAATGGCAATCATGAAAAATGGAGGGTGAAGGTATTGTAGTGGATGAGGCATTAACTAGATAGCGAATTATCTGAATGACTTCTCTTGAACATATTGGTGACATTGAAATGGATTGGTAGCGTTAACCCCAAAAGATGGATTGTATGGAGCACCAATGGTGATATGAATGGTGAATGGAATAACCCAACCCGACTCAATCATGGTGATGGAGAGAAAGTGTCATGTTCAAGAGAAACCTACTACCAATAAAATTCTTTAAGTTTTCTTCCCTTTTTCCCCAGTCATTGCTAACCAGTACCTCTTTATTTCTGTCAAGCTTGAGGAGGATAACATATGCTTGTTCTATAATTTTCCCTTCAAACAAGCCTGTCGCTATGTTTTAGCGAGCGTAGCGACAGTGAAAATCATTCTTGTTTGGGTGGACACGTTTGTCATTATTGTTTTAACGAGTTTAATGACAAGGATAGCTCGATCCTTTTCATGTTTAGAGATTTTTAAAAGGGTCGAAAAGGAAACTCCAGTAGTTCTTTTTCATAGCATAATCCCTTAAGTCCAAAAACCGATAAAATAATACGAAAGGGTTGATTTTTCAAAAACTTTAGCGAGCCAAAAAGACAAGCACTTGAACTTTTTGGTGAGATAATCCCTCAAGTCTGAAAAAGATTAAAATATACAGGAGGGATGGCACTCCCAATCACTTTAGCAAGCTGGAGAGGCCAATAGCTCAACAATCTTTTCATATTTAACGAGTCTGAAAAAAGTTTAAAGTAGACTTGTTTTTTGAGGAACGAGTGGTGTTTAGGGTAGCCACTAGTTCCAGGTAGGCTTGGAACTTCTCAAAACATGGTGATTTGAAGAGGGCAGCTAACAGGACCACTCATCGTTGCTGTTCCTCAGAAAGATAAACAATCTAATGGAAGCGTATGATCGGCCAAAAGAATGGATGTGATGGCAGGAACACAACCAAGGCTCAAAAGGATAATATTATGGCAATCACAAAGGTTATTTACCGAAGGTGGGTTCATTTTTTAACGAGCTTGAACTCTGGGGGGACATATGCTCAGTGGGGGTTTAATTTTTTAACGAGCTTGAACCTTGCGTTAACATTGCTCTTTTTGTGGTCAAAATGTTCAATTCACTATTTAGCACATCATATTCTTTCATCAGTCATTCAACCTACTCAATCACTACAAAAAATGAGTTAAAACTAAACATTTTTCTTGAAGTACATGAATAGTAATCATAAAAGTAATTTCAACTTTCATTTTCATCAATCTATTTCAAATTTGGGATTTGGAGCTCTAGAGTGGTTTTCCCCCTCAAATTACACCAGTCATTTTCGGGAGATCTAGTGGACTATTCTCAGTGCTGTTAGGACTAGGTAAGAGCTAACCTTGAGATCTTCATTTTCATTCCATCCTTCTTTGATTCTGAGCATGTTTTTTCACATTTCTGGGCCCTTGGGGTTTGAAGATATCGTTCCCCAATCATTGCACCTTTCTAGTATCAAAAGGTGCGATTCATATTGAGCTGCCAACTGGCCAGTCAGTATGCATCCCACTTTGCTCAAAGGTAGGGTGCGATGGGCGCAGAAGGGCATCTTTATACAGTGATTTTTGACCAAAATTTTGCCTGTTTTTCTCAAAATTGGATCCTAATTCATCTTTTGTCTGTGTTTCAGACATTTATTGGATCAACATTGTCATCACGTGGCATGAACATGAACATGAAGAAGAGGACATGATTTCCTTACACGACCAGGGTACATTTACTACATTGCGAAACTATGGCTTGCTCAAATTCTTCTGCATATCTAGCATGAGGCAACAAATCAGTTTGTTGCAGTATTTTCTCGATGCTTGGGATCTGATCAACTAGGTATTCCAGATCATAGGCAAATCTATTCCATTAACAATCCAGGATATTTATTTTCTAATGGGGTTATCGAGGCATGGTGTCCCTCTTTCACTATCAGGATCTACTCGTGGAGGTGAATCTTTGAGAGATTATATTCGTTAGTTTTGTAGAGATGGATCTCAGCCAAATAGAGGTGGAAATATCAATATCCGGGATGTCACTAATTGTCCCTTGAGGACCATTTTATTTACCTTTGCTAGGTTGGCTGGTAGCGTGGCTCTTCATTTGGAAAATACATCTTACATGCAGTACGCCCTGGAATGCCTGGAACCAAAGGTGTTCAACTGGTGTGAGGTGGTACTTCCTGTCATAAAATAACAACTCTACAAGGTAAATAATGGAATATCCAAGAATTTTCGCTACGGTTCCATATTGACTACCTTTTCCTTGGAGTGGATACCACTGATGAGCCTCAGAACATTTCACTAGGATTGCCAGCATCGAGGGACCCACAGATGTAGAGATGGGTTGATCTCATGGCAAGACATGCTGGTAAATCACAAATTTCCTTATCCAATGCCTTTTTTGAATGGTTTGACCATCAGGAGATGGTCTTTGCGGAGTATCAATACGCCGGGATGGATTTTCGAGGCGACCCGGACTTGGTGTTACCAGTTAGTGAGCATTGGAGTGCTCTAGGTAAAATGATTCGACCATATCTTTGTTTATCAGTTATTTAATGTTTTTTGTGTTTTTAAATGTTATCAAGACTAATCAAACTCATGCGTGTGTACAAATATTGGGCCAGTGCGACCAATGGCATGCCCACGGGTGGTAGCTGACGCTCTAGTAGGAGAGGTTGTAGGGAGGGTTGTACTTCGTGATCTGGACATAGCAGAGACCCTGGAAATGCTGAAAGATTAGATAAAGGGCCTCACTATCATTATTCAGGATGTTAGGACTGATGAGTTAACTCTGAGGTTACAGTGCCACACTACTGGTGTGTCGAGTCGATGGACCAGGCTCTTGCACATTATTGCACAAGCAGTGACATGTTATCACGAGCATCATTAGTTTAGGATGCTTTTCTGCATTCATTTTTGAGCTTCTGGGTCATATGACCAATTTTGTCTTAGACACAAAACATTTTGTAAAACTTTAAACAATTACATATTTTTTATTTTCAGAGTTTTTATTTCGATTGAGTTATGCAATCCTGATGCAAATGTTAATGTGAAGTGATTTCTTTACAAATGCTGCAAATGTCTATCCAACACAGTTTGCTAATGAATCAATTAATGTGTTTAAGTTTCTAGAAATGTGTTGATATTGAATGGAATCAAACTGTCTTTCCAAAATCCTGACTCTTAGGAACATACGATAAATCGCTGGGTTCCGAACGGAATAAATGCTAGTAAGCTATAGGATGATGAGTTGTGAGTCTAGCTTGATATGTCAGCATATGCCATGCAAAATGGTATCAAGCAGAAGTTCAATCAATGTGCTATACTCAACGATGTTGTTGGTTGGTCGACCAATATATATCCTCTTGAAAATCACTAACTCGCTGCTTGGAGCAAAAATGGCCCAGGCCGCAAAAGATAGGTTCCTCGTACTACGACTAGCTCTGTCGATATACCTAAAAAATGGTTCCAAAATGTCTAGCATCTACAACAAAAGCGAAGCAGATTACCTAACCAAAATGACAACTCTAAAGGAAAACAAAAATGTAACAAAACAAAGAGATTACTATACTTAATCAAGCATAGTAACATTTAAGATACAACCTGTTTCGGGGTTACGACAGTGGAATCCCATCATAATTGACCAGCTCGTAGGCTTATTTTGTCAATACTCATTTGACAATGTAGGGGCCCATCCATAATGGTTTGAACTTACCTGCTCCCAATTTACCAAAGTCCTGATCATAAAGCAAGACTAGGTCACCTTCTGAGAAGACACAAGGCTTGACATTTTTGTCAAATTGTGTCTTGACATGTTTCTTATGAGCTTCATTAGCGAATGTGATGTCACAACAAGTTTCATCGAAGTGGATTAGTTCCAAGAAATGAGCCTCTTCCTCTGAAGTTTCGGGAAGCAGATCAATGGTGAGCTTGAGAGACAAAATTTCGCACTGGATTGGTAAGACAGCTTCCAGACCATACGCCAACTGGAAAGGCATAAATCTAGTCTAATTTCTCACCGAAGTCCTATATGCCCAAGGAGATGAGTATAGGATTAAATTCCAATTTTGTTTGTGGACTCCAATCATTCTCTGTAGCATGCGCTTAAGGACTTTGTTGATTGCTTCAACTTCTCTGTTAGCCTACAGATAATATGGAGTAGAACTATCGTGGGATAGTCCTAATTTGGCTGTCAATTCAACCATCATGTGATTGTGAAAATGTGATTCATGATCTGTGACTATACCCTGTGGAACACCAAATCTAGAGACTACATGATTAAAAAAGAAAAGAGTAGCTGTTTCACCTCTATTGTTTAATGTAGGCATCACCTCAACCCATTTTGTAAAATAGTTGACAATGACTATAATATACCCGTGCCCCCCGGCCAAGGTGGGGTTACATGTCATGAAATCTATGCCCCATTTAGTGAATGGCCAAACAACAACTACTAGATGCAATGATGCAGGTGGTAATCTAGTTTTACGATTAAAAATATGACAAGCATGGAAACTTCTGATTGCAATTATGCAAACTCAGAATATAGTGGGCCATAAGTAACTAGCTTGTAAGATCTTTTGTGCATTAGCGTAACTAGATAGATGCCCACCACATGCACTTGAATGGTAGTCATTCAGGGCTTTTTTGGCCTCCTCATGTGTGGGGCACCTTCGCAGAAGTGTATCGACACCACAGATCACTTGACGATATTAGAAATAGAGTCTCATCCATGATTGATGCTTTAGATGTTAAATTGTCGGACGAAAATGGGAGGTCACAAAGTAACTCTGCAAAGATGAGTGATTTCTTTGATTTGGATTTGGTGAATTCCAGATCAAAATCTTGCAAAATGGCTATCCATTTGGAATATTTGTCCCCTAGTAATTGACGTGAAAGAATGTAGGTCATAGGGTTGCAATCTGACACAATGGTAGTTTTGCAAAAGAGAATATAGTGTCGAAATCTTTGTACTACTTGAATAGCTGCTAAAGCCATCTTTTCGACATAGGAGTACTTGCTTTCTGTATCATTTAGGTTGCAACTTAAATAATATACAGGATGTTCTATTCCATTTTCTTCTTGCACTAAAACCATGTCAATGGTTGTATTTGTAGCAGCGAGATACAGGTTAAAGTCTTTTTGATAGTCAGGAGCGTACATTAACGATGCTTTTACTAGGGAACCTTTTAAAGCATCAAAGGAAGCTTGCGCAACCTGATCCCAGTGGAAGGGTACTCCCTTTTTCAAAAAGCCGCGTATAACCTTTAGCGAGTTCAGCATAATGTGGAATGAACCTCCGTAGAAAATTAGCTTTCCCTTGGAGTTTCTGAATCTGAAGAAAATTTAAAGGTGGAGGCATGTCAAGGATTGCCTGAACCTTAAATGGGTCGAGTCGAATTCTGTCTTTAGAAAATACAAAGCCATGTAATCAACCAGAACCAACACAAAACATACACTTGTGCGGATTGAGTCATATCTTGTAGTGTCGGCAACGTAGAAATATGGCTGTCAAGTGCTGCGGGTGATTAGTCCACTTTCACAAATGAGCCGGTAGGTCATCGAGATATGGTTGAATGATGTGCTTGATGTCATGGAAGGTGTAGTTCATTGCCCGCTGAAAAGTTGCCCCTGTGTTCTTCAAACTGAAAGGTAGTTTACGGTATGAAAATGTGCCCCACTGACATATAAATGCAGCCTTCGACTGGTCCTATGGGTGGATATTGATTTTATTGTATCCCAATCCATGAATGAAAGGATTTCGAATCCGGTACATTCATCAATTATTTAGTCGATGAAGGGCATAGGGTAGTTGCCTTTTGGACACGCTTGATTTACATCACTATAATCGATGCACACTCTAATTGTTCCTTTTTTTTTCATCACAGGAACAATGTTCGATACCCAATCAGTTAGAGGAATAGGGTAGATGAAACCAACATGCAGAAGTTTCTCAACTTCTGCCTTAATGGCAGTGGCTTTCTTTGGGTGAATAGGTCGAAGTCGTTGTCATATTGGTTTGACATCTGGATACATCTTGATTTCATGTTCAACGATTCTCGAGTCAATGCCTGGCATTTATTCATATGACCATGCAAAGACATCTCTGAATTCACGAAAGAGAGCACAGTATATTTCCAGTTCTGAAGGAGAACAAGATTTGCCAACATGAATATTCTCTACAACGTTAGGTTTGGTTGAGATATTAATGGCGATAATTTCTTCAATATTGGATAGATTTCACTTGGAATCCACTATATTTACAGTATTTGATAAAAAATCAAAAAATGAAGGATGACTAAGGTCACTTGGATAATCTTCATTGTTATATTGAAGGTGGGAACGATGGTGGTAATATTCCCATAACGTCTCTCTTATCATCATCGAATGAATGATTCGTTCATCTGTAGAATGTATACAAGACCAAGGATTGGAAGAGGTACCATACTCTAGAGACCTATTTATCCAAACACTCACTGAGTGTTGATTTGGGATCGCCGCCCAGGCCCAGGAAATTGATTGTTGAAAAGATTCTATGGGGCTTGGGGCTAACACTTCGTGATGATCCACACTGTCAAAATGGTCAGGGATCTTCTTTATCTTAGACGATTTAGAAGAGATCATATGACATGTTTCCACTCTGGCCACTTCTGCCAGATTACTTGGAGGCGGGACAACAAAAGTACCCATTAAGGAAGGTTTTTTTAGGAGACCTACTCTGACATTTTGAAGCAATTGAGAACTTCCATTGATCAATGGAATGCTTCCAGTAGGCTATGAACTATTGAGGAAAAGGGTTAGTTGGTCAACGATTGTAATTCCACCTTGGAAGGGAAATGTAATCTTTCTAAACTATGTTGACACCACAACAGCCATAGCATAAATCGAGGGCCTTCCCAACAAGAAATTGTAGTCGAGGTTTCCATCAATGATTTCAAGCTCAATTTCTACCGTATTGCCACCTAGTTAAATTTGCAAGTTACTTAATATCCCATACGGTGTTTATGTTCTTCCATCGAATGATTTTAATGTCGTTGATGATTGCGACAAGGGTGGTGAACCTAAAGTTTTCCAACAACTCATTGACATAATGTAGGTAGATGCCCCCTCATTAATGATTATTCGATGAACAATTTTATTGAGGTCTTTTACCTATATAAGGAAAGCGAGTTGGGCCAGTAACTAAGGTTCATATCCTTTATGGTTAAAGGCCACAGGATTGGAATCCGTTGGATCAATCCCACCTATTGCTAACAACAAAGCCAGCTTTTGGGAGGGGCAATTTTGCAGTACCTGAAGGGTTGACATAGCAGATGGCGATTGAGCCAGATCCTCCACTATATTATAATTCTGTGCTGCTTGAGTATGAGGATTAAATGTTGATTTATGTACTACTCCCTTTGGCGGCTTTATAGTTAATTCAAGAATGATGGGCAGAACAAATTCCGGTGAAGTTGTTGTCGAACTACTAGGTTTATCTATAGCCTTGTTGTTCGACGACTATGGATTCCCATAATATTTGTTCCTTGTCGATATCAAAGCATCATTTTGTTGTTTCGAGATGGATAGCATAAGCAATTATGATGTGGAATCATGATCGATAGCAACCAGATTAGTTTCTGTGTTCGGAAATAGATCAATCAACACTGCTGAGGTATTTGAAGTCTTTAACAATTTTGTAACCTTAGCTCGATGTGGACAATTTCTCATCCAATGGTCCTCATTACAAATGTAACATTGATCATGAGGTTCCTTTCGCCCAATAGGGTTCTCAGAAATTTTTTAGGAGTTGATTTCTCTTGTTTCTTCTTATTATTTTTCCCTTTCTTCTTTCCCCCTGGTTGCTTTGGATCTTTGCCCTTGTCAGATGACACAACATTAACCTCCGAGGCAAGCGGTTCGTCATTTTCTTTTTTATTAGAAACTGCAAGCCTTTACTAGATGGAGCCTTTGTAGTTTGCATGCCTAAGCTACCGATGATGCCATCACTGGCATGAGAGTCCCTGTTTAATTTAGGAGGGGGAGGAACAGAAAGTTCTGGTTTGGGAGCATTAGGAATTTTGTCATAGAGTGTGCTATATTGAGCATAGATTGAGTCTAAATATTGGGCACGAGCAATGACTTTCTCTTCAATGAAAACTCCTCCTTTTTCCACACATCCTCGGTTATAGATGGTCATAAGGACTTAATAAACCACTCAGCTACAAGCAGATTAGGAACATATGTCTTTACCATTCGTTCATGACGTTGCCACTCATGAATAGGATCAGATACGTGAGTGGCTATTGTCTGTTTAAAGTTGGTAAGGAGTTCTGTCCCTGATTCATACCTTATGGGTAACTGAAAGTGGGTTAGAAAAGTAGTGGCAAGGGTGTTGAAGTTATCAAATGAAGCTCTAGGAAATTCAATATACCATTTCGCTGCCAGACCAGTTAGATTTCTCTAAAAAAGGTGAAGCCTAATCGAATCATCATTTAGGGTGTTAGATGAGCACCACAAATGAAAAGTCATTATGTGATTCGATGGATCTTCACTTGGATTTCCATTGAATTTAGGAATATCGGAGGGACGTTTATGAGGAATTGTTGGCCACCAAGGGGCATATGCAATTGGATCATTCATCATCCAGTTCAAATTTGGTAATTCTAGATTTGCTACAAAAGGAAACTATTGATTCAGGTTAGGTGAAGCATACCCAGGATAAGATGGAATCACCTGAGCAGGAGGTCTTTGCATATGAGCACAATGTATCTGATGTTGATAACTCTGATAAGGTTGTTGGTAACCATTATAATGTGGGTGTTGATAACCGTTTTGAAAATGCGGTTGTCCATTACCTACAAATCGTTATTTCTCAGGTCCTTGGTATGTTTGCTGGAATTATGGTTGTTGATATTTTACTAACCGTGGTTGTTGGACCATTTGCTATTGCCCAATACTGGAAGATTGACCAAGATGTAGAGTGATAATAATTATTTGAGCCTGAGTCATTCCAAGTATGGAAGCACTAACTTGAGGTTGTGATTGAGCCGTAGAGACAAGAGGCTATTGTATTGCAACCTGAGAGACTTGAGGTTGACATACAATAGGCAGTGCTTGTACTTGCAACATAGTCATGATAGCAGGTGAAGTGGTAATATTTGACACAGGTTGGATTGGTTGCATTGAATATACAACACTTGGTTGTGAGGCAATATTGGTACCCAACCGCTGGATGTAATTCCTGTTTGACTTGAATTTTGTTGCAAACTCTCATATGGTTGTTCCCCAGGAGGGAACAATGAAAAATCATACTACCCTCCATATGGCGGCAGTCCAGTGTTCAAAGGATATATCGGCCTTTGAAGACTAGTTTTCCAAAATTGATACTGGCATGCAGGATCAATTTTCCGAGTTTCAACATAGGAGATACGAGATGGGATTTCGGATGAACAAATAGGAACAGACCATGTCATTAAGACAGTCCTTGAGTGGACTCCAGCTAGTGATTGATAACTAGTTGGGACAAATGGTATACCAGCAAACATTGTAGGAATGGCAGTAAGAAGCTCCTCTGTAGCTATATTAGATGATACAGTCCCATATGTTGATGGTTGCTTAGACATGTTTAGTCTATCAAAAATATTTCCTAGTGATTCGACAGGAACTTGCGATGAAGGAGGATTAAAAGAACTAACTTCAGGAGTAGAAGGATACAAATGAAGCTCAGTCCCAAAATGTAATTGGGTACTGGATGGAAGATCCTCTACTATCTCCTCTACAAAAATCAGTCCAGGTGGAAGAGGTAGACCATCAAGTCTGTAAGATATTTATCGAGTGGAAGAAGATATAGCTTCTGCAGTGACAGATACTAGAGTGGTGACACCTTCTGAATTCTCAGACTCAACTTCCAGATGTTCAAGTAGGTGGACTTCAGTCTCTGAATCAGCTCTAGCTGGAGCTGTTTCAAGTATAGCAGTGTCTACCATTACACTGGGATCAATTCTAATGTCCTCTTGTAACTGCAATTTTTTTTCTGTAAAGGCAGTTGTACCAGAAATAATCAGAGTAACTATAGTCTCTGACGATGTTGAAACACAAATTTCAAATAAATCAAGTGAGTTGGACTTACTTAAATGAGACCGTTTTTCCTGGAATGGCTTCGTTTCCAGAGTCAAAGACGGTTGACTCTCTAGTCTCTGTGAACGACGGGGTTTTGATTGACTTTCTTCCACAATTCGGGATTACTTGATCAACTCAAAATTTTAATGATGCTTTTTTTTTTCTTAATCAGTCTACTCCTATTATTTATACAAAAAAAGTTACAGCAAGGCCACTGCCTTGAAAATTCTTGCCATGACGTTGGCATTTTACAAAAATTATCATGATCTCAGTACACAGTAGACCTGCAACAGTATTTTGACTTCACATAAAACTCGAAACAACGCTGAACATAAACTAAAATGAAACATCCACAGCTAGACAACACTAGACATAAACGAAACATTGACTGACAGAGACTTGAAACATTCATAAACATTAAGATTCAAAAAGGAGTCGAGCTCCTACTTCAAAAACTGCAAAGAGGGAGACCCGGGTGGGATCAGTCGTCCTCAGAGGTGTATGGCTCTTCAACGACCCTACACCCGAATTGTAGTGAGTCCTCAGAGTTAGAATGATGAACTTCCAAGCATGTTGGTTCTCCTCGAGATGGCGCTCCTACAGGGGCTGCAGAATTCACCATAGAGGGACCTCCCATGACCTGGCACTGATTGTCAATTGGATTCACCGTCCTCTGGTCTGCAAGAACTCCAGGATGGGCCACTCCTGAACCGCGGACATCTCCACATTTTTCAATAGTGACTGAAACTATGAAGGTTGAGTTGGCTAAAGAACACAAGATGTGGTAGAGAATAGTGGGGTGGGCAGTATGCTCATATTCAACAGTCCTGACTCACCCGCGACCCCTGCCTCTGCCACTTTTGGTGACAGGGGGACTGCTACGACCATGTTCCAGCACGTCCGAGGAAGATTATGAAATAGGGGTGGACCGCTGAGAGGTGGCACGACCACGGGAACCTCCACGCATGCTCCCCATTCTGGGCCATTCACATGGTATGGTAATGTGCAGAGGCTTGTCAAAGGAGCGGATACACAGTGAGGAATGAAAACGAGTCCAGTGCCCAGAGTGAAGCGCAAACAAAACCCCGAAAGAACCGTAAGAACTTGAAACCAGAGCCCAAAAATTATGGAATGCTCTTGAGCCGAGTAAGGGAATGAGAGGCCGAAGCTCGCTAGCAGAATGGCTCAGTGAAACACACAAAGCATCAACCCATAAGGCCGCAGTAGTCTACGACGAAGCCGTGGGAGTGATAAACTTATTGAACGCCATAGCACAGATAACCAGGAGACTGTAGGAGGAAGTAAATGCCTTCATTAATATGCTTGTGCGAGACGAGCTTGCCCTTCCAGCGCAATAACCCATGGTGCGCTTGGGCTGACACCTGCCCATTCGATGCGCCACCATCGTACAATCCGACCTGTCAAACACCCGCATCCGGGAGAAACTAATCCTGTTGCACCAGAGAAGTGCATTCCTGTTTGAGTTGTTCATCATCTGAGACTTTGAGGGGTCGTGAGAAGTAAGGGAGTTGCTGGTTTACTCCTTGATTGGCCAGTCTATCTGCAACTTTGTTGGCAGTTCATCTGACATGTTTGAAGGTAATGCTTTGGGGATTCCACAACCCTTCCTCTAAGAGTTCTAGTCGGCTGAGCAACCTCCAGCTGGATGCCATCTTGGCTGCCGAAGTGCCTGCTTGTATTCTAATAGTTTCTGTTATTAGGATAAGTGAATCTCCCTCAACCTCTAAAGTGAAGAAGTTCTTTTGATCTGCAATGCAAATCCCTTTCAATAGTCCTTCTAGCTCAGCTGCATTATTAGTGTCTTTGCCAATCGATCCGTAATAGATATTCAATACTACGCCCATGTTGTTCTTGAATACTCCCCCGAATCCCGTCGGCCCTGGATTTCCCTTGGCTGCCCCATCAAAATTCAATTTGTATGAGTTGATTGCAGGAGGGGACCAAGTGAGGGGAGAGGTTGAACTAGTTGGTGGACGGGCTTTGACCTGGGCTAAAAAGGATACATCCAGATTCCAGGCTTTCAGGATGAGATGTTCCTGAGGAGAGTCTGGCAGATCTATGTCATGCCACTTTCTGATAGCTAGAGTTTCTTGAAGATTTTGTTTCAGAAGGAGCCATAGAGCATCAATTGGCCTGCTGATGTTGTTGAAAATTCTGTTATTCCTTTCCTTCTAGAGTATCCAATAGAGAAAGCCTGGGATTAGATTCCACAGAGAGTTTAGAAGCGGGATTTGAAAAGGGTGCTTTGGCCATTTTCTAATGGTTTCTTTGATATCTCCCATCCGATCTTCCGATCTCCTATTGCAATGTTCAATTTTCTCCCATAGTTGAGTTGCTAGAGGACAAGTCTCCATTAGATGCCTGATGGATTCAGAGTGGAGATTGCAATTGGGGCATCTTGATGGGCCAATGAATCCTCTTTTTTGCGGGTTGTCCCAGGTAAGGATGCGCCTCTTACTTAAAAGCCATAGAAATGTGGAGACCTTGGGCCATATTCCTGGTTGCCAGACCCTTTCCCATATCTGATCCTTGTCTGTCTGGGAGGCTGAGTAGCAAAGCTGGTGAGCTTCCTTGGTGGTGAACATTCCCTTTGGCGTGTGACCCCATCGCAGTTTGTCCTGCTAGTTTGAATATTTGACTCTTCTATAATTTAATTCCTGATCTATTTCATTATGAGTTTGCCCTTGCCAATCAGCCTGCCAGGTGCTATCAAGTTTCCAAATCTAAAAATCTTGGAACGTATGCTACTGCCAGAATTGATGAACATGGGTGAGATTTTCCTGCTGCCTGGAAACTTGCCATATTGGCTTGTGGAATAGAGTGGCCAGTTTTGGGAGTTGTTGCCAAGAGTCCTCCCAGAACCTTGCTGTGGTACCTGAGTGAATTTCCCAAAAACTATGCTCTTGAATGAAGGCGCTGTGGAGCTTTGCAGCGTTCCATATCAGAGAGCCTTGGGTTGTAGTCCTGATTCTAATGAGGTCGCTCCATTGGCTTCCCGGAGCATATTTTTCTTGCCATAGCCTTGCCCAGGGTGTATGTGGTTTAGAGATCCAATTCCACCATATACGAGCTCCCATTGTTTGTTGCTTTGGAGAGGATCCCTTAGTCCAAGCCCGCCGACCTCCTTCCAATTGACAAGATCCCATTTCCTGTTGAGACCAGAAGAGCCCCACAGAAAATTTCGCTGAAGATTGCTGATTGCTTTGAGAACCCATTTTGGTGCTACCAGGATGGAGAAAAGATATAGAGGCATGGCCTGGAGAACCGATTTGATCAAGATGAGTCTACCAGCCATATTGAGAGAGCAAAATGTCCAAGACGAGAGCCTTTATTCCAATTTGTCTAGGAGAGTCCTCCAGGAAGTGTGCTTAATGGTCGAGTCTAACAAAGGAGCCCCCAGGTATTTTGATGGAAGCGATGCTATAGAGAACCCCAGAGTACGTGCAATATTCCTTTGAGTGGTGGCGGGGGTATTGAGAAAAAAGAGTTGGGATTTTGAGGCATTGATGGAGGTATCGGAGGCTTCAAAGAAAAGACAGAGCAGAAATTTGAAAGCTTTAGCCTCTTGAGAGGAGGGATGACCAAATAACATGCTGTCGTCTACAAACTGTTGATGGGATAAGGGATGAAGACCGTGGAGAGAAATGCCTTTTAGAGCTTGGGTGGAGACAGCGGAGTTGAGCAGATGACTGAGCCCTTTTGCCATTAGGACAAAAAGGAAGGGGGTTAGGGGATCCCCTTGATGAATACCATGGGAGGGGTGGAAAGGCGATGAGGGGGAACCATTGAGCAGGACAGAGATACAGGGAGAGCAAATGAGATTCATGATCCATCTTGTCCAGGTGGAGTTGAAACCAAATGCCAATAACATCTGATGAATATAATTCCAACTGAGTTTATCAAAAGCTTTGTAGAGGTCCAGCTTTAGAATCATACCTGGTTTTTTCAGAAGCTTTAGAGAGTGGATTACCTCATTTGATAGAATGATGCCGTCCATAATCTTCGGCCCTTCTACATAACCAGTCTGCTCCGGTGAAATGATAAGAGGTAGGAGAGGTTTGAGCCTGTTCGCCAGTACTTTAGAGATAAGCTTGTAGATGACATTCCACAGTGCTATCAATATATATTTGTCAGGCTTATTAGGTTCATCCCCTTAGGTACTAGCGCTAAGAAAGTTGCATTGAGGGAGGGCAGAATCCAGTGCATATTTCTTGATTCCTCCACCAATTCCCATACCTCTGTCTTTATGAGCTCCCAAAACTCATGAAAGAAATTGGCAGTAAAACCATCAGGACCAGATGCCTTCCCATCCTTGAGTTGGGCCATCGCATCTTCTACCTCCTGAAGTGAAATGGACTAGAGCAGTTTGTTGTTATGATCCTCCGTTATGATTTTAGGAATGTGTTGCGTGATAGTTCTGATTGCTTGATCTTTGTTTCCTGGAGGCTCCCTGAGAATTTCCTGAAAGTAATCTTTAAATTCCTTCTCCATGTCTTCATGCGCTTCTAATCTTTCCCTTTGTTGGTTGTTGATGAATGCTATGTTGTTGTGCATTCTTCTTTGGATGGCGGTTCTATGGAAGAATTTTGTATTCTTCTCCCCCTCCTTGAGCCACCTGATTCTGGACTTTTGACGCCATAGGATTTCCTCTTGCTGCCTGCAGGCTTCAATTTGATTCTAGAGGGTCTTCTCCTGATGCGCCTGCTCATCTGTCCTACCTTCCAAGATGAAAGTCTGTTGTAGTGCGCTCATTTGCTATTCCAACCTTTTGCGATTCTGAAAAATGTTGCCAAACTGTGTGCGGTTCTACTCTTTGAGAACTTGTTTTAAGTTCTTTAATTTCTGTTGGAATTGGAACATTTTGGTGCCTGCCAGTGGCATGAATGATTTCCATTCCTCACTAACCATTGTCTTGAAGTTAGGATTTGAGAACCAGAAGGCTTCAAATTGAAAAGGTATGTTGCTTCTTGTACCTGGCCGAGACCCTTGTAACATAATTGACCAGTGATCTGATCCACCTTGGGGCAATATCGAGGCATGAAAGTCCCCTCCCAGGTGTATGGCATTGTCCGAGATGAGGAACCGATCTAGCCCGGAGGCGATGCGTTGAGTGCCCCTGCGCTCATTGGTCCAAGTATATACTCCATCAGAAGTCTAAATGTCCATTAATTGATTACTTTGAATGAATTCTCTGAGACCATTGCTGTCACCTTCTAACCTTGTTCTGCCTCCTTGCTTCTCCTCCATCGTCTTGATGATGTTGAAATCATCTCCACTGATCTAGAGGGGGAACTGCCTGTTAGCATTGAGAATGGTGAGAGTATCCAAAGGTTCTAATTTTTGTTGTAAATTCTGTGGAAAATACACTTTTGAGAGATGTCCATGGATCTTTGTGCCGATGAGATGGAAGGACGCTTGGATGAGGAAATGGGTGGCATGAAAGTATTGTAGAGTGAGAACCTGTGGGTTCCATAGGATAGCTAGTCCGCAGGAAGCCCCAAAGGCATCTACTGAAACTGAGCAGCTGCTTGACTAGACCTTGTTGCGGATTCTTTCTATAGCAGCATTATTACTTCTCGTTTCTTGAAGAAAAACTAATGATGGTTTTTCTTGTTGAATCAAGTTTTTTAACATTCTGTGTTTTGAGGGGCTATTGAGCCCTCTCACATTCCAGGAGCTAAGCTTCATGAGGGATAGTGGGGTTTGGGTTTGTAAAAATTTGTCAACTTAGGGAACCGCCTGGATTCCATAAGTATTTCTCCTACAATGATGGTCCTTTGCAGGTCTGTTTTGCGCCCTGTTTTCTTTGTTTCTTTGAGAATTTTTTTCCATCCCAAGGGCTTTTGGCTTGTATGCCAAGAATTTTGTTGCGCTGTGATTTGATTAAAACTCCTTCGAGCCTGTCGATTTGCCAAGGGGGTATTGAGTTGTATTCTTTTTGCTTACAAGCTGTTTCTAATTTGAGGATATCTAGACCATCCAGACTGACATTCTCTGGATCCTCATCCATGATGGTGGAGGAACTCTGATCCTCCACAGATACAATTTCCTGTAGACTGAGGGCTAGAGCTGCATCTAGATCCATTGCTGAGAACTTCTAGCCAAACTCTGGAATGTAGAAATTTCTGTTTTCCCACCCTGGTTTTCAGTTTCTCCTTATTTCTCCCATGTAGTTAAATGCCCATTCCCATAACCATACATTTAACAGACTGGAAAAAATAAATATTGCTGAAAACACAAATTCTGGAAATTTTTCAGAATGCTGGAAATTGCAGAATTAAAAATAAGCAATCAAAAACAACCATTAAAACACATTAAAACACTGATATTTTGGTCAACTTGACCCTGGAAAAACCCCCTACAACTCTTGGGGAAAACCAGTTTGAGAGCTCTTCTTTATTTCTGAAAATTACCTTTTTACAGTGAGAATTATTCAGCAAAAAATCAGCAAGCAAATTTACAACTTATCTCCTTTCCCGTGCCTCACAGCAATCTGTAAATTACATCAAACAGGACAACAATAAATGTTGTACGGCCTCTGTTTTGTGTGCAAAAAAATCAGCAAACTGCTCCTCGATTTTTGTGCAAAAATCTGCCTTTCACTATGTGCTGAATCAGCTGTACAAATCTGCTCAACTGCTGCCTTGGAATGTGTGCCAAGTTGCTGTCTCCTTCTCCTCCCTGCTCAGAAATCTCTCTTGCTCTCTTGCTCTCCTTCTCCCAATCTGCTCATGAAAGAATGAATGACCTTTTCCTCCTTTTCCTCCTTTAATATAACTCCAAGTGACTTTTGGGTGATCCAAGTGACTTTTGGGTGATCTCTAAATCCAATGGCTGAAATAGATTTAGATCAATGGCTGAGATTAAATGCTCATTTAAATCTCACTTTCTATTTTTTAATTCACCCCACTTTAATAAAGACCCACTTAGTCATTTATTTCCAAAGTCACTTTTCCTTTCTAATTTTTCATTTACTTTATAAAAGTTACTTTAAAATTAGACTTAGTAACTTTATCACTTAAAGTCACTTTTAAATTAGATTTAACTTTATAAAATTATAAAGTCACTTTAGGAGAAAAATTAAATTCTTTTGGACACTTTTCCCTAGGCCAAAGATCAAAGCCTTAGGGAACCACTTGTCCTCCGGTACCAAATTTCAACACTCCCTCTTACCGAGGAAGGTGTTCCTCACCACACCCATCTTGTCTCTGAAATAGACATGCTTGCCCCGTGGTAAGGCTTTGGTAAGAATATCTATAACCTGCTCATCAGTGGAAATATACTCAAGCTTCACAGCTCCCTTCTGAACATAGTCTCTGATGAAATGATATCTGATCCCGATATGCTTTGACCTGTCATGAAATACTGGATTCTCCGTGAGTTTAATGCAACTCTGATTATCACAGTAAATCACTGAAGGTCTCAACGACTGACCAAATAAGCCAAACAACATCTTGCGAAGCGAGATAGCCTCACAACTAGCTAGACTGGCTGCCATATACTCTGCTTCCGCTGAACTCAGTGCTACTGACTGCTGCTTCCGGCTGAACCATGACACTACTGCTGAAACCAACCCAAAACAACACCCTGAAGTGCTCTTCCTATCAGAAGCACAACCTGCCCAATCAGAATCAGTGTATCCTGCCAATCTCACTCCATCTCCCTGCCTGTAGTCCAGACCATAATCCACTGTCCCCTGCAAGTACCGCAAAATGTGTTTTGCAGCCACCCAGTGAACCTTCCTAGGCTCACACATAAACTGACTCATCGCGTTGACTGCAAAACAGATATCTGGTCTACTGTTGACCAAATACATCAAGGAACCAATCAACTGCCTGTACAATGTGGGATCCACCAACTCGGAATCCGAAGCATGAAGCTTCTTCCAGTTGGTGATCATCGGTGTCGACATGGGTCTACAATCCTCCATGTGGAATCTGCTAAGGATGTCCACAATATACTTCCCCTGCCCCAGAAAGAAATGCCCCTCCTCCTGCCACACCTCCAAACCCAAAAAGTAATGCATCAAGCCGATGTCCTTCATCTCAAACTCCGCCGCAAGATCTCTCTTGCAGTGCTCTATGAGTCTCTCTGCACCTGTAATGATCAAGTCATCCACATACAGCACCAGAATGAGAGGCTCCTCACCAATCACAATAAAGTAAAGGTTCGGATCTGCCTCACTCTTTGTGAAACCCATCCCCTGCAAGTATGCATCTATCCTGGAGTACCAAGCTCTGGGAGCTTGCTTCAGGCCATAAAGGGCCTTCTTCAATCTGCACACATGGGACTCCTTCCCATGCACCTCAAAGCCCTGTGGCTGCTCAATGTACACATCCTCCTGTATGAAGCCATTGAGAAATGCGGTCTTCACATCCATCTGGTGGATCTTCCAACCCATCTCTGCTGCTATCGATATAATGGAGCGGATTGAAGTATATCGAGCCACGGGAGCGAAGGTCTCCTCATAATCAACTCCCTCTACCTGGGAGAACCCTCTAGACAGAAACCTCGCTTTGAATTTCTCAATGCTGCCATCTGGAAGTAACCACGGATTTTCCCTCAGGCCTCAGCACCACCTCCCAAACATCATTCTTCATGATAGAAGAATACTCCTCCTGCATGGCCTCTCTCCAGACTTGCTGGCTAGCTGCCTCCTCATAGCTAGAAGGCTCAGAGTCAAGGATGCTCGTAACCATCGCCATATAACTACAAAACCTCTTAGGTGGTCTACTCTCTTTGACCGGCCTCTTCGGCTCAGCAACAGATGTGGCATCTCTCAAGGTGTCTTGAAGCCACTTGGGCTTCCTCTTCCCTGAGCATGATTCTCCCATAGGAGAATGAAACTGATCCTCCTCATCACCATCAGTAGCCTGAACTCCTGACTGTCTGTCTGTTGTCCTCCTGCCTGCACCTGAACCTGTAGAAGCTGAGGTACTGTGTGAACTGTCCATTAGTGGACTCCCTAGTGAACTGCTCTGCATGCTGCCCGGAGCACCACCCCTCTGGCTCGATGAGCCACTGCTCACTGACGGACCTGACATCCTCATAGATGTACCTCCTTATCCTTCTGATCCCTGCCCACTGGATCCCTGCGACTGACTCAACTGCTACTGAGGGTCTGGCTGATCCAGATACTCTAACTCCCGTGACCTCCTAAAGGCCCTGTCCTCCTCAAACTTCACATCCCGTCTGACAACAACTCTCCTCTGTGCAGGGATGTAAATCCGAAAGGCCTTTGAGGTCTCACTGTAGCCCACAAAGGTACCCTTCTCTGCGGTGGGCTCTAGTTTGGTCATCTTCTCCTTGGGTATATAGGAGTATGTAATGCATCCAAAGATATGAAGATGACCAAGATCAGGCTTCTTCCCAGAGAAAGCCTCCTCCGGAGTCATGTGCCCCAAGGCACGATGTAGACTCCTGTTCTGCAAGTAAACAGATGTGTTGCAGGCCTCTGCCCACAAGAACAATGGCAACCCCTGATCATGTAACATGGTTTTGGCAGCCCCTATGATGGATCTGTTCTTCCTCTCTGGAACCCTGTTCTACTAGGGGTTGTAAGGAACAATGAACTCCCTCCTAATGCCTGCCTCCGCACAATAGTCAACAAACTCTCCAAGGGTGTACTCTCCTCCATTGTCCGACCTCAAGGACTTGATCTTTCGACCTGTCCAAGTCTCCACAAGAGCTTTGAACTCCTGAAACCGCTTGAAGACCTCACTCTTGGTCTTCAAAAAATAAATACAGGTCCTCCTGGAGTGATCATCAATGAATAAAACATAGTATTCATATCCACTCAAGGAAACATGAGACATCCGACCGCTCACATGGGAATGAATCAAATCAAGTATCCCCGTCGCTCTACTGTCACTGCTGGGAAAAGGGGATTTGGCAAACTTGCCCATCGCACAACCTCTGCAAGTATCAAAGTGGTCAGTACTGAAATCTGGCACACCTGTAGTGATCTCCCGCAATGTCCTGAAGGCTCCATGATACATATGTCCCATCCTGCGGTGCCAAATCTCACACAGCTCAGAACTGCTAGCTCTGCTGTCGGTACTACTGCTCAATGCCAAAAGGGGTTGGAATGCAAACTTGTACACCTTTGCATGGCGTACACCTATCACTTTAGCTGAATCAGCTGGAGTGCCCCTGGGATACATCAACACCTGTCCTCCCCTGAACAGTACCTCATATCCTCTGTCCTCCAAAGCTGAGACGGATATGAGGTTCTTCCTCATCCCTGGCACATAAAGAACCTCTAACACCTTCAAGGGAGGTTTGGACTCCCTCTGAAATGTCACTGTCCCCACCCCGACTACTCTAACAACTCTGTCATCACCGAGTACTACCTCAATATCAGTTCCACTCTCTGAAAGCTCTGAGAAGTACTCACGGACTCCTGTCATGTGACGTGAAGCCGCACTGTCCACATACCAGATACCTGTAGATGCTCTGCTAATCGAGGGAAAAGCATGCTCCCTCTGAACCTGTGTGGCAGGTGATCCTGCACTAGAGGACTCACACGTAGTGAACGCAAACTCTCGATCAAAACGACCAGCAAAGTCCTCAATCTCTGCGGAAGCTGCCACGTCCTGGTTCTTCCCCTTCTTCTTCTTCTTCTTCTCCAGACACACAACTACACAGTGTCCCATCTTTTGACAATTCCAACACTTCACCTTAGAATAGTCCTTCTGTGTGTTCCCCTGTTTACCTTTACCTTTGCCTTTGCTCCCACCACCGCTTGTGGAAGCCTGCTTCTTCCCTTTGCCTTTCTTGCCTCCTGCCACTAGTGCTACGTCCTCATCCTGCTCAACTGGCTTGGCTGCCCCAAGCTGTCCTTTCCTGATCTCTGTCTGAATGCAATCATCCCAAAACCTCTCCCATGTGGGAAGGGTCTCACGTGCACAAGCCCCATCAGCAAAGTTCAACCATGAACTGGGGAGGCCATTCACTACAATACGCACCAACTCAGTGGATGGAATGGCCTCTTCAATCGCTGCCAACTCATCTCTCACATTGGTAATCTTTGTGAGATATCCAGCTGCACTATCATTACCCATCTTAATTTTCTTCAGCTTCTCCTTCAGGACCATCTTCCGGTTCTCATTGGTACTCTGGTAGAGATTGGACAATGCTGTCCACATCTCATGGGCATTGCTCTCTCCTCTCACATGAGCAATGCAATGGTCTTTGATTCCATCTAGAATCAACCTCTTACCCTTATTGTTCTTCTTTTTATACTCAGCCAACTGAGTAACATCAGTGGGCACAACAACAGGGTTTTGTGCGGTATGCACCATGATATCCCAGACTTCTGCCTCCTCAAATATACTCTGCATTCTCTCCTTCCAAAAGCTGTAATTTATATGCCCATTCAGCCTATCCTCCACCATCAATCCCAATGACATCCTGCTGTCCTAAAACTGAAAAATAGCACTGCTGTAGTAAAGATAAAACTGCTCTTTATGAAAAAATCAGCTTAATGGAATTTTCTGAGTGAAAAATCAGCAACTGTAATTTTTCCTTTTGCTGTCCCAAACTGCCCTTCAGCACTCAAGCTCTGATACCATGTAGAAATTTCTATTTTCCCACCACGGTTTTCAGTTTCTCCTTATTTCTCCCATGTAGTTAAATGCCCATTTCCATAACCATACATTTAATAGACTGGAAAAAATAAATATTGCTGAAAACACAAATTCTGGAAATTTTTCAGAATGCTGGAAATTGCAGAATTAAAGATCAGCAATCAAAAACAGCCATTAAAACACATTAAAACACTGATATTTTGGTCAACTTGACCCTGGAAAAACCCCCTACAACTCTTGGGGAAAACCAGTTTGAGAGCTCTTCTTTATTTCTGAAAATTGCCTTTTTACAGTGAGAATTATTCAGCAAAAAATCAGCAAGCAAATTTACAACTTATCTCCTTTCCCGTGCCTCACATCAATATGGAAATTATAGCAAACAGGACAGCAATAAATGCTGTACGGACTCCGTTTTGTGTGCAGAAAAATCAGCAAACTGCTCCTCGATTTTTGTGCAAAAATCTGCCTTTCACTATGTGCTGAATCAGCTGTACAAATCTGCTCAACTGCTGCCTTGGAATGTGTGCCAAGCTGCTGTCTCCTTCTCCTCCCTACTCAGAAATCTCTCTTGCTCTCTTGCTCTCCTTCTCCCAATCTGCTCATGAAAGAATGAATGACCTTTTCCTCCTTTTCCTCCTTTAATATAGCTCCAAGTGACTTTTGGGTGATCCAAGTGACTTTTGGGTGACCTCTAAATCCAATGGCTGAAATAGATTTAGATCAATGGCTGAGATTAAATGCTCATTTAAATCTCACTTTCTATTTTTTAATTCACCCCACTTTAATAAAGACCCACTTAGTCATTTATTTCCAAAGTCACTTTTCCTTTCTAATTTTTCATTTACTTAATAAAAGTTACTTTAAAATTAGACTTGGTAACTTTATCACTTAAAGTCACTTTTAAATTAGATTTAACTTTATAAAATTATAAAGTCACTTTAGGAGAAAAATTAAATTCTTTTGGACACTTTTCCTTAGGCCAAATATCAAAGCCTTAGGGAACCACCTGCCCTCCGGTACCAAATTTCAACATGGAACAGATTTCTCCAAGGAAGTGGGGAGTGAGCCAGTACCTGGAACAAGTTTTTGTTTCAGGTCAGGGTAGATTAGGAGGCTAGAAGGAATGAGTGTGGAGGATGGCCTTGAGGTGTTGGGAGCTTGGGAGGATGAGGGAAGGGAGGGGTTCTCCTGAGGCTCTGAGCTTGGTTTTTTGGGGGATCAGGAGAAGAGAGAAAAATGAATATGTTCTGGGAATCAGGTTTTTTTGGGCTTTCTGGGACTACATGATTTTTCTTTGCATGCCTTCGGTGATTTGGAACTTTAATGAATCCTTCAGAGTCTTTTCTAGATTCATTGGCAGGGGATTTGGATTGAGAATTCAAAGGATAATCTCAGAAGAGATGGCCATGTTCATGGCATTTACGACAACGAAAAGGGATATGCTCGTAGTCTAATCATTGGATCCATTCAAAATCATCATGAAAGATACTTACCGAGTCGGCTAGAGCTTTGGTCAAGTGCATCTCGACATAAATTCGAGCATATGAGGTATATCTGCGGGTTTTGGTTTCCTCAACAACTTTGATAAAAACCCCTAATTTGTTACCGATGTCTGCTAGCGTTTCTTCTTTCTAGTATTCCACAGGAAGGGAGTACATACGTATCCAAACTGGAGCCCAACTAAAATCTTCCTTTGCAGGGTTAAACCTAGCTTTCCAATCCCAAAGGTATAGACCTCAGGAGTTAAAGAAGTACGGGCCTCCTTCGAATATGCGAGATTTGTCCTCCGCATAGTGGAAAATGGCTGTGAAGAAACCTTTGGGTCCAAGCTGCAGAGCGACTTGTCCTTTGGGCTTCCATTTTGAAGCTATCCATCCCTGCAACGCCTTTTCAGTTGGCCAGAAACCTAGGAACTTACCTATGAGCGCATGGTCCTGCATGAATTGGATTTCGCTGTTGATACAATGACTCGGGAGATCGAATTTGATTCGTTCTGCAGCTTTCGGGATGCATGTTGCTGAGGTCGCCTTTGGCTGTGACGACGTTTGATTCACACCTTTATCTTTGTCATCCGCTTCACACGCTGCTGAGGGATCAACTTCGCTATTTATCTATCTAGATCCCTGATATGTTTCCGGGAAACCGCCAGGAGAGGACAGAGGTACTGCAGACTTTCCAGTCTCAGAGGCAGAAGCGTTATAAGAAGGGGGGGAGGATCCCACCCCTCCTGCAAGCGCGTCCATGGAAGGGAGGTCAGAAGAAGCGCGGCGGTGCAAGCTTGGAAGGCCAAGGGTGAGTAGGGATTAGGGTTGTATTTTTCCTAGCAGAGCGAGGCATTCACAGAGAGCTTCCTCAACATCCGTTCATAATTTTAATGATGCTTTTACATGACTTTCCTTTTTCAATTTTTAAGAATCGATAAAAAGCTAAATATGACTCTAGTCCCCTTTGATTTTTAATGAGCCTGAAGTGAAAAGTGCTCTGATGGAACTTTTCTTTTAAGGAGTCGAAAGGAATGAAAGTGACTAATCTGGAGATCTAGATAGAGGGATTACCAAACCAATCATAAAACTACAATATACACCTTGGTGGTAAATTAAAAATAAATTACCAAGGACTTATGTACGATAGTCAATCTTCCCGAATGTTGTGTTCAGTGCATAACGATCGATAAGGCGACAGACATGGCTTCCTATGGATAAAGGATATAAGTCTATTGTGGTCTCCCAATATATACTCGATGGTACAGGGAGCACAAGTCCATGCTATCACTTGTCGTATCAAAGATGAGGAATCACCCAACCTTAAAAAGATAGTTACTAGATTTTACAATGCGAGAACACGTCTCTAGCCTAGACCTCTAACTGTGTTGCGTAAGGTTCGAAAGCATTGTTAAGTTCATTGAAATTTATTTTAGAGTTGATCTTGCTTAGAATTTTGCCTTTCAATGGTTCACCATGTGATGTATATGTAAAATTCCTAAATGAAATCTATAATGATAAAAAATCGTTGTTTATTTTTAGCAATGAAAATCCTAACTACTAAGGAAAGAAGATTACGATTATTTCAAACAAAGAGCAAAGAGCACACATTAAATGCACTTTTCCTAAATCATGTTTCACACACAATATATATTCAAATGCATGTATTTGTTTTTCATTCCCTTAATGTAAGGAATGCCAAAAAGAGAACTAAGTATAGATCTGAAACATTTCACTCAAAGTGACATTTTGACAATTTCTTTCCAAAATGGAAAGGAAGACTAAACGAAACTTTGCAATTTCTAATAGAAAATGCTTTTGACACTTCAAATCAAATCAAATACAAATCAAAAGGTTCAATCGACTACCTAGAGAAGGAAGACTCAATGACACTTCTCTTTTCGACACAAAAACAACAGTTACGACACTTTTTGGACCAAAACGATAGATTGATTTAATTAACTTTTCAACAGAGGATTGTAAATGATGGAAAAATAAATAAAGAATTTTACTAATCCTTATCAATGGAGGCTAAACAATGTAATGCAAGCAAGCTTCAGACACTATTCATAAGCAGCAAAAAACAACTAAAAAGAGCTGGAAACAACGACAAAAAAACCCAAATTTCAAGGAGAGAAATAGGATTACTTAGTCTTTGCACCTGTGCTTCACAGAAACAGGGATGCATCACACCTACTACACTCAGGAAGTGCGATGCATACTGGTTCATAGTTACAAACATTGTGATGGGCCAGGGAGCACGACTGAGATGGGTTTTGGCTCAAATTTGTAGTTGATTTCAGTGGATTAAGCTGAGCTATTATGGACAGTAAAGAGAAAAATTACAGGGGTATGATCTTGGGAGGTTATGGAGCCACCAACAGGGCATCTAGAATGTTTGTAAGTTAGATATTCAGTTCATAAACTAAACCAAAGATTGAGTGAAGCAGTATTCATGTACTTTGCAATTGCAAAGCAAGAGCAGTTCGAAGGTTATCTGGTTAACTTCAGGCTCCATCTATAGTTTATAAAGAAAACAAAAACAACAAACAATCAATCTATTCAATACCTAGCAGAGTCACGATTTTGTTTTCAATAAAACTAGTGTCTTTTCGATCTGCTAGTACCACTAGGATTAGCAGCTATCTTAGAAACAAACAATCAAAGCAATTTGTGATTTCCTCTATGTATGATAGATAAGAGAGAAGCGAAGGGACCAACCTAGGTCTTCCACTTGAATCCTTGCTTGATTTCTCTCCTCCTCGATAGAGCTTACAACTCCTTTCCTACTTATCCCGCTTAGAGAATACCTGTAGAGACAAAGCAACAAAACACCATCAAAGCATCTCGATCTATTATATCATAAGCATTGCAGAATCAGAAATACAATGAGCATACAATGGCATTTACAAATAACAACATTCACAAATACACGATTGTATGGAGGAAAACTCAAAGAACTTTATTAAAATAGAAGGGAGAATTACAACCCAACTTTCTGATCCAGCATCATCCTCCTAGCATCAAAGCCGTCTTCACCTCATGAAAAGCAAGATCACCCAACAATACATTGTTTCTTATCAAATACAAACTATCAGCAGTTCCTTACAAATTACAAAATTCCAGCCTCCAGATCTCTCGGATGAGGGATCCATTTATAGTTGTCTGCAAGGGTGTGAGTCACCTTTTGGGTTTTTTATTAGTGTCATTCCACTTGTTGTTCTTGGTTCCACTTGGAGATTTCTTGGATCTCTTACTCATCCCTAGGCAAATTCAGAGAGGCAAGTGTCATGGGAGAAGTTTCTAAAAGATTCCGTGAGCAACCACTTAGCAAACTGTCTCAGACACTTGTCGATTACTGCTCATCGCACCCCACAGAAGGCATCTTCAATATGCATCGCACCTGGCTATTGTAGGAGCCTATATGCATCGCACCCTAATAGTGGAGCAGTCAGTATGGTCCAGTTTTGGCCAGTTTTGAGTGGTTTTTCAGGTGGAACTTTTGGGGAATGATGGAATCAGTTGACCTTAACTGATCCTTTAGGGTATGAAACAACACTTTTAGGGGTTAAAGAGCCCTTGGTTTGTCGACATATAAGATTGGGGTTGTAGTGCCCAAGTATATCTATAACAGTTTTATAGTAAATGAGCGATTGGAACCAATTAACTTGACAACTTACTTAATGAAATGGTATGGTGCAAGTAACTCTTCTATTAAACACCTCAAGCAAAGATTACCCTCCAAAGAGTCCAAGTGTATCTAGCTAATGTTTGTTCTAGGTACAACAAGACCTTCCTTCTGCCATCACCTTAGGTAAAGCCCTAGGATTATAATCACTAAGTTCACAAACTATAACAATTTTACATGTGGGGACAGTCGTAGATCAGATGTACACACAAGGGTAGATTAACAAGCTCAATCCCCTTGAAGGTTCCTCCACATGATGATTTGGAGGTTTACTTTCAAGTGACTCCGAGTACCTTTTGGTACCATTGTAATACGTGTAAATCATTGTATCTAGGACAATGAATTGGGTAAGATCACTTCACCAGATTCGACACGACCTCATGCTTAACTCATGTATAAGAAGAGATTTTGAGGGAAAAATGGAAATAATTGGATTGTCTCTCCCTAAGTAAATATTCTATTTTTATTTTGTAGATTTGGAAAGTTTGCTTCCTTCCCTATTGCAAAGCCCTACACTTAAGCTATTGTAGGTGAAAAGAGCTCTAAAAAATAGAAAATTTTAGATGAAATTTAATTAACGTTGTATTATTAAGCTATTATTTTACTCAATGGTTGATGAAGGAGAAACTTATGGTGTTGCGACACGACTCAAAATATTAATGCATCTAAAATGAAAAAGCAAATTTCAATTTCAATGAAATTCTATTTAGAGAAGAAAAGAGTTTCTATGATTTTTTTGAGAAATGAAATGCAAAAACTCACAACTTTTCCAATCTCTTAAAGAAACAAATTTCACAATGTTGTAATGATAATGAAATCAACAAAATAATTTCCAGATTTCCCTAATCATCAAAATAAACTAAGACAAGTTTACTCAATCGGTGAGAAAGGTAAAACTTATGGTGTTGTTTTTTTTCCACAGAAAAAACTGGAACCATTAATTAATAAAAATAGGTAGCTACAAAGCATATGCAAAGCATTACAAGAGGACTCATTCTTTACCTTGAGATAATGAAAAGAAAGAAGTCCCATCTAGTTGAAAATAAAACCAGCGCAATCACCCTCGCCCAGAAAGCAATGAGTCAGCGCGACAGTCCCTTATGAATGGAATTTGGGAAAATCACTCACCGAAATCTCATCAGGAGTGAGGCAAAAGACCTGTCTAGAAAAAGCACACCGCCCAGGAGCCAATAGAAGGCATGCAAGCGATGTAAAATTGATGCAGAATCAGAGAGTCTGCACGAAAAAAGGAGCATACATCTTACAAGAGGCAATCTTGCGTAGACACGATCAAGATTCTAGAGGAATAGTAAAACGAAATAGAGATCAGGTCAAAACGAGCCTCCTTTTACAAGGAAAGCAGCCTGAAAGACCTGAGGAGCAGCGAACAGGAAAATGAGAAACAAATGTAGAAAAACAAATATTTACAGAGCACAGTAAAACGATTATGAGAAATGATAACTAAATGAAAATGGGACGTTCAAGAGGTCGAACAACCCCATTCTCTTCTTCCAAAATAGACCACGACCCCATGTTTTGATCAACACCTTCTTTAGAGAGACGATCAGCTTCAGAATTTCTTTCCCTGAAGATGTGGCTAAGGGAGATCTCTAAGGAAATATTTTTAAGTCAAGTAGCTTCTCTAGGCAGGGAAAGCAGGATGAAATTACTGCATAGTTGTGTCCCATTGAACCATCGCACAGTGTTCATAGAATCCCCGAAAATCTGAACTTCTTGCACGTTCCTCAGGACAAGCCAACAAAGAAGAAGGTGGAGGGCTTTCAACTCAGCAAAATTATTGGATCCTTGGCGAAGGCCTACTGAAGCCTTAACAGTCTTTTCCTTTGAAAGATGAATTATTAAACCAGCCCCACAACGACCATTTATGTCTGAGGCCCCATCATAATAAGCCCACGGAATGGAGAATCTTATAGTTTCTTGCCGAACCAACCTGGGAGAAGGAGTAGCCTGTGGTACAGGGATACTATCAAATATAACAGTGCCTTTAGCAGCCAATCTTTCAATCGGGAAGACAGAGTCCTTGAAGATGACCCGATTCTTAGCAAGCCACGTCCCCTAAGTAATGAGAAGCGGAATGGATCTCTCTCTCTCATTTGAAGCTTCTTTCCACCACTTCTGCCAAGCTTCCAGAATCCCTTGCCCTTCCCACCTATAATGAATTTTGAGTAACCTTAACGTTTCGGCCCATAGTCTAGAATTGAAAGGGAAGAAAAGGAACAGGTGATGAACTGATTTGAAGCTATATTTGCAAAGAGGGCACCATCCTGGGCCAATCCTACCACGTGTTTGAAGAAAATCCCAAGTAGGGACTTTTTGGTGCAAGACACACCAAAAGAAAAGTCTGGTTTTCATTGGACCTTTTAACTTCCATAGAGGTCTGGCCCACCAAGTCGGATTTTCCCACCCTTTCTGGGTCATCATCCATTTGTACCCCATCTTTGGAGAGTAGACGCCATTCTGAGCAAAGACCCACCGAAGTTCATCTAGAGTGTCTGAGAGCCTGATTGAAGAGTTAAGGATGTCATTCCTGTATGAATCCCATTCCTCCAGCCATTCTTCATCGAACTGTAGATATATTCCTTGCATCCACCCTTGGCTCAATATGGAGGTAGTCCGGGGATCAGCCACTTGGTTTAATGTGAAACGACCCTTCTCTTTTAAAGCCGCCACCAAACCCTGAGATAGAGAGAACCGCTCTGAACAACCAATCCAGGGGTCTCTACCCAACCTTATTTGAGATCCATCCCCCACGCTCTAGGCCAAACCCTTTTCAATAATGTTGATAGAGGCTATTAAAACTTTCCAAACCACCAAGGAGTTTTTGTAGGTCTTTATAGGCAATCTGATCCAGTCCATTGTTGATAGAGGGTCAATGCATTTTCTCTTTGTAACAGAAGTCCACAAATTTTCAAAATAAATGAGCCTCCAGGCGAGTTTGGCTACTAAATATTGGGAGAAGCATTGAAGATTTTTTATCCCCCAGCCTCCCCACTCTTTGGGATGAGCCACTTTATCCCAGGCGATCCACGGGGTAACCTTCTCTGTCTTGGACCCTACCCATAGAATCCTGCTGCAAAGTTTATCGATTTGGGATAAGACTCCTTTAGGAACCCAAGTCAGGCTGGCCCAATAGACTGGAATAGCCATAAGCACAAATTTTATTAACACAAGCCTTCCAGCCCTGGAAAGCCATCTGAAACTCCAATGTTTCAGCTTGGATTCAATTTTTGTGAGGATCCAATTCCAATATTTGTTCCTGTAGTTGTCCTGTTTGAGGAGAAAGCCCAAGTATTTGAAGGAATCCTCCAGCGCTTTGACATCGAAGTTTAAGACCATCGTCATGCTATGAACCATTTCTTTGGACATACCTGAGCAAGTGAGAGAGGATTTTTTCTCATTTATACAAAGTCCAGTTGCCTTCAGGAAAAGGTCCATGATCCTTTGGAGCGTCTTACAATCCTCTAGACTACCATTGCTGAACAGAATTATGTCGTCCATGAATAGGAGGTGGGTGACCCAAAATTTTTTAGCTGCTTCAATGCCTTTGAGAGACCCTTGTCTTTTAGCATCGTGAATCATAAGGCTGATGCCTTCTGTAGCCAGTAGAAACAAAATGGGAGAGAGCAGACAACCTTGACGCAGACCGCATTCATGACTGAAAAAACTAGAGGCCGCTCCATTAATCAGAATAGCTATGGAGGAGGAAGAAATACAACTCATAATCCATTTCACAAATTCATACCTGAAACCTAGATGAGTAAGTAAAAGCCTAAGGTAAAGCTAGCTGATTCTGTCAAAAGGCTTTGACAAATCGATTTTCACTACTACTCCTTTTTTCCTAATTTTTATACTATGAAGAGTTTCTTGAGCAACTCCAACTGCTTCATGAATTTGTCTACCATCGAGGAAGCCAAATTGCTCAGGGGAAACGTTTTTGGAGAGGAAAGTTTTTAATCCGAAGGCAATGACTTTTGCTATGATTTTGTAAACACAGGTACACAGGGATATGGGTCTAAATTCTTCAAAAGAGCCTGGGAGGTCAGATTTGGGAATAAGTGCAAAAAAAGTGGAATTGAAGGGATGAAATATTGATCCAGTGCGCCTGGATTCTTCCACAACTGCCACAAGCTCGTCACCAATGAATTCAAAGAAGTGTTGAAAGAATTCGATAGTCCAACCATCTGGGCCGAGGCTTTTGTCCTTTTGCATAGATTTGAGAATATCTTCTACCTCCTCCTTAGAAACGGGAGCCATGATGGATTCATTTCCTTCCTCCTCTATGAACCTAGGGAAGAACTGAGAAACTCTTATAACTTCAGCAATAGATGCTTCCTCTGGCGCTTTAAAGAGGTTCTTGAAATAGGTGTTCCCTAGAGAAGATAACTCTTCAAAATAACGAGCCATATCACCATTGGCTTTTTTCAATTCCCATATAGTATTAGAGTTTTTCCTTCCTTTTGCATAGTTTTGGAAAAACTTGGTGTTATCGTCCCCCACCTACAACCAGATCGCTCTACTTTTTAAGCACCAACTCTCTTCCCTGGCCTGGAGAATCCACTTCCTTTCCATCTCCAGATCTTTGAGTCTGGTCCGAGATTTGAATGTTCTATAACCGTTACCTCCTGGGTCTTCAAGAATGGCTATCTCCGAATTGACATTTTCCAGTGTTTTCTCTTCATTCAGTTTCTTCTGGAGTGCCCATTGCTTGGAGGCAGCCTTCATCCTTGTTAGGTTTTCCATGAATGTCTTGTTGTGACTTTCATCTTCGCTGAGATTAGCATTATTCCAAGTGCTGTGGAAAAGGATAATAAAGGATGCATCCAGAAGCCAGGAGGCATTAAATTTGAAAGGAGTGCCTGGTTTAGAGAAAGCACCCTTCACTTCGAGGAAGACAGGGAGATGGTCCGAGAGATTGCCTTCCTCAACCCAATGTCTGAAGGCCTGTAGCTTATCAGTCAGCAAATCACATAGAAGGAATCTGCCAAGCTTCTTCCCTACCCATTCTTCTCCTATTGTTTGATTCCTCCATGACAGACGCATCTTGAGCAGAGTGACATCCACCAGAGGAGAGGAGGCCAGTTTATTTATAAAGAAGTCAGTGAGAGGGTCTGCTCTTGCTCTGACCCCCCAACATTCTGTCATCCCCAGAGAAAAGTTAAGGTCTTCGCCGATTAGAAGATTTGGGTGCGTCATAAACGATTTAGCGAAGAAGGGGTTCCAGAACCTCTCCCGTTCCATAACAGGCCTGTAAACATTGATAATGAGAAAGGGGATGCATAGTTCAATGGAGTATAGTTCCACAGCCAGAACATTTTCCCATCCCCAAGAGGAGATCTCTCTAAGAACCTTCGTATTGAAACCTAATGCCACCCCTCCCGAATGACCATTGGCGTCTATGACCTGAAAGCTCCAACCCGGAAGAAGCTTAACGAGGCAACCTGTAACTTCTTCCCCCTTCCCCAGAGTTTCTTGAAGTAAAATAATATCAGGTTTATTGGACCTGACCAATTCCTTCAGAGCTAGCTTTTTGGGTTGGCTAGCTAGACCCCTGCAATTGTAGGATAAGATGATCATCGTAAACTCGCAGAGGGTGTCTGCTTTGCTCTAAGCACCCCTGGAAGAGACATCTGCTTCCCGTCAGCAATGTCGATGACAGCCTTCAACTGTGCCTTCGACAGATTAGTTTTCCTTCCTCTTTGCTTCCTCAGGCCTGATGACTCCATATCCAGCTCCAATCCACTCACAGCGAGCCCTTTTCCCTTTCTATTGGCCAAAGGTCTAAGATTATATGGGGGATCAGGACTCTGGACAGAAGGAGGGACAGAGTAGGCAGCATCGATGGGAAAAGAGGTCGGCAGAGGGGAGGAGGGAATGGTCATAATAATGCTATCAGTGGAGGTTTTCCCCTTCCTCAGATCCAACATTTCATTCAAGAGTTGTCTTAAAGGACTAGACTCATCACAACAAGACAGAGATAGAGCATTAGAAAAGCATAAGGAGGAGGGAGGGGAAAGAAACAAACTCGCCTGAGCCTCCCCAACCTTTTCAGAGACAAGTGAGGGGCCCCGGGAAAACATCGGATAAGAGGTGTGCTCATTTTCTGTAGTCCTCGGCTGTTCCTGGAAATCAACCTTCCCTTGCTCCGGGACCAAAACCTGAGCAGATGCCATAGGGTTGCTTTCCTTGGTCAGAGCCTCTGTTTCCTGAATGATCACCTTCTGGTTTTCCTACTGAATATTTCTACTTCTCCTTTGTCCTCAACGTCGACGGTGTCCAAGGGGACATTCCCGGGCTAGATGACCATATTGATGACATCGATGGCATCTGAAAGGGAGGTTTTCGTAGTCCAAGATTTGAAAAAACTCAATACCTCGATAGTTTAGGTTCATACTGTCCGCTAAACCCTCCTTGGGGTTTAGACTGACCAGAATACGGGGGACTCCCCATTCGTGAGTTCGAAGGTATGATCTATCAATGTCGAGAAATCTCTCCAGAGTATAACCAATAGCGGTGAAGGCTGAGTCGGTCCAGAATTGCATAGGGAGGCCTGGTAGTTCGACCCAGACTGGGGACTCCACCTCTTTTTCTTTCTGGGCATCAAACAGGGGCGTCCATCTTCTAAAAAGGATTGGCCTCTTCCCGAAGCTCCAGTTTTTTTCCATCACCCAGTCGACATGCTCCTTATGTCCGAATCGAACACAAAACCATCCTCTGTCCAAGTTTTTGATTTGTTCTGGCTGACCCGGTGCTTCTTTCCATTCTGACTGAACCGAGTCCTTGATGTAGTCTACCGAGAACTTTATTCCTTGGACTCTACCAACTAATAATGTTTCTGAGGCTTCCATACCCTGATCTATACAGATATCCACTCCAAACACACAACTAGGTCGCTCCTCCTTTATTCTGATAGGTTTGATCTTCTTCCTCTTTCCACCCCCGCCATCCTTCCTAGATTCTTCCTTTCCTGTATTCTTTTTAGCAAGATCAACTTCCTTTTCTGCCCCATACTACTCAGAGTTTTTGTCATCATTATCTATGTTTTCTTCTTCCACCTCCACCACCAACCTTTTTATCCCAGCCCCAGGGATAAGAGACAGTCTTCTCACTTGTTCCTCTTTTCTGATACCTTTCGGGTCCCTTCCTTCTTCTTTATTGGACGGAGCCTTAGTCAAGATGGTAGTCAGCCCTTCCAATATAGGTTTTGAAACAGAGGCCCGTTCCTGAGCTCCAGCCTTCAGACTCCCTTCTCCCACCGCCTTATCAAGAGACTGAGAGTACACTTCATTATTCAGGAAGAAGTGTTTTATGTTTTTCTCAGAAACATCATGACCCTAGCAGGTAAGTAAGTCTTCTGGCGCTGGGTCTATGTCGACGGTCTCACTATCACAGGTCATCTCCCGATGAGCATCATGACCCGGGTCCACCATTATTATTTGAAATAGATATCTATCATAGCAGTCTCCAAACTACAGACCCACTTGCTTGCTACAATTCTAGGTCTCAGCCTCCCTGCACGCACTGTGTTCTTCTTCCAATACTTCTTTAGCACTATCGTTTGTATCCTACTCACACTATTTCTCTTCTTTCAAACTCGCGCTGTGCTTCGAAACTTATGGTGTTGCAACATAACTCAAAATATTAATGGATTCTAAAATGCAAAAGAAACTTTCAATTTCGATGAAATTATATTTAGAGAACTGAAAGAGTTTCCTCGATTTTTTTGAGAAATGAAATGCAAAAACTCACAACTTTTCAAATTTCTTAAAGCAACCAATTTCACTATTTTGTAATGAAAATGTAGTCAATAAACTAATTTCCAGATTTCCCTAATCATCAAAATAAACTGAAACACTATTTTCCTCTAATCACTCAAAACTTTCAAGAAAAAACAAATCAATCAACAAGGTTGGAGAAAAGACATTTTATCTAATGAATGCTTTGATTTAATGGCAATAATAGTGCAAATGCAAAATTTTTTCCAAGATGAAAGCAACAACTTCTTTTATCAAGAAAAAGCCTATAATTATTTCACAAAAGCACAAGGTCTCAAGAAACCCTGATTTTCAATTCAAAGATATTTTGACCACAATTAAGCAATAATTAAGGCTTAACAAATGTATTTGACAGAGAAAAATGAGAGTGGCATTTACAAAAAAAACATTCAAACTTTTCTTGATCAATTAGAAATTCAATCTAACAATATTTAAATTACACCTAAAGTCTTTAAAAAGTAAGAAACAACACAGAAAGTAACACGCGCTAAAAAATCTACGAGTTCGAACCATGCAAACTTACTTTTCACAGAGATCAATATTTACTAATTCGTGATGAAATCGAACATCGAAGAGATCATGTTGAACGTTCTATAGAAAATGAGCATTTGGAACCAATTACTATGACAACGTGCTTAATGAAACGATATGGTGCAAGCAGCTCTGCTATAAACCATCTTGAGCAAATATTACCCTCCAAAGACTCCAAGTGAGTCTAGCCACTGTCTGTTCCAAGTACAGAGGGACCTTCCCTCTGCCACCACCTTAAGTATATCCCTAGGATTATAGTCACTATGTTCACCAAATACAATAATTTTACGTGGGGTTTTGGTCATAGATCGGATGTGCACACAAGAGTAGAGTAACAAGCTCAATCCCCTTGAAGGCTCCTCCACATGATCATTTGGAGGTTTACTTTCAAGTGACCCCATGTATCTTTTGGTACCATTGTAATACATATAAATCATTGTTTCTAGCTCAATGAAGTGGGTATGATCACTTCACCATATTCGACATGACATTGTGCTTAACTCATGTATAAGAAGAGCTCCCGAGAGAAAAACAGAAATAATTGGATTTTCTATCGTTAACTCAATATTCTATTTTTTGTTTGTTTCTTTGGAAAGTTTACTTCCCTCACTATTCCAAAGCACTACACTTAAGCTACTGTAGGTGAAAAGATCCCTAAAAAATATAAAATTTTAGGTGAGTTTTAATTAAGGTTGTATTATTAAGCTATTCTTTTACTCAATGTGTGATGAAGGTGAAACTTATGATGTTGCGACATGACTCAAAATATTAATGCATTCTAAAATGCAAAAGAAACTTTCAATTTCTATGAAATTATATTTATAGAAAAGAAAGAGTTTCTTTGATTTTCTTGAGAAATGAAATGCAAAAACTCACAACTTTTCCAATTTCTTAAAACAACCAATTTTGCTAATTTATATTGAAAATGCAGTCAACAAACTATTTTTTAGATTTCCCTAATAATCAAAATAAACTAAAACTCTTTTAATCAATGGGTTATGAAGGTGAAACTTTTGGTGTTACAACATGACTCAAAATGTTAATGCATTCTAAAATGCAAAAGAAACTTTCAATTTCGATTAAATTCTATTTTGAGAATTGAAAGAGTTTCTTTGAATTTTTTGAGAAATGACATGCAAAATCTCACAACTTTTCCAATTTCTAAAAGCAACCAATTTAACTATTTTGTAATGAAAATGCAATCAAAAATAAATTTCCAGAATTCCCTAATCATCAAAATAAACTAAAACACTCCTTTCCTCTAATCACTCAAAACTTTCAAGCACACAAAAATCAATGAAGAAGGTTAGAGAAACGACATATTCTCCTATCACTGCTTTGATTTAATGACAATAATAGTGCAATCGTGAAATTTTTTCCAAGATGAAATCAAAAACTTCTTTTATCAAGAAAAAATAACTATAATTCTTTCACAAAAGAACAAGGTCTTTAGAAACCCTAATTTGCAATTCAAAGAGATTTTTAAAATAAATAAGAAATAATTAAGGCTTTCCTAGTGTATTTGACAAAACAAAATAAGAATATCATTTAACAAAAATACTTCCAAACTTATTTTGATCAATTAGAAAATCAATCTGACAATATTTAAGTTACACCTAAAGTATCTAAAAAGTAAAAAACAACGTAGAAAGTAAAACGCACTAAAAAATCTAGGAGTTCAAACCATACAAACTTACTATTCACAAAGATCAATATTTACTAGTTGGTGATGAGATCAAACATAGAAGAGATCATGCTGAATTTTTTTATATAAAATGAGTGTTTGCAACCAGTTACCATGAAAACCTGCTTAATGAAATGGTATGGTTCAAGTAACTATGTTATAAACCATCTCGAACAAAGATTACCATCGAAAGAGTCCAAGTTGAAGTGAGTCTAGCCAATGTCTGTTCTAGGTACAACAAGACCTTCCCTTTGTCATCACCCTAAGTAGAACCCTATGATTATAGTCACTAAGTTCACCAAATACAACAATTTTATGTGGGGGGGCATTCGTAGATCGGATGTACACAGAAGGGTAGAGTAACAAACTCAATCCCCTTGAAGGCTCCTCTACATGATCATTTGGAGGTTTACTTTCCAGTGACCCCAAGTACCTTTCGGTACCATTGTAATATATGTAAATCACGGTATTTAGGCCAATGAAGTGGGTATGGTCACTTCACCAGATTCAACACGACCTCATGCTTAACTCATGTATAAGAAGAGCTTCCGAGAGCAAAATGGAAATAATTAGATTTTCTCTCCCTAACTCAAGATTCTATTTTTTGTTTGTGGCTTTGGAAAGCTTACTTCCTTCCCTATTCAAAAGCCCTAACTTAAGCTACTGTAGGTGAAAATAGCCCTAAAAATATAAAATTTTAGGTGAATTTTAATTAACACTATTATTAAGCTATTCTTTTAGTCAATGGGTGATGAAGGTGAAACTTATGGTGTTGTGACACGACTCAAAATCTTAATGCATTCTAAAATGCAAAAGCAACTTTGAATTTTGATGAAATTCTATTTAGAGAAAAGGAAGAGTTTCTTTTATTTTTTTGAGAAATGAAATGCAAACACTCACAACTTTTCCAATTTCTTAAAGAAACCAAATTCATTATTTTGTAATGAAAATGCAGTCAACAAACTAGTTTCTAGATTTCCCTAATCATCAAAATAAACTAAAACAATTTTACTCAATGGGTGATGAAGGTGAAACTTATGGTGTTGTGACACGACTCAAAATCTTAATTCATTATAAAATGCAAAAGAAACTTTCAATTTAGATGAAATTCTATTTAGAGAACTGAAACGATTTCTTTGATTTTTTTTTAGAAATGAAATGCAAAAAATCACAACTTTTCCAATTTCTTAAAGCAATCAATTTCACTATTTTGTAATGAAAATTCAGTCAACCAACTAATTTCCATATTTCCCTAATCATCAAAATAGACTAAAAGACTCTTTTCCTGTAATCACCCAAAACTTTCAAGCACATAGAAATCAATGAAGAATGTTGGAGGATAGATATATTCCCTATGAATGCTTTGATTTAATGAAAATAATAGTGCAATCATGAAATTTTTTTCCAAGATGAAACCTCCAACTTTTTTCATCAAGCAAAACTAACTATAGTTCTTTCACAAAAGCACAAGGTCTTCAAAAACCCTAATTTAGAATTGAAAGATATTTTGACCACAAATAAGTAATAATCAAGGTTTAACCAGTGTATTTGACAGAACACAAAAAATATCATTTACAAAAACAAATTCAAACTTGTTTTGATCAATCAACAAATCAATCCGATAAAACCCTATGATATTCTTTCAGAAAGCCCTAATTTCTCAAAAATCATCAACAAAGAAATTAACTGAGTTTAGAAGAGACAAAACAGAGTATAAACAAGTATAATGACACTTTGAAAAATACAAATTCATGTCTGGGTTGAAGCATGAATGAAATTTTCAAAAAAATTCAAGGCCTATGTGGGTTTTGAATAGAAAATAGAGTGCATGCTCTCGGTTGCTATGGCGAAAAAGGTGCATTGCTACGCTCTGTTAACAAACATAAACAATGCAAGGAGGAAGATGTAAGGAAAAAATAAAAAAATTCGAAAATCAACCACTTAGATCTTAAAGTCCATTAATTTATGAAGACTCGGGTCGAGATAAATTAGAAAAATCAAAAAGCAAGGCTAAGGAAAAAGATGAGAATTGAGATGTTCCCTAGTATGGCCACCAATTTGTTACACTGGAAAGTCCCTCTTGCAGACAGGACCGATCTCCCTAGATCCTAAATCAAAACTAGAAACATTCATGACAAATGAACTAACTCTTTCCCTAAGTTGAACTTGTTCGAATTATAAGCAGTATAGCTAACCGACAAACCTCTTACCGATTTCACAAAATGGCTAAGGAAGGTCCCTTGTTCTTCAAGGCTTTATAGGACCTATAAACGTAAACCATAAAAGGATCAAAATCACATGTGATATAATAATCCAAACAACTTAGTGCAATGATCAAGGAAATTAGGGATTGAATTTTCGTTAATAAGCATAATAAACAATTGTAAACCATTCATCATTTACACAAGACAAAATCAATGGGAGAAAGTTTTCATTTGTATTAATCATAAGGTTAGAGGAGCCTTACAACCTTCACCTTGATGTCTTGAGGTCCCTCCCAAATGCCTTCAATATTATCATTAGATGAGGAGCTCTCCAACCTCAAACCTACAACATAATTTTGTATTCTTTGAATTTTGATCTTCTGAATCCCTCAACCCTCTAGCCCTTTTATATACCAAGGAGGAGGAAGTTTTAGATCCCTATGAAGAGGATGAGCCTCCTTCAATGAGGGATTATGTTACCATGAGAAAAGGGATGGAGATGCATATCACCTAGAAGCTTTCAGTTGGGAAATATTCCACCAACTATGTTTCTAGAATGTACCTTTTCTTTTTAGTTTCTAGAATTATCCTGCATGGATTTATAGTCATAGACAGAGTGCATCGTTGCACTGTTCTCAGAGTGAATTTTAGTGCATGCACAGGAACTCTAGAGAAATCAACACAAGTGGAACTTAGCAAGGTGTGACACATATTTGACTAAAATTTCTCATGTACTTCAAAATATATTGAGTTTTTTGACTTTTAAGGGAGTTTGTTCAAACATGTTCATGAATGGTAAAAATATCCATAAACTAATAAAGTGTGATGGCGTAAAATTGACATGTAACAACAATTTCCAAGCTAAGCGGGGCGTCGACAGCCGGAGGATAGTCCAAGAGAACTACACAGTTTTAAGGATGAGCAACAAGCTGGCTAACAAGGGGGATGACTAACAAAACTGAGCAAATTTGGGGATAATACAATGACAGGAACCGAGTGCTTGTCACTCATGTCTACAGAATTTGTTCAGTCAGTGGATGCAGGCATGATAACAGCCTCTGTGCAATTTTTTGGAGGAGTGAATCCTAGGGTGACTATCGGGTCAAACTCTTTGGTTGACCAAGAGGAGGCTTGATAGATTGGATTGTAGGAAATGTAGGTTGAGATGGATTCTTCAGAAACTTATGTGTTGTTTTGGGTGATACTCACCTAGGTCGATTCCACGATTGTGCAGTGCACACTATCTATGATATAGTCTCAACCGTTGTGCAATTCTGGGTAGAAGTACATGATCACTAAGGGCTGAGACTACACAGTGCATCTCTCTGGAGGGTGGTTTGGCTGAAAGATCATCAGAAAAGTAACTAAGTGTGTAAGCACGTGAACTTGTGAATGTATGACCTTGCGAACACACACTCAACATGAATTGATGATAAGAAATCTCAAACCAATAAGATAACATTGCTGAGGGCTAAGACTATCAAATGGTGAAAGCGATAAGTGAAACACTTTGGATAGACCTTCGGATGACCGTGATGAAACTTGTGTGACAATTCTTGTAACATCATGTGTGAATGGGGTATACGTTTACATAGCGAACAAAACTCAAACAAAAACCTTCAACATCACCAGAACATGTTTGCACGCATGACATAATGATCCACATGCCAAAGATGGTAGTTGGTCAAACAAATGAAAAGAAAGAAAGACATGTAGAGGAAACACAGGAAATGATTATTTTTCATTTGTGCACATGCATGTTACTGAGGACAGGATGATATGACCTTGACAAGCAGTAATACAAAACCAACTAAGAGGTTTTCTTTGAAACATGTTTTTTACTTACCATATTTACCCTTGAGATGATCACGCATCCAAAATATTTTGCATGTGGTCCTGATATTTTCCATTACTCAATCTCTTGTTCCTTCTCCTCAACTCGTTGGAAGTGATGTCAACATGCCACCTTTTCTTGTTGTTTCAGGGAAAACTAGTGTCTTGTCAAACGAATAGACCTCTAGGTTTGGAAGCTACCCTAGAAACAACAACTGAAAGTAATTCAACGATTTCTTCTATGTGCAACAGATAAGAGAAATATAACAAAACCAACTTGGAACTTCCGCTTAATCCCTTGCTTGATCTCTCTCCCCCTTGACAGAGCTTGCAACTCCTCTCCATACTTAGCAAACTTGGAGAGTACCTGCACAAGTATAGCAACAAAGAACTGTCAAAGCATCATGATCTATTACAACATAAACATTACAAAATCAGATAAATAATGAACAAATGATAGCTTTCTCAAATGATAACATTCACAATTGCACCATCATATGGAAGAAAACTTGAAGAACTTTATTAAATAGAAGGGAGAATTTCAACCTAGTTGTTTGATCCAGAATCACCCCCCTAGCTTCAATCACTCTTCACCTCATGAAATAGCAAGATCACACCAACAATACAATGCTATTTCCTCAATTACAAACTATCAGCACTTCCTTGCAATTCACAATATTCCAGCCTTTGGATCTCTTAAATGAGGGATCCATTTATAGATGTGTGAAAGGGTATGAGTCATGTTTGGGGTTTGATTAGTATCATTCCACTTGTTACAATTGGTTCCACTTGGAGATTTCTTGGATCTCTAACTCATCCCTGGGCAAATTCAGAGAGGTAAGCGGCATAAGAGAATTTTCTAGAAGATTCCATGAGAAACCACCTAGCAAACTGTCTCTGACTTTTTTCCATCCTCGCCCATCGCAACCTATAGAAGGCCTAATCTGTTGCATCACACCCTGGCAGTGTACCACTCAGTATGCATTGCACCCTGGTAGTGGAGCAGTCAGTATGGTTGCGTTTAGGCCATTTCTGGATGGTTTCTCAGGTGGAACTTTTGGGGAATGGTGTAATCAGATGACTATGTTCTTTTAGGGTATGAAACAACTCTTTTAGGGGTTGAAGAGTACTATTTTATCGACATATAAGTTTGGGGTTTATGTGCCCAAATATGTCTATAACAGTTGCCCCCTAAAGCATGAAGTCATATATATTGATGTCGGGTGAAATGCTTTATCATGAGGATCTGAGGTTTCGAACTAGAAGGTTACCTGCATAAGTTACAATACAATAGATCATCATAATATAAATTTCATGATCTAGCTAAGGTAGGTATTCCCATGCTCAGATTTATAAATTCATTTCATGTGCTTAAATCAAATAGTCATCTGTAGATGTAGACTGGTGATTCTTCAGATGTAGAGTCATCATCCTTGGTTTGGATGACCATCTGCGTAGTGCATTTGTACATTTGATTCTTTTATATCCCTGAATATATCGTAGCCTGGATGGATGAAACTAGATCTTGGGTTCTTAAACTGATTCAATGTTTGCTCGATGTACAAGTCAATCCATGTGAAGAGATGTTTTGAAGTTGAACATGGAAAGACATCACCTGATTACCAACCGATAATGTGAGCTGTTAACAGACGCCAAAGGAATAAAAAATAATGATAATGACCCTCAAGGTACTACAATACAATTCACGTGGTGTGAATATATGAACTAATGTCGAACACCACACAAAATCTTTCGGTCGAAGGCCATTGCTATCAACCTGTCGCCGGAAGTGAGAAACTTGCCATTGATGTATGTAAGCTTGAAAGCACTAAAAGGGGTGTTTCTAAGTCAACTTCTTGGATAGTGAGCTGATGTTGACAAGAAGTGAATCGTCATAGGAGGGCCTTGATGTGTCCCACGCATACGAAATGAAATGAAACAAATGATTTTGGAGGTGAAAACAAACTCACGACACAAGGTTGACGAATGGCAGTCATGAAAAAATGAAGGTTGAAGGTATTTTAGTGGATGAGACATTAACTGGATTGTGGTTTCTCAACTGAATGAATTATATTGAACATGTTGGCAACACTAATATGGATTGGTAGCATTAACCCCAAAAGATGGATGGTGTGAAAGACCAATGGTGAGATGACCGGTGAACGAAATAACCCAACCCGTCTCAATCATGGTGATGGAGTGAAAGTGTCATGTTCAAGAGTAACCTGCTACCATAAATTCTTTAAGATTTTTCCCTTTTTCCCTAGTCATTGCTGACTAGTACCTCTTTATTTTTGTCAAGCTTGAGGAGGATAACATATTCTTGTTCTATAATTTTCCCTTCGGGCAAACCTGTCGCTATGTTTTAACGAGTCTAGCGACAGTGAAACTCAGCCTCGTCTAGAATGGACAAGTTTGTCGCTATTGTTTTAACGAGTTTAACCACAAGGATAACTTGGTCCTTTTCATGTTTAGAGAGTTTGAAAAGGGATGAAAAGGAAACTCCAGAAGTTCTTTTTCGTAAAATAATACCTTAGGTTCGAAAAAGGATAAAATAATACAAAAGGGATGACTTTTCCGATCACTTTAACGAGCTGAAAAAGACAAGCACTCGAACTATTTCGTAAGATAATCCCTCGGGTCCGAAAAAGGATAAAATAATACAGGAGGGATGAAATTTCCAATCACTTTAATGAGCTAGAAAGTCCAGTGCCCGACAATCTTTTCATATTTAACGAGTCTGAAAAATGGTTTAGAGGAGACTTGGTTTTGAGGAACGAGTGGTGTCTAGGGTAGCATCTAGTTCTGGTGAATTTGGAACTTCTCAAAACATGGTGAATTATGTGAAGAGGCTGGCTAATAAGGACCACTCATCACAGCTCTTCCTCAAAATGGGTAAAACAACCAAGTGGAAGCGTATGATCGGCCAAAGGGATGGTGGTGATGAGAGGTACACAACCAAGGTTCAAAAGGCTAATAAAATGGCAATCACAAAGGTTATTTAGTCGAAGGTGGGTTTATTTTTTTTGACAAGATTGAACCATGGGGGAACTATGCTTGGTGTTAGTTTCATTTTTACTCAAGCTTGAAATGACAAAACTATGCTTGGATGCAGTTTTTTATTTTTTATATAAGCTTGAAATGACAAAACTAAAAATTGAAAGAATGAAAAAACTAAAAATTGAAAAATGGGTTGAAAATGGTTTATGAAAAGGAGAGTCTCCTGTAACCAGATGGGAATCACTGTGGTTAGGCAAGATGGTTTCATCTAGAATAGATAAAGGTGAATGGTGTGTCATACTAATCACATAACCTACAGGGAGACTTATCTTTACAACTAGGTGTGTCCAGAATAGACAAGGGTGCATGCCCCCTAAGCTTCGTTACATTCCCCAGATTACTCTCATGGCTGCCAGGTGGATGGAATGAAGGTTCAAGTGATACCGTTGACATAAATGGACAATTTAGGGATGATAATTGACTTGGAGCTATGCTTGGACCGGGAAATGAAAGTTGTTCAAGAGTGACAATTTTGCCTTCATGTGGTAAATACAACACTCAAAATAGTGTTGAAACAATAGATTCCATGTTGTAAACATAGCCATGCCCCAGAAGTAAGTTGTAATCTAATGGTCCTGGGACTATCATCACATTCAGATGAATGGTTTTCCCTCTCAAAGTGATCAGTAACTTAGGGAGGATCCCTAGTGGTCAACTGGTTCCTTTGTTAAAGCCTAATAGATTATGTGTAATAGGCATAAGTGGTGGCGAACCAAGCACTTTCCAAGAAGTTGAGGAAAGGATACTCACTGATGCACCTTCATCTATGATAGTTCTAGACATGATCATTTTAAAAACTTGTACTATGATCCAGAAAGGTACATAAGGAAGGTGGGATCTCGCTAGATGATTCTAATCAAATGAAGTGACTAGACTACTTGGATAGGGTACCGAATAAATGGGAGAATTAACCCCTTGAGTTACAAAAACTGGAAGGTTTTCCTTATGGAACAGGTGGATTACCCCCAATTTCGTTGGAATCTGAAGTAACAAAGAGAATTTGAATGGTATCATTCTCACTCTGTTCGGGATGGGTACGATTATCTGAAGGTGGAATTGGGTCAATTATCACCTCGACCTGTTGACTTTGGTTGGTCATAGACTCATAAGATTCACTTTCAGAGAGAGTGGTTCTGACTGACAGTTGATTTAAGTCAGTTTGTTTTTCAACTAGTAAAGGACTTGGGGAGAGTTTCCTGTAGCCAGATGGAAGTCACCGCGGTGAAGCAGGACAGTTATCCAAGACTCTTTTAGCTTCATCCAAAAAAAGAAAATGGTGAAGGGAATGATTATCTTTACATAATCTATATGGAAATTTTACCTTTCCTTTCTATCCATGAATTTTACTATCACTAATCGAAGGAGTGTTACCAACATGATCTCCATAAATTGATGACATGGGATGGTTTGGACGTGGAGACCATTCTTTCAAGATCCGAGGAAAGTAAGGACAATCTTGATGAAAATGGTCTCCTCTACAAATTATGCATGGACATTTGGGTTTGGGAAGTTTAATGCATGGATTTTCACCAGAAGATGCATTCAAAGCAATGGTTGCTTAGCTACCCCCTTGCTGATTTGGCTTCTTATTCTTCTCGTTCCCTTTCTTCTTCTTCTCAACCACTTGGTTACTAGCATCACTACTTTCATCAAGTGAAGAGGAAGAAGGGGAGGGAGAAACAAACAAAGAAGAAGGTGAAGGGTCAACTTCAGTATCAACTGGAGGTTGATTCGATTGTGGAGGAATCACAACATTTTGAACCACAGAGATTGAAAACAACCATACTAGCTGGCCAATGGTGAGTCCCAGAAGGGACAATGTAGCCATATAAGGAGCACCAATATTTACGCTAGAAAGAAAAGGACTAGGATTCCCCTCAGAAGGGATTGCTTGATCAGTGGACTCTGGATTCGATGACATATGTCTCAGCCTAAGATCAACTAAGGAATAGGGATGTTATTTCGATTTCAAGTAATTTTAATGATTCTTTGACACAACTTTTCTTTTTCAATTTTTAAGAGTCGAGAGAAAGCTAAAGATGACTCTAGTCTCTGTCGATTTTTAATGAGCCTGAAGTGACAAGTGCTCAGATGGACCTTTTCTTTTAAAGAGTCGAAAAGGAATGAAAGTGACTACTCTGGAAAATCTAGATAGAGGGATTACCAAACCAATCGTAAAACTATAATATACACCTTGGCGATAAATTAAAGAGAAATTACCAAGGACTTATGTACATTAGTCAATCTTCCCGAATGCTGTGTTCAGTGCATTGCGATCAATAAGGAGGTAGATTCAGCTTCCTATGGATAAAGGATATAAGACCATTATGGTCTCCCAACATATACACAACGGTACAGGGAGAAAATGTTCATGCTAGCACTTATTGTATCAAGGAGGAGGAATCACCCCACCATCAATGAAAATGATAGTTACTAGTTTTAATGACACCAGAACACATCTCTAGCCTAGACCTCTAGATGTGTTGCGTTAAGTTCCAAAGCATTGTTAGGTTAATTGAAATTTATTTTAAAGTTGATCTTGTTTAAATTTTTCATTTTAATGGTTCACTGCGTGATGTTGATTTTGAAATTCCTAAAATGCAATCTACAATGATAAACAATATTTGTTTATTTTGAGCAATGAAAATCCTAGCTACTAGGGAAAGATGATTGCAATTCTTTCAAACAAAGAGAAAAGAGCACACACTAGTGAATTTTCCTAAATCATTTTTCACACATAGACTACAAAATGCTAAATTAAAATGCATGCATTTGTTTTCATTCCCCTTAATGTGAAAAATGCCAAAAAGGAAAACAAAATGTAGCAAAGATCTAAAATTTTACTCAAAGTGACATTTTCTGACAATTTCTTTTTCAAAACAGAATGGAAGACTAAACAAAACTTTTCAATTTTGAATAAAAAATTCTTTTGAAACTTCGAATAAAACAAATCAAACCAAATACATGACGAAAAGCTCAACCGACTATCCAGGGAGGGAAGAATCCATGACACTTCTCTTTGGACACAAAACGACAATTACGACACTTTTCGTACCAAAGCGACAGATCAATTTAAGCAAGTTTTCGACAAAGGACTATAAATTATGAACAAATACACAAAATTTTTTACTAATCTTAATCTAATGGAGGCTAATCTATGTGATGCAAGTAGGCTTTAGTAAGGAGGCACTGTTCATAAGCAATAAAACATCTAAACAAAACTGAAAACAAGGTCAAAAACACCCAATTTCTAGAATGGAAAAAGGTTCAGTCAGTCATGGCACCCAAGCTTCCCAAAAACAGGGATGCATCACACTTATCACAGACGGAAGGTGCGATGCATACTAGGTTAGAGTGACAGACAATGCGATGGGCCAGGGAGTGCAACTGACGTGGGTTTTGGCTCAGATGTGCAGTTGTTTTCAATGATTTAGGATAAACTTTGATGGAAAGTAAAGAGAAAAGTATAGAGGAAGGTCTTGAGAGGTTACTGAGATACCAAAAGGGCATCTAGAATGCTTGTAAGTCAAATGTTTAATTCATAAACTAAACCAGAGATTGACTAGAGCAGCATTGATCTACTATGAAATTGCAGAACAAGAGTAGTTTGAAGGCTACCTAGCCGAATTCAGGCTCTGTCTATAGTTTATAAAACAAACATTTGTTCTTCCCCAGTGGAGTTGCCAATTTTTTTAAGGGGAAACTAGTGTCTTGTTGAACAACTAGCCCTCTAGGTTTGGCAGCTACCCTAGAAAGAATAACTAAGAGTAATTCAACGATTTCTTCTATGTGCAATAGATAAGAGAAAGATAAAGGAACCAACTTGGAACTTCCGCTTAATCCCTTGCTTGATCTCTCTCCCCCTTGACAGAGCTTGCAACTCCTCTCTGTACTTAACGTGCTTGAAGAGTACCTGTACAAGTACAAAAACAAATAACCATCAAAGAATCATGATCTACTACAAAAATAAACATTATAGAATGAGATATATAACGAATAAATTATAGCATTCACAAATGATAACATTCATAATTGCACCATCATGTGGAAGAAAACTTGAATAACTTTAGTAAATAGAAGGAGAATTACAACCCAGTTGTCTGATCACACTAACAATACAATGATCTTTCCCCAATTACAAACTATTAGCACTTACTTGCAGTTCACAATATTCTAGCCTCTGGATCTCTTAGATAAGGTATCCATTTATAGATGTGTGAAAGGGCATGAGTCATGTCTACGGTTTGATTAGTTTCATTCCACTTGTTACAATTGGTTCCACTTGGAGATTTCTTGGATCTCTTACTCATCCCTGGGTGAATTTAGAGAGGAAAGTGGCGTAAGAGACGTTTCTAGAAGATTCCATGAGCAACCACCTAGAAAACTGTCTCGGACATTTGTCCATACTCACCCATCACACCCTATATAAGGCCTACTTAGTATGCATCACACCCTGGTAGTGTACCACTCAGTATGCATCGCACCCTGCTAGTGGAGCAGTCAGAATGGTTGAGTTTAGGCCATTTTTGGATGGTTTCTCAGGTGGAACTTTTGGGGAATGGTGTAATTAGATTACTATGTTCTTTTAGGGTATGAAACAACTCTTTTAGGGGTTGAAGAGCCATAGTTTATCAACATATAAGTTTGGGTTGATGTGCCCAAATATGTCTATAACACTTGTAATCACTGGATGATGGATCAACGTCGCTTCAGCGGGAAGTGACCAATGGTGGGATGAGTCCATGGGAGTCACATCTACATAGTTTTTGCATGCAAGACTGACAGGACCACTTGGACAATGCTATGGATTTTTGAGGCACACGATAGTGCTATGGGATGATGTCCTTGGGAGGATAGCTCTACACATTTTTTGAGAGTAGTGTTGGGAGGTGTCTATACAGGCTGCGGGGTTTCAGCATGCAAGGGAGGAAGCTTGATGGTTATAGAAGCAAAGTGAACGTTATGGGAAGCTAAATGAGGCTAGGTTGCTTGGGAAATGGCTAAGTGTGATATCATCCACACTTATGTAAATAGTTATAGGAATTGATTGTAATCATACACAAACACTTAGGGACACAACATAGACCATCCATAATGAATAAGACATAATTTTATTGATGCAACAAACTTTGTGAAAAGAGTTCATGAAGTGAGTGTGTTACAGGGAAAAGTGTCTGCTCAGAACTTCTTATCCCACTAAGGTGTGACAACTTCCTTAGAAACAAATAGAGTAAAGCTACTTTCATTTTTCCTTTATGAATTATAGATAGAGAGGAACAGAAAGACCAACCTCTGTCTTGCGCTAATCTCCTGATTTGATTCCTCTCTTCCTTGATAGTCTTTCGCTACTTGTTCCCTTGCACACCCAGCTTCACAAAGTACTTGTAAGATCACAGTAGCATAGCACTATACAAAGACATGGATCTATAATCATAAACAATCTAGGATCAGGTGTAAATTGACCATACAAATGCAACAAATATCAATGACACAAGAGTATGGAGGAAAAATTGAATAGCTTTTATTGATAAACAAGAAAGAGCCAAGAGGAGTTACAACCAGTTTTTCTGACCCAACATCAACCTCTCAGCAAGGAAGCCACTCTTCACCTCATACAAAGCTTAGATCACCCAACAATCTAATGTTTGTCTCAAGAAACCAACAAAAATTCCTTACAATATGCAAAATTCCAGCCTCTGGATCTCTGGGATGAGGGATCCATTTATAGATATCTGTAATGGAGATGAGTCAGCTTATGGTTTGATTAGTGTCTTCCCTCTGATAGTTCTTGCTTACACTTGGAGATTGATGATCTCTTACTCATCCTTGGTCGAATTCAGAGAGGCAAATGTCACAGGAGAAGTTTCTAGAAGCTTCCATTTCCTCTCCAACTCGCGGAATGTCACTGCCATTTGTCATTTCTCGCCCATCACACCCCATAGAAGGGATTTTTGAAATGAAACACACCCACACAGTGTACTTAGGTGAGATGCAACGACTTGGCCAGTGGAGCAGCTGAAATGATCCTGTTTTGACCAATTCTGAGCAGTTTTTCATGGAGAACTTCTAGGAGAAGCTGTAATTTGTTGACCTTGTTCCTTTAGGGGTTAGAAAAACACTTTAGGGACTTAAGAGCCCTTGGTTTATGGAAATTTCATGCTTGGGGTTGTAGTGGCCAAAAATGTCTATAACAGTTGCTCCCTAAAGCATGAGGTCGTTAATCTTTTGATGTCGGGTGAAATGCTTTATTATGAGGATCTGAAGTTCTTTCAAGCTGGGAGGAGACCTGTAATAAGATACAATACAATACATTATCTTCATAATATTTTCATGATCTAGCTGAGGCAGGCATTCCCATGCTCAACTTTATAAATTCGTTTTCATGTACATAGGACACACAATCGTGTGAGTGTAGACTGATGATTCTGATAGAGCCATCATCCCTTTGATTGGATGATTATCTGTGCAGCAATGATGTACATTTTATGTTTTTGTTTTCCTGAATGTATATCGCATCCCGGATGGATGAAACTAGATTCGGGGTCTTCAATCTCGTTCGATCTTCACTCGAAGTACAAGTCTATCCATGTGAGAAATGTTCTGAAGTCGAACATGGAAAGGCATTGCTTGATTACCAGCCAATGATATAAGTTGTTAACAAGTGCAAGAGGAATCACCGATAATGATAATGACCCTAAAGGTACTGCAGTACAATTCACGTAGTGTTAATAAAGGACTTGGCATCGAACACCACGCAAAATATTTCGGTCGAAGATCATTGATGTAAACATGTCGTCGGAAGTGAGAAACTTGCCATTGAGGCATGCAAGCTTCAAAGTACTGAATGGGGTATTCCTAGATCAACTTCTTGGATAATGAGTTGATTTCGACAAGAAGTGATCCATCATAGGAGGGCCTTAATGAATCCCACATCAATGACACGGAACGTAGCAAATGATTTTAATGTAGGTGAAAACGATCTGGTGATATAAGGTTTAGGGTGGCGGTCATGAAAGAATGGAGTATAAATGTATTGTAGTGGGTGAGACACAGGTGAATTCTCTGAATGACTTCTCTTGAACATATCGGCAACATTGACGTGATGGATTGGTAGCATTAACCCCAATTTTGAATGGTATGATGGGACCATGGTGATGTGACCGGTGAATGAAACAACCCAACCCGACTTGGATGTGGAGTGAAAGTGTCATGTTCAAGAGCTACTTGCTACCAACAAAGTTTCTTCAAGTTTTCTTCCCAATTTTCCCCAGTCATTGCTGACCAGTACCTCTTTATTTTTGTCAAGCTTGAGGAGGATAACATATGCTTGTTCTATATTTTTCCCTTTGGGAAAACCCATCGCTATCTTTTAACGAGCCTAGTGATAGTGAAACTTGTTCTCGTCTATAGACAAGTTTGTCGCTATTAAAATTTTAACGAGTTTAACGACAAAGATAACTCGGTCCTTTTCAATTTTAGAGAGTCTGAAAAGGAACGTAAAGGAAACTCCAAAATTCCTTTTTCATCATCTAATCCCTTAAGTCCGAAAAAGTATAGAATAATACATAAGGGATGAATTTTCGATACTTTTAACGAGCCGAACAAACAAGCGCTCGATCCTTTTGTGTTATAATCCCTCAGGTCCAAAAAGATTAAAATTTAGAGGAGGGATAGAACTTCCGGTCCCTTTAACGAGCTGGAGAGGCCAATGGCTCGGCAATCTTTTCATATTTATGAGTCAGTTGAAAAGAGCTTAAAGGGGACTCCTCTTTTGAGGAACGAGTGATAAAATGGGTAGCAACTGATTCCAGGTAAGGTTTGGAATTTTCCAATCACGACAGTGTTACAAGGATGGCTAGTGAGATCACTCTTCGCAGCTGTTCCTCAAAATGGGTAAACAATCAAATGGAGGTGAATGATTGGCCAATGCAAAAGTGGAGGTGACGGTGCAAACACGACCAAGGCTTTAATAGCTGAATTACTACATTCACGATGGTTATTTACTGAGGAATAGTTCATTTTTTAATGAGCTTGAACGCGGGGGGAAACATTTGCTCATGGATTATGTTTATTTTTTAACGAGCTTGAACTATGCACTAAAACTACTCGATTAATCCAGTCGTGTGATAAGAATGTCTCATATATAAAAACGACAATTTTTAGAGTTTCGACCCACATCCTTTCTTTATGCAAGTTAGGAAACGACCAATACTATGAATTTAAAGGGTTAGAGGACCTACAAATTTAAAAAATAAATAGTCGCTCTTCCCTTGCATGCCAAAAGGTTTGCATGCCCCCAGGTATAAAACAGAATTTCAAGGTTACCTCTTATTCTTTCCTTTAAAGCATTTGTTTTACCGGGAGAGGTCTACCTCTTACAGGTTACCAAAGATTGTTCTATTCACAGCGCAAACAAAACACTTCTTTGGCGATGTCTACCGAAATAGACAAAGGTGAGTGGAGGAGGCTACTCCACTCATGTAACTTTGACAAGAGAATCTTGTTCTAGAATAACTCCCTTTTCCAATCACGGACGGGAGTACAGACCAGTCATATATCTCTCGCGGAAAGCTATCCTATACCTGAAGTTTTCCTGCTGAAGCAGACCAGGGTGCATGCCCCCCTGGGTTTTAGTCATGTCTCCCGAATCACTCGCGCTCATTAGGCAGACGGATTGGAGATTGAGACATTTCTTGCGTGAAAAGACCATTCAAGGATGGTATATGACTATTTGCTATGCGTGAACCGGGGAACGAAAGCTGGTCTATGAGCTTGACCACTCTTCCTTCGTGTGGAAAAAACATTACTCTAAAGAGTGAGGAGACAATCGTTCCCATGCAATAAATATAGTCTCGCCCAAGGACTAGATTATAATCCAGGGGTCCTTGAACTACCATTACGTTCATGTGAACGGTTTTTCCTCTCAATGTTATGGGCACATTGGGAAGGATCCCTAACGGCCGACTGGTTCCTTTATCAAAGCCTGTTAGATTCCTCATCTCAGGCAAAAGCGATGGTGAACCAAGCGCTTTCCAAGAAGTTGAGGAAAGGATACTCACAGAAGCCCCTTCATCTATGATGGTACCGGCCATAACCATTCTATATATTTGAACAATGATTCGGAATGGTATACTAGCTAGTAAACGAGGTCTGCCTAGTTGATTCCAATCAAAGGAGACAACTAGGTTGCTTGGAGGTGGTACCGAATAGATGGCCGGATATGACTCTGACGAACTTCCTTCCTGTGGTAAAGGAACGGGTAAATTGCCCCCATGTTCATTGGAGTCTGTGCTTATGAGAATAATTTGGACGGTGTCATCCTTATTCTCTTCGGTGACTTTATCATCTGAAGATGCAATCTATGAAGGCAAGACCGGGTCAACTGCCACCTCAACATTTTGACTTTCGTCTGGTATGGGTTCAGATGGTTTGTCTTCAATGATAGATGCTTCAGCCGACCACCTGAGCGGGCCAGCCAGATTTTCAACTAGTGACGGAGTCGACAAGAGTTTTTTATATCCAGGAGGAAGTCATAACGGTGAAACCGGACGATCGTCCAAAACTCTTTTAGCCTCGTCTAAGAAGGGACAATGGTGGACGACATCATCGCCTTCACACATTTTATAAGGAAATCTATATTTTCCTTTTTCTCCCGGGGCTTCACTTTCACTAGTCGACGGTGTGTTTTCAACATGATCATCAAAGGTTGATGACACCGGGTTGTGCAAACGAGGAGACCAGTCCCTTAAGATCCGAGGGATGCAAGGACAATATCTATGATAGTGGTCTCCTTTGCAAATGACACATGGCGATTTAGGCCTGGTCGGTGCAGTGTGTGGATTTTCGCTAGACGACGCTCGTTTGTCCCCATTCGCTTTTGTCTCCTTCTTCTTCTTCTCTTTCTTCTTCTTTTCCTTGTTCTTCTCAGGTACATGACTTTTGGCTTTACCAGCCCCATCAAGCGAAGAGGAAGGAGAGGAAGAATTAGAGGAAGTAGAAGGTTGTTGGGTAACTCTAGACTTGTCTAGTTGCTGATTCGATTGTTCAGGAATTGTAGTGTTCTGAATGACAGAGGTTGAGAAGAGCCATAGAGGCAAGCCGATTGTCAGTCCTGGAAGCGACAATGTGGCCATATGGGGTTCACCAACATCTCCCCAAGAGGAGAGGGGACTAGGATTTCCTCCAAGGGGAATTCCTTGGTTTGTGGATTCCATTTTCTCAACCCAAGCTCAACGTGGAAAGGGTAATGAATATTCTTGTTTTTTCAATTTTTAAGAGTCGAGAAAAAACAAAAGATGACTCTAGTCTCCTTTAATTTTTAATGAGCCTAAAGTGACAAGTGCTCAGATAGACCTTTTCTATTAAAGAGTCTGAAAAGGAATGAAAGGGACTACTCTAGAAATCTAGGTAGAGGGATTACCAAACCAATAGCAAAACTGCAAAATACCTTTTACGGTACGACAGTCAATCTTCCCGAATGCTGTGTTCAGTGCATTGCGTTCGATAGGGCGACAGACACGGCTTCCTATGGATAAAGGATTAAGCCTATTGGGGTCTCCAAAAATATACTCGACGGTATGTGGGAGCACAAGTCCGTACTAGCACTTATCGTCTCAAAGTGGAGGAATCACCCAATCATCATTGAGAACAACAGTTACCAGGCTTTATGACGTCGGAATACGTCTCTAGCCTAGACTTCTAAATGTTGTGCGTTAAGTTCCAAAACGTTGTTAGATTCATTGAATTTATTTTATAGTTGGTCTTGTTTATGAAGTTTGCCTTTCGGGTTCACTGCGAGATGTAGATGTAATTCCTAAAATACAATCTAAGATGATAAAAAATCTTTTTATCTTCTTTGTGCAATGAAAATCCTAGCTACTAAGGAAAGAAAGACAAAATCTTTTCACAAAGAGAAAAGAGCACACTCTAAATGCACTTTCCTAAATCAAACCAATCAGACTGTCTATATGCAAATGCACATGCATGTATTTGTTTTCAACTTTCTTAGTATATGAATGATAAAAAGAAAGTTGATGCACAAATCTGAATTTCTTTTCAAGCGACAAATATCAACAAGTTTCTTTTCGAAATAAAAAATGGAGACGATCACAACACCTTACGATTTTGAAATGAATACTTGTTTTCGACACTAGAAAAATTACAAACTCAGACCAAAAACAATAGTAACAGGATAATCGACCATCAACAGCAATCAAACTCTTTCCTATGATCGAAATCGACACTTGCGACAGTTTCAAATCAAAGGACGACAGTACTATTATGCTACTTTTGCGAAGGAGAACTGAAAATGACTCAACAAACACACAAAAACATTTACAATTCTTTTGTACAAAGGAGGCGGAATAACAACAAGGAAAAGGGGTTTCAAACAGAAATATACTCATCACAGGTAGCAAAATTCAAGAATAGAACTAGAAAGAATGAATCACAAAAACCAACACTGCTCAAAGCCTAGTCTGACCAACGCACCTGTAACACAGGGAATTTGAAATGCAGCACACCTTCTCCACTCGGGAAGTGCACTGAAGTTCAGATTCTCTGAACAGTACCTACGCTGGGCCAGAAACGAGACTCTGTTTGGGTTCTGGGTCACAGTTTGCAGTTCAGTTCATGGGTTTTGGCCGAGCAAAAGGTAATCAGTAACCCAACAATCAGGGGTAGATCTAAGGAGGATCTAAGAGCTATCATAGGGGCAATCAGAGAGTTTGTGAATTAGTTGTTTAAATCATAAACAGATCCCGTAGATGGACTGAAATAGCATTTATCTACTTTGCATTTGCTATGGCAAATGCAGTTCGAATGCTACCTGTAAGTTTATGAAATAGACAACAAGAAAGATAAACACACAAACTAATTCTTCCCCAATGGAGTTGCCATTTTGTTACAGAGAAAAGTGTCTACTCAGAACTGCTTATCCCACTAAGGTGTGAGAGCTGCCTTAGAAACAAATAGAGTAAAGCTACTTCCATTTTTCCTTTATGAATTATAGATAGAGAGGAGCAGAAAGACCAACCTATGTCTTGCGCTAATCTCCTGATTTGATTCCTCTCTTCCTTGATAGTCTTTCGCTACTTGTTCCCTTGCATGCCTAGCTTCACAAAGTACCTGTAAGATCACAGTAGCATAGCACTATACAAAGACATGGATCTATAATCATAAACAATCTAGGATTATGTGTAAATTGACCATACAAATGCAACAAATATCAATGACACGAGAGTACGGAGGAAAACTTGAATAGCTTTTATTGATAAACAAGAAAGAGCCAAGAGGAGTTACAACCAGTTGTTCTGACCCAGAATCAACCTCTCAGCAAGGAAGCCCCTCCTCAGCTCATACAAAGCTTAGATCACCCAACAATCTGATGTTTGTCTCAAGAAACCAACAAAAATTCCTTACAATATGCAAAATTCCAGCCTCTGGATCTCTGGGATGAGGGATCCATATATAGATATCTGTAATGGAGATGATTCAACTTATGATTTGATTAGTGTCTTCCCTCTGATATTTCTTTCTTCCACTTGGAGATTGATGATCTCTTACTCATCCTTGGTCGAATTCAGAGAGGCAAGTGTCACAGGAGAAGTTTTTGGAAGCTTCCATTGCCTCTCCACCTCGTGGAATGTCACTGCCGTTTGTCATTTCTCGCCCATCACACCCCATAGAAGGGATTTTTGAAATGCGACACACCCACACAGTGTACTTAGGTGAGATACAACGCACTTGGCTAGTGGAGCAGCTGAAATGATCCTGTTTTGACCAATTCTGAGCAGTTTTTCATGGAGAACTTCTGGGAGAAGCTGTAATCTGTTGACCTTGTTCCTTTAGGGGTTAGAACAACACTTTTAGGGACTTAGTAGCCCTTGCTTTATGGACATTTCATGCTTGGGGTTGTAGTACCCAAAAATGTCTATAACAGAGTGTGAAGCATGTCTATGTGATGACAACCACTCATACACACATAATTCCCTTGAAGCAAAACAATAGTCCCTTTGTATGTCGAACCACAAACCCTATGCCCAAAGGTGAAACATGTTGTATAAAGGTGAGAACATTAACAACTCTTAAGATAGAGGAGGGGAATCTTGAGATCATTAGCTTACCAGCAATTGAACAAGGATGAATGATCGTAGGATCCAAGGTAGTCTCAAAATTTTTCATGCGAATCAAAATTTTGGAGGGTGGTTGTAGCCACTACAACACCATGATGAGGAAAGACCTACAAAAATAAAATTCAATGGTTATTTAAAAATAAAAAAGGCGAATGGAATCATGCACAATGAGTTGAGTTAATCTAGTTTTTCACTCTATCAATAATGGTTCGAGATAGTTATTTGCAAAGCATGAGGAGTGCATTTTTATTGGCAGCGCTAAGCGAAGAAGATAAAGGTAAATGGAATGATGGAGGTATGGATGTAAATTTTTAATGGGTTACACGAGGTTTTGGGTGTATGAATGAATTGATATTTCAATAGTTAGTGAGTTTAATATATTTTGATTCTAGATCCAAATGGAAATGGTTCTGATTTGGTGTTGGAGCAATGGCCATTAATTTCTTGATCTAGTCAAATAAAATCCAAAATTTGTTTTAATAATTAATTGATTTAGCCTTTGTGGACCATTAAATATTAAATATTATAATCTAGAGCCACACAACATTTCATTGAGTTATGAATGATTTTTTTTTTTTTTTTATAATATGAGAAATGTAAAAACCAGAAATCAATTCTTCTTACGTGGTGAGCTAGATAAGGTAGAATTGAGAACCAATGACTGTTTCTTAAACCCATGAGAAAATAATTGTGAAAACCATCATAGTAGATGAGAATCTGAAGGAGCACAAATTATTTTCCTCAATAAATTATAAACCATTTGTGTGACCCATGGTTTTAGGTTGTAAGTCATGTTTCTTAAAAACCATGAGTTGTTTATGTCAACCATGGGTTGATTTATAATGATGGTTGGAATTCAGATATAGATATATTTGGTGAATAATCATTAGAATTAGTAAAGCATGAACATGGAATTGAAAGTCAAAGTATAGGTTATAGTGATGCTTTAAATGGGAAAATGGTCCATGTTGTAGGGATTGCAACACCGTCAAAATTTTTGTCTTTCACTCAAATTTTGGAGCCTTCCTTGGTCTTTCCCTTGATTGTTGCAAACACATGAGCTCATTTGATGAGATTTCCTAGAGTCCTTTGACCCCATTTTCTTGTTGCAGCAACTCTCGTCTTTTGGCATGTTTGACTATTTTTCCATGCTTGCAGAGATTTTGTGGTGGCTTCGAAGGTTGGCATTTGTGTATATGAGTTTTAATAGCTATGTAAACACATGTCATGTTCATACACAAATTTTTTAGCACTATCGTATAAGTGTTTCCACGGTCGTCCTAAAGTCTATCTTAAATGTCACACTTGTTGCTTCTTGTTATGAGATAGTCAAACATAAGGTAATTTTTTTTTTCGTTTTTCCGATGGTTTATGTTTTCATATTGTAGAAGTATGATAAGTGTGTGATCACAAGTTCAAGTTCTTCAATATTTCATATTCCTCTTGCACTTCACCATTTTTTCGAAAATCTTCCCGACCGGGCAACTCATCTTCACTGAAACCCAACATAATTGCACACTACTAAGTATCATCCCTCATTCATGTGACCCTACTGCCTCGAACTACATAGTGCATAGTCACTGTCTCTAGGGTCGTTGCACTATTCAGTTCCTGAGGTCAATAACCTCTCTTCACCCCGATAATTGTGTGGCATTTCCTCCTAGTCTAACTTGAACTGCGCACTTCACACATTGAGTCCTTAAGATTCCCCCCTTGCTTGCTAGAACCCCATAATACATAAAGAAACCAACCTCCCATGAGATCCAGAACTATGGAGAAGTTTTCCCGAGTGTCCTTCCTCACTTGGAGCTCACTGACCTCAAGAACTGTGCAGATTTGTCCTCTAGATCTATCTACTCCCCAATACCCCATGCCTCTAAAAATTGGACAGATCTAACTCCCATCTTCACATCCTGCACCAACCAGTTTCTACTTTAACTATGCAGTCATGACTTCCAATGGCCACTGCACAATTCCCCCCTAATGAGGAATGTGCTCAAAAGTTCCTCAATCAAGCTTGAGTTGTGCTCTATGTAGTCTCAGTGATCAACCTTTCTCCTTGTCATATGGACCTATGTAATGTGCATTTACTAGGCCCTTTCTCCTAGCCTTGTAGGTTTTAACCTCGTATAGAAATTATGTGCATACAAATTCTAAAAACAGAAAATAAACAAAGGCGAGAGCGTAAAAAAAAAAAAAAAAAAAAACACAAAGGTTTTCCCGTAGATCTCAAAACAAGGACTACCAGATTGATTTTCCATTATGTTCCTCTCCATGTTATAATACATATATATACATTCTGAAGCATCCAATACCATGGACTTAAAACCATCGCGCCCAAAACCATGTGTGAAAACCATGCACAAAACCATAGGTAGGTTCGCCCACCTAATATAGGGTCCCACAAAAAGCATAGGTAGGTTGGCCCTGCAATTCCCATTGTTTCTCTACACCAAGAGAACTTCTGAGAGCTCACAGATTTTGTCAATGCATCTGTAGTATTCTTCAAAGTGTCCACCTTTACTAGCAACACCTTTTTGTCTTCTATCATATCCCTCACAAAGTGATATTGAACATCAATGTGCTTTTTCTTTGAATGATAAGCAAGGTTCTTTGCCAAGAAAATTGCACTTTGGCTGCCACAGTATATCCTTACAACTCTTTGTACTAACCCTGTACTTGAACAAAATATCTGCAACCAAACTACTTCCTTGCTTGCATGAGTGGCTGCCATGTATTCTTCCTCTGTAGTTGATAGCGCCACTACATATTGTTTCTTACTCATCTAACAGACTGCACCTCCAAATATCTTAAACACATACCCACTTATAGATATTCTCTGTTCCAGATCTCCAACTTAGTCTGCATCGACAAAGCCATGAATATCCAAAACTTTGTCCATTCCTGGTCTTCCTTGGTAGCACAAACCATAATCACTAGTGCCACACAAATACCTGAAAACCCACTTCATTGTTGTCCAATGCTCCTTCCCTGGTTTTCACATAAACCTGCTCCATACTCCCACTACATGTGAAATGTATGGTCTAATATAGACCATCGCACACATCAGGCTACCAACTGCACTTGCATATGGAACATGGAACATGTCCTCTTCCTCTTCTTGTGCATTGGGACACTGTTCGATAGATAACTTTACACCTACAGGAATAGGAACCTTCACTGGTTTACTATCCTATATATTAAGCCTCTACAGTATTGTCTGAACATACTTCCTCTAGTTTAACTAGAGCTTCCTCTTTGCCTGATCTCTTTTAATTTCCATGCCCAAAAAATAGTTTGCAGCACCAAGATATTTCATGTCGAATTTGGAGGACAATTGGGTCTTCAAGTCCTAGATAATTTCTTTTTCATTTCCAACTAGCAACATATCATCTACATACAAGACCAGATAAATAACATGGTCACCAATTAATTTAAAATACACACATTGATTTGCTTTGATTTTGGTGAAGCCAAGTCCCTGTATAAATGTATCAAATTTATGATACCACATCCTTGGTGACTATTTGAACCCATACAAATGCTTTTTCAACTTGCATACTAGTTCTTTCTTACCCTTCACTGCAAAGCCTTCAGGTTGCTTTATGTAGATCTCCTCTTCCAGATCCCCACGAAGAAATGTTGTCTTCACATCCATCTGTTCTTCCTCAAAATCAAAAGCAATAAAAATAGATAAAAGTAATCTAATAGAAGCTACCTTGGCAACAAGAGAAAAATATCACCAAAATCAATTCCAGGCACCTGGGAATAACCTTTTGCTACCAACCGAGCTTTGAATTTCTCCACCTTTCCTTTTTCATTGGTATTCTTCTTGAACACCCATTTGTTGCCAATGGATTTCCTTCCAGTTGACAACTCCACCAGATCCTAAGCCTAATTTTTGTGCAAAGATGCCATTTCATAAACCATGGCCTCTTTCCAGAGTTTTCCATCCTCTGAAGCTACTAACTCCTTCAGAGTTTTGGGATCATCATCGATAATAGATAAAGTAAAATTTGAACAAAAAGAAGATGGACTATACCTTTCTCGCTGCCTTCTTTCTCAAACTAATCTTCTCACAACCAGATTTTGTGGATGTTCATCTTGTGATTCCTCTTTTCCTGTAGACTCTTATTCTTCCTCCTTTAGCTCAAGCTATATCTTCTCAGGTTCCTTTCGTTAGAATTCATGTTTAATAACATATTTAACCTCTCCGAACACCACATCTTAACTGTACACAACCTTCCTTGTTATTGGGTTCCAAAGTTTATAACCCTTTAAACCATCCTTATACCCAATAAAGATGCACTTTTCAGATTTACTATCCAACTTTTTTTTTTCTCCTCTGGAACATCTACATATGCATCACATCCAAATACCTTAAGATGTGAAAGAGAGGGTTTCTTACCAATCCATACCACTTGTGGAGTCTTATCCTCCAATGTTGACGAAGGTGGTCTGTTGACCAGGTAACACGCAGTCTCCATCGCCTCTACCTAGAATTCTTGTCCTAACCCAACACCACTAAGCATGATTCTTGCTCTTTCCATCAACATCTTGTTCATTCTTTCTACAACTCCATTTTTCTTTGATATGTATGGATTAATATTTTGTCATGATATACAAAGCATCCTATGGAATTCTTCAAATTCCTTCTTGAAAAACTCTCCACCATTATCTGTACTCATCACCTCTATCTTCTTGTCTATCTTGTTTTCCACCAGAACCTTAAATTCTTTAAACCTGTCTGTTATAGACATTTTTGTGCCTTGCAGCTCCAAGCATGAAATGTCCATAAACCAAGGGCTCCTAAGTCCCTAAAAGTGTTGTTCTAACCCCTAAAGGAACAAGGTCAACAAATTATAGCTTCTCCTAGAAGTTCTCCACCAGAAACTGCTAAGAATAAGTCAAAACAGGATCATTTCAGCTGCTCCACTAGCTAAGTGCGTTGCATAGCACCTAAATCCACTGGCTAGGTGCGTTGCAACTCACCTAAATGCACTACCAGGGTGCGTTGAGAGGGAAATGACAAATGGCAGTGTCATTCCGCGAGGTGGAGAGACAATGGAAGCTTCCAGAATCTTCTCCTACGACACTTGCCTCACTAAATTCGACCACGGATGAGTAAGAGGCCTTCAGTCTCCAAGTGGAAGCAAGAAATGACAGAGAGAAGCCACTAATCAAATCACAAGCTGACTCATCCTCCTTGCATACATCTATATATGGATCCATCATCCCAGAGATCCAGAGGCTGGAATTTTGCACATTGTAAGTAATTGCTGTTGGTTTTGAGATAAACATCAGAGAATTGGGTGATCTATGCTTTGTTGGAGGTGAAGAGGGGCTTCTTTGCTGGGAGGTTGATGCTGGGTCAAAAATCATCGGTTGTAACTCCTCCTGGATCTTCTTGTATATCAATAAAAACTATTTGAGTTTCTCCTCCATGCTTTTGTATCATTACATTTGTATGGTTAACTTAAATCTGATCCTAAGTTATTTATGAATATAGATCCATGTCTTTGTATAGTTTTCTTCTTCTGTGATCTTACAGGTACTTGGTGAAGCTGGACAAGTAAGGGAGCAGGTAGCTGGAAGCTGTCAAATAGGAGAGGGATTGCATCAAAGCATTAGCACAAGACACAGGTTGGTTCTTCCTATTCCTCTTTATTTATAATTCATAAAGGAAATACAAAAGTAGTTTTCCCTGTTTGATTCTAAGGCAGCTGTCACACCTTAGTGGGATAGAGCAGTTCTATATAGACACTTTTCCCGGTAACAATGTCAAAGACTTCAGATTTCTTCTTGAGGAAATATATCCATGTATCCCGTGAGAAGTCATCTATAAATGATACATAGTACATAGAATTACCCAGTTATGGAACATTCACAAGTCCAAACACATCACCGTGCACAAGCTCTAATATCTCTTTTTCTCTCTTACCACCCGAGGGGAAACTCACCTGATTTTGCTTCCCATATACACAATTTCCACAGAAATCAAAATCCAGAGAGCTATTAGTCATACCTTCTAGCATACCTTTACCATGAAGTATTCAAAAGAAGTTCTCTCCAATATGTCCAAGCTTTTGATGCCATAGCATGGTGTTTTCTCTAGAGACCACTAGATATTCTCCACCACTTTCAAGAACCACAGAATTGTTGCACCCATCAATAACTGTGCTACATTGCAGCTTGTACAAATTTCCAATCCAAACTCTCCACATCAATACCAGTGCTCCCTGAACCATCATGCAGGTATCTTTTTTGAACACCTTTTGTACACCTGCATCATCCAACCTGCTTACAAAAACTAGATTTCTGGCTAATGTAGGAATATGCAAAACACTTGAAAGTGTTCTCATCCATCCACCTTGCAACTTCAACTTGAATTTTCTGCGAGAAATGATTCTAGCCTTCCTTTCATCCCCCAAGAAGACATCATAACCATCATATTTCTCATACTTACAGAACCACTCTCTATGGGGAGTGAAGTGAAAGGATACACTTGAGTCAATCAACCATGCCTCATGATCTACATGTGTACTTGAAAAAGCCAAGTATACATCCCCAATTTCATCTTAGGTGATTTTCACCTCTATATAAGGATAATCATTAGATCCCTTTACTTTGTCAGGAGCTTTAGATTTACAGTCCCTTTTGTAGAGCCGTTCCTTTCCGCATTTCCATTACACCTTTATATGCTTTTGTGGAGATTTAGGTCTCCCACTCGATGACTTATTTTTGTTTCTATTCTGGGACCGTTCTCATACAAACAAGGCATCACCATTCTTACTCTCCATACTTTTCCGTATCATCTCCTCCATTAGTAATGATGAGGCTATTTCATAAGACTGCAAGGCAGTTGCATTGCTACCTATTGCAATAACCAGATTATCCCATGAATCTAGTAGAGAACACAACAAACTGATGCACTTATATTCATCTAAAATTTTAATATCAATAATAACAATAGACTTACCACAGTATTAAATGTGTTCATATGCTCTATCACCGAGTCTCCATCTTTCCTCCTCAGGAACATTTTACTCAACAATGACTTAGATTGGTACAAAGTCCCTAACTTGTCCCACAAATCTTTCATCGTAGCTTCCCCTGATGCATTCAACAATACTGAATCTGAGACACACAACCGTATTGTGCTCTTCTCCTTTTGATCCAACTTCTTCCATTCTTCATCGGACACTCGTGTTGGTTAGTATCCATATTGACTATGATCCACTGATCTTTTTCCACCAACACATCCTCCATCTTGAGTTTCCACAACTCAAAACTCTAACCATTAAATTTATTGATCTTTATCTTTCCACTATTTGCCATCTTCTTTCACTACCAAAATCAATCCCGTAGATGTCCCATTGAAGAGGGTCTACCATAGGCCTAAGCGAAACCCCTCAGCAACAAGGGCATCTCCTTGAAGCCAAAACATCTCTGATACCATATGTAGGTTTAACCCCATACAAAAATTACCTACATACAAATTATAAAAATATAAAATAAACAAAGGCGAGAGCATAACACATAAAACAAACAAACAAAGATATTTTCCACTGGATCCAAAAACTGGGACTACCAGATTAATTTTTTGTTATGTTCCTTTCAATGTTACAATACATATATATACATGTTGAAGCATCCAATACCATGGACCGAAAACCATCGCTCCCAAAACCATGTGCGAAAACCATGAACAAAACTATAGGTAGGTTTTCCCGCCTAATATAGGGTCCCAAAAAAATTTCCCCGGGGTGCTACCCCAAATCCTGTAGAGGGGGACTAACTACCCCTGTCAAACCCCCCATATAGGGGTGGTTTCTGCCCCCCTTGTGACCCCTAATAACACAACCCAACAAGCTTGTCACATGTACAAGGCTTAGTTCATGGATAATAATTAATCATCTTAGAGTTGGGAGTTCTCAGATTGATTTCGTTCTGTCTTGAGTGAGTTGGAGGAATAGGTACACTGTCAAATAATGGCGAGATGATGAAGAATGAGAAGAAGGAGGAATCATGGCCGAAGACTCACTTGTAGCTGGAAAGAAAAATGAACCTATCAAGAGCAAGAAAATGAACACATGTATGCAACCACCTCTCAAGACCAAAGGTCATTGAAGACCCCGCATCATCAAGATATGTATAGAAGGAGAGAAATCATACCCAAGAACACATCAATCCCTCAGTAGAAACAACAAGTTGACATTTCCACGTAATCAAACCAGTCCATATCAATAGTGCCATATCAAGTCTTTCACGAGTTTTCAAATGCCACATCACTATTATGAACCATGTATATTTTAAAGTGAAAGTCCAATGGACACACATGAATATGAAGAATCATGTTAGTTGAAAAGTCACAAGGGTTAAGCATCACCCCTTGCTTATATATATCCCCTCATTGTATGAGCAAGGAGCGGCTCCAATGTCCCACTATTTGGCTAATGAAGTATAATGTAAATATGTGCCATGGAATTTTTTCTTAATTAGAGAAACCTTTCTAGGCCAACACATTTCCGAGCATGAATTATGGATGTTTGTAAGACTATTATGTGAACATTTATATTCCATGTTTTCTTTCACATGTACTAAGCTATTTGAACTATTTCAGTTGTTTTAGTGCTTATCTTGTTTGGAATGTGTTGTAATGATTTTCAATGTTCTCTCATCATTGTGGACTATTATGTGGGATACTAGAGAGACCTTTCCTTACTGATTGGTTATAACGATCATCGCATTTGTTGTGGACTACTCCACTAGACGGCAGACAAATATTCCCTTGTTCATTGGTTGTAATGACTGTCGCATCTGCTATGGACTATGTCGCTAGATGTTGGATATGTATTTTCGATTCATGTGTGTCTCTTCCTCGGTGGTGTTGTTGGGAAAAGTATCTACTCAGAACGCCCCTATCCCACTCTAAGGTGTGATAGTGCCTTAGCAACAAACAAGGAAAAATACTTTCGTATTCTTCTTTATGAAATGTAAACGAAGAGGAATAGGATGAACTAACCTGTGTCTTGCGCTAGTCCGTTGATCCAATCGCTCTCCTCTTTGACAGCTTCCACCTATCTGCTCCCTTACTTGCCCAGCTTCACCAAGTTCCTGCAAGATCACAGAAGAGGAAAACTACACAAAGACATAGATTTACATTCATAAATAACTTAGGATCAGATTTAAGCTAAACATGCAAATATAACAAAACATCATTGATACACAAGCATGTAGGAGAAACTCAAATAGTTTTATTGATATAACAAGAAGATTCAGGAGGAGATACAACCAAGTGAGTCCCGATCCAACATCTACCTCCCAGCAAAGGAATCCCTTCTTCACCTCCAACAAAGCATAAATCACCCAATGCACTAATCTCAATCTCAAAACCAACATCAATTCTCTGCAAAGTACAAAATTCCAGCCTCCTAGATCTCTGGGATGAGGGATCCATATATAGATGTAAGCAGAGAGGATGAGTCAGCTTATGATTTGACTTGTGGCTTCTCTCTGTCAGTTCTTGCTTCCACTTGGAGGCTAAGAGCCTCTTACTCATCCTTGGTCGAACTAAGTTAGGCAAGTGTCATTGGGGAAGATTCTGGAAGCTTCCATTGTCTGTCCACCTCGCGGAATGACACTGCCATTTGTCATTTCCCACTCAGCGCACCCTGGTAGTGCATTTAGGTGCATTGCAACACACCTAGCTAGTGTACTGGGGTGCTATGCAATGCAGGTAGCTAGTGGAGCAGCTGAAATGATCCTGATTTGACTGATTCTGAGTAGTTTCTGGTGGAGAACTTCTGGGAGAAGCTGTAATTGGTTGACCTTGTTCCTTTAGGGGCAAGAACAACACTTTTAGGGACTTTGGATCCCTTGGATTATGGACATTTCATGCTTAGAGCTGTAAGGCACAAAAATGTCCATAACAGTTGCCCACTAAAGTATGAGGCCATTTATCGGGTTAAATGCTTTATTAGGAGGATCCGAAGTTCTTTCAATGCTGAGAGGAGACCTGTAATAAGATACAATAAAATACATTATTTCATACTGTTTTCATGATCTAGCTGAGGCGGGCATTCCCATGCTCACCTTTATAAATTCATTTTTATGTACACAGGACAGACAATCGTCTGATGGTAGACTGATGATTTTGATGAAGTCATCATCCTTTTGGTAGGATGATTATCTATGCCTGTACATGTCAATGTCTTTATTTTTCCTGAATATATATCGCAGCCCAGATGGATGAAACTAGATCCGGGGTCTTCAATCTCGTCCGATCTTCACTCGAAGTACAAGTCGATCCATGTGAAAAATGTTTTGAAGTCGAACACGGAAAGACATCGCTTGATTACCAGTCAATGATGTAAACTGTTAACAAGCGCGAGAGGAATCACCGATAAGGATGATGACCCTCAAGGTACTACAATACAATTCACGTGGTTTGAATAAAGGACTTGGCGTCGAACACCACGCAAAATCTTTCGGTCGAAGGTCATTGATGTATACCTGTCGCCGGAAGTGAGAAACTTGCCATTGAGGCATGCAAGCTTCAAAGTACTGAATGGGGTGTTCCTAGATCAACTTCTTGGATAATGAGCTCATGTCAACAAGAAGCGATCCTTCAAAGGAGGGCCTTGATGAATCCCACATCAATGACACAGAACGGAGAAAATGATTTTGATGGAGGTGAAAACGATATGATGATATATGGTTCAGGATGGCGGTCATGAAGGAATGAAGTATAATGTATGGTAGTGGATGGGACACGGGTGAATTCTCTGGATGACTTCTCTTGAACATGTCGGCGACACTTATATGATGGATTGGTAGCATTTACCCCAAATGTGGATGGTATGGCGAGACCATGGTGATGTGACCGGTGAATGAAACAACCCAACCCGACTCAGGCACGGAGTGGAAGTGTCATGTTCAAGAGCGACTTGCTACCAATAAAGATTCTTTGAGTTTCTTCCCAATTTTTCCCCAGTCATTGCTAACCAATACCTCTTTATTTTTGTCAAGCTTGAGGAGGATAACATATGCTTGTTCTATAATTTTCCCTTCTGGCAAACCCATCGCTATGTTTTAACGAGCCTAGTGATAGTGAAACTCGTTCTCGTCTAAAGACAAGTTTGTCGCTATTAATGTTTTTAACGAGTTTAACGACAAAGATAACTCGGTCCTTTTCATTTTTAGAGAGTCTGAAAAGGTACGTAAAGGTAACTCCGAAATTCCTTTTTCGTCATCTAATCCCTTAAGTCCGAAAAAGTATAAAACAATACAGAAGGGATGAATTTTCAATAGTTTTAACGAGCCGAACAAAACAAGCGCTCGATCTTTTTGTGCAATAATCCCTCAGGTCCAAAAAGATTAAAATCTAGAGGAGGGATAGCACTTCCAGTCGCTTTAATGAGCTGGAAGGCCAAAACTCGGCAATCTTTTCATATTTTACGAGTCAGATGAAAAGAGCTTAAAGAAGACTCGTCTTTTGAGGAACGAGTGATAAAATGGGTAGCAACTAATTCCAGGTAAGGGTTGGAATTTTCCAATCACGACAGTGTCACAAGGATGGCTAGTGAAATCAGTGTTCGCAGCTGTTCCTCAAAATGGGTAAACAATCAAATGGAGGTGAATGATCGGCCAATGGAAAAGTGGAGGTGACGGTGCAAACACGACCAAGGCTTTAATGGCTGATAATGCTACTTTCACGGTGGTTATTTACCGGAGTATAGTTCATTTTTTAACGAGCTTAAACGCGGATTGAAACACTTGCTCAGTCTTATGTTTATTTTTTAACGAGCATGAACTATGTGCTAAAACTGCTCGATAATCCAGTCATATGATAACAATGTCTCATATAAAACGGCAACATTTAGATTTTTGCCCCACATCCTTTCTTTATGCAAGTTAGGAAACGACTAATCCTACGAGTTTAAAGGGTTAGCCTACGGGTTTAAAGGGAGGACCTAAAAATTTAAAAAATAAATAGCCACCCCTTGCTTGCACTCCAAAAGGTTTGCATGCCCCCAGGTATAAAATACGATTTCTAGGTTACCCCTCAATTTGCAGACAAAACATTTGTTCTATCAGGAAAGGCCTACCTCTTTCAGGTTACCAAAGATTGTTTCATTCGCGTTACAAATGAAACATTTCCTCGGCGATGTCTACCAAAATAAACAAAGGTGAGCAGAGACGCCGCCACTCACATAACTTTGACAAGAGAATCTTTTTCTAGAATAACCCCTCTTCCACTGACGGATGGGGTACAGACTAGTCATATTCTCCCGCGGAAACCTACCCTATACCCGAAGTTTTCCTGCCGAAGCAGACCAGGACGCATGCCCCCTGGGTTCCAGTCGTATCCCTCCGAATTACTCGCGCTCATTGGGAGGACGGACCGTGGGTTGAGACATTTCTTGCATGAAGAGACCATTTAGGGATGGTATATGACTATTTGCGATGCGTGATCCAGGAAATGAAAGCTGGTCCACGAGCTTGACCACTCTTCCTTCATGCGGAAAACACATTACTCTAAAGAGTGAGGAGACGATGGCTCCCATGCAATAAATATAGTCTCTTCCAAGGAGTAGGTTATAATCCAAGGGTCCTTGAATCACCATTATGTTCATTTGAACTGTATTCCCTTTCAACGTTATGGGCACATTGGGGAGGATCCCTAAAGGTCGACTGGTTCCTTTATCAAAGCCTGTCAGATTTCTCATCTCAGGCAAAAGCGATGGCGAACCAAGTGCTTTCCAAGCAGTAGAGGAAAGGATACTCACAGAAGCCCCCTCATCTATGATGGTACCAGCCATGACCATTCCATATATTTGGACGATAATTCTGAATGGTATGTTTGCTGGTAAATGGGGTCCGCCTAGTTGATTCCAGTCGAAGGAGACAACTAGGTTGCTTGGAGGTGGGACCAAGTAGACGATCAGGTACGGCTCTGACGAACTTCCTTCCTGCGGTAAAGGAATGGGTAGGTTGCCCCCGTGTTCGTCGGAGTCTGTGTTGATGAAGAGAATTTGGATGGTGTCATCCTTGTTCTCTCCAGTGACTGTGTCATTCGAAGATAAAACCTCTGAAGGCAAGACCGGGTCAACTGCCGCCTCGACCTTTTGACTTTCGTCGGGTATGGATTCAGCTGGTTCATCTTCAATGACAGGCGCTTCAGCTGACCACTTGCGTGGGCAAGCTGGATTCTCAACTAACGAAGGACTTGGCAAGAGTTTTTTATATCCAGGAGGAAGTCGTAACGGTGAAACCAGACGATCATCCAAAACTCTTTTAGCTTCGTCTAAGAAGGGACAACGGTGGATGGCGTGATCGCCTTCGCACAATTTACAGGGAGATCTAGCTCTCCCTTTTTGTCCTGGGACTTCACTTTCGCTAGTTGACGGTGTGCTTTCAACATGGCCATCAGAGGTTGACGACACCGGATTGTGCAAACGGGGAGACTAGTCCCTTAGTATCTGAGGGATGCAAGGACAATCTCTGTGAAAGTGGTCTCCCTTGCAAATGACACATGGCGATTTAGGCCAGGTCAGTGCAGTGTGCGGATTTTCGTTAGACGACACTTGCTTGCCCCCATTCTCTTTTGGCTCCTTCTTCTCCTTAGGAACTTGACTTTTGGCTTTGCCAGCCCCATCAAGCGAAGAGGAAGGAGGAGAGGAAGAATTCGAGGAAGTAGAAGGTTGGTGGGTAATTCTGGACTGGTCTAACTGCTGATTCGATTGTTCAGGAATAGTGGTGTTCTGAACGACATTGGTTGAGAAGAGCCAGACTGACAAGCCAATTGTCAATCCTGGAAGCGACAATGTGGCCATATGGGGTGCACCAACATCTCCCCAAGAGGGGAAGGGACTAGGATTTCCACCAAGGGGAATCCCTTGGTTGGTAGTCTCCATTTTTCTAAACCCAAGACCAATGTAGGAAAAGGGTATAAATATTCCGTTTAAAATAAATTTTACGACGCTTGGACACAACTTGTTTTTTCAATTTTAAAGATTCGAGAAAAAACAAAAGATGACTCTAGTCTTCTTCGATTTTTAATGAGCCTGAAGTGACAAGTGCTCAGATGGACCTTTTCCGTTAAGGAGTCTGAAAAGGAACGAAAGGGACTGCTCTGGAGATCTAGGTAGAGGGTGTGCCAAACCAATCACAAAACTGCAGAATACATTTTATGTTACGACAGTCAATCTTCCCGAATGCTGTGTTCGGTGCATTGCGATCAGTAGGGCAGCCGACACGGCTTCCTATGGATAAAAGGTTTTAAGCCTATAGGGGTCTCCCAAAATATACTCGACGGTACGTGGGAGCACAATCCGTACTGGCATTTATCGTCTCACAGTGGAGGAATCACCCAACCATCAGTGAGGACAACATTTACCAGGTTTTACGACGCCGGAACACGTCTCTAGCCTAGACCTCTATGTTGTGTGTTAAGTTCCAAAGCGTTGTTAGATTCATTCAATTTATTTTAAGTTGATCTTTCTTAGAATTTTTCCTTTTTGGATCACCACGAGATGTAGATGTAATTCCTAAATGCAATCTAAAGATGATAAGCAAGCTTTTATCTCTTTTCAACAATGAAAATCCTAGCTACAAGGGGAAAAGAAAGACACAATCTTTTCTCAAAGAGCAAAGAGCACACTGTAAATGCACTTTTCCTAAATCAAACCATACAAACTATCAATATGCAAATGCACATATGCATGTATTTGTTTTCACTTTCTTAATATTGATGCCTGAAAGGAAAGTTGATGTACAAATCTGAATTTGCTTTCAAGTGAAAAACACAAACAAGCTTCTTTTCGAAATCAAAAAAGGTAGAGAAGATTACGACACTTTATGATTTTGAAATAAACACTCGTTTCGACACTAGAAAGAGACAAATTCAAACCAAAGGCAAAAGTAAAAAGTATAATCAACTGTCAACAACAAACAAACTTTCTCCTAAGATCAAAATTGATACTTACGAAAGATCTAAATCTAAGGACGACAATATGACTATTCTACTCTTTCAATGGAAAACTGTAAATGATGTAACAAACACACAAAGAACACCTACAGTCTTTTTGTACAAAGGAGGCAGAATTAAGGCAAAGAAAAGGGGTTTTCAGACAGGTACACACACTGATAACAAGCTACAAAAATCAGAGATAAAACTGAACAAAATGAAGCAAAGAACCTTAGCTGCACAGGGCAAAGGCTGATCAGTGCACCTGTTGCACAGAGAAACTGAATTGCAGCGCAGGTAGCCGTCTCGGGACCTGCATTGAAATGCAGAACCTCTTCACAGAGCCTGCGCTGGGGCAGAAACAAGACTTCTATCCGGGTTCTGGGTCACGGTTTGCAGTTTAATCTATGGATTTTGGCCGAGTAAAAGCAATCAGTAAGGTACAATCAGAGGGATGATTTAAACGAGGACTAAGAGCTATCACAAAGGGTAATTAGAGCATTTGTGGATCAGCTGTTCAAATCATAAACAAATCCGGTGAGTGGATTGAAGTAGCAACTACTTTGCATTTGATAATGGCAAATGCAGTTCGATTGCTACTTCTGTGTTTATGAAACAAAAACAAGAGAAACACAAACAAACTAACTAGACACGATCCCCAGCGGAGTCATCATTTTGTTGTTGGGAAAAGTATCTGCTCAGAACGCCCCTATCCCACTCTAAGGTGTGACAGTGCCTTAGCAACAAACAAGGAAAAATACTTTCGTATTCTTCTTTATGAAATGTAAACGAAGAGGAATAGGATGAACTAACCTGTGTCTTGCACTAGTCCGTTGATCCAATCGCTCTCCTATTTGACAGCTTCCAGCTACCTGCTCCCTTACTTGCCTAGCTTCACCAAGTTCCTACAAGATCACAGAAGAGGAAAACTACACAAAGACATAGATTTACATTCATAAATAGCTTAGGATCAGATTTAAGCTAAACATGCAAATATAACAAAACATCATTGATACACAAGCATGTAGGAGAAACTCAAATAGTTTTATTGATATAACAAGAAGATTCAGGACGAGATACAACCAAGTGAGTCCCGATCCAGCATCTACCTCCCAGCAAAGGAATCCCTTCTTCACCTCCAACAAAGCATAAATCACCCAATGCACTAATCTCAATCTGAAAACCAACAACAATTCTCTGCAAAGTACAAAATTCTAGCCTCCTGGATCTCTGGGATGAGGGATTCATATATAGATGTAAGCAGAGAGGATGAGTCAGCTTATGATTTGACTTGTGGCTTCTCTCTGTCAGTTCTTGCTTCCACTTGGAGGCTGAGAGCCTCTTACTCATCCTTGGTCGAACTCAGTGAGGCAAGTGTCATTGGGGAAGATTCTAGAAGCTTCCATTGTCTGTCCACCTCGCGGAATGACACTGCCATTTGTCATTTCCCGCTCAGCTCACCCTGGTAGTGCATTTAGGTGCGTTGCAACGCACCTAGCTAGTGTACTGGGGTGCTATGCAACGCAGGTAGCTAGTGGAGTAGCTGAAATGATCCTGATTTGACTGATTCTAAGTAGTTTCTGGTGGAGAACTTCTGGGAGAAGCTGTAATTGATTGACCTTGTTCCTTTAGGGGCAGGAACAACACTTTTAGGGACTTTGGATCCCTTGGATTATGGACATTTCATTCTTAGAGCAGTAAGGCACAAAAATGTCTATAACAGGTGGTACTATTATATATAATTTAGAGGCTCACCTTTATCCCTTGCCCCCCTTTTGTGGTGAGAGAGCCTAGACATAGTTGTGTTGCACACTCACTAGTCACACTAACCTTGTTTCTTGAACATACCATTGCATCACTCTCTTTTACTGAAAACTAGAGTCAAGGTAAATCTTTAAGTATTTGGAAACTCTACCATTATACCAGATGGGACTCCTACACCAAATGGTGTGAAATTCGATTGGGACTTCATATCGAGGAGCTCCCCTAAATGTTGGCTGGTACAACACCATCAACATTTATGGTGCTAGAAGGAGGGCTGCCAATATTATATGGCTGATTTTCCCACCGACCCCACTCATCCATCTTCTATTCAAGCGAGTAAGACTCACTCTATCATCCATACTTCCAACTCCGAGGTTGAAAACTCTTAAACGTTGAGGCTTATAACATAAACTTCGGGTTATCTGCCCCATCACCTATTAATTTGAAAATGTTGTTAGATTGATTCCAGGAGTAATGGCTCTTCTATGTTCTCGAAAGAATAACAAGAAAACTCCCACAAGAGTAGTGGTATCCTTTGTGGAAGAAGAAATCCTCACCACTCTCAGAGAACTAGAAGAGGTTGTGGAAAAGGAAGAGGAGCCTCCACTTTTTCATAGAGGAGGAGGTAATCCCTTACTCTCAAGTTCAAATTCCATCGGGGGAGGTGGAGAGGAAGGAAGCGACGAAAAATAAGAGGAATAGGAACCAAGATATTTAGAAGTGGAAGAGGAGGACAACAAAGAAGACAACATGGTAGACCAAAATATGGATTGGATGACTTAGGGCACACTATCACTTTTGGATGTCCTGCACAAGATGCCAGGACACGTGGTGAAGCTCTCGACAAAATCTGACTGTGACAAGACATTCAAGGCTGAAGATCACTTAGATAATTTTTACCTACATCTACAAACACTCAAGGTACACTATGATGATGTTGCATGTCTATTGCTTCCATGTACTTTGGATGGTGGAGTAGTTGTATGGTACCACAAATTTCCTCCAAATTCTATCCAGAATTGGAGGGCATTCAAAGGATTTTTATTGAGAAAATTTCTAAAGATAAGAGTCCTACCATGTTATTGAAGGAGTTGGGTAGTCTTTATATGGAGCATAAGGAAAAGGTTAAATATTTCTATCATAGGTTCAACAACATTTTAAACAAGATTTTAGAAGACACAAAACCTCATGAATCCATCACCATAAACTTCTACACTTTGCCTTACCAACTAGTATTCCACAGTTTCTCAGGAAAACTATGAAACCAACATTAACAAAACACTATGAAGAGGTTGTTGTTGTAGAGAAGGACCTGCGCGCTATTAGAATCCTCACAGATGATGAACCCACTAAGGAATCCAAGGAAACAGGTAAGAGGTCTAAGGCCTCCCTAAGTAGGGTTAAGGATAAGGAACCGAATGACCTGGAAAGACTTACTCTTATCGTCAAGTCCCTAACCACGAAAATATCTGAACTAAAATAGAGGACAAGTGAGACTACCATGAGTAGTATTCCCCCCAAGTACTTCATCAAAAAGAATGTAGTTTCCAAAATAAGCAACAATCGGTCAACAAAATTTTCACAGAGTTCCAATATTGTTCCAACATTGAGAAAATTGGTAAAAAATTGTACTGTAAGTTCCACAATGAGCATCATTTGAAGAAGACGTGCCCGCAATGGAACCGAGGCATGAGAAGTTTGGTTGTACAATTTATTGACTTAGTCATGGTTGAGGAACAGGCTGAGCTCGATGATGATGACTAAGAAGTTATTGCAACTAATGAAGCTCCAAGCACTACACATGCAATAAACATGTATCTGTGTGTTCTTACAGCACAAAAGGGTATGACTGATAACGAGCCTCTGAGTGATGGTTTGACTCAGAAGAAAAGTAAATGATACAACTTGAGAAGTGAAGGGCTCACCACTGTGATTGAGGTTCCAAAACAAAAATTCAAAGAAAAATTGTGCAGAAAACTGAGTCCTTTGACTAACGCAATGTAGAACACTCAGAGCAAGTCTAGGAAAACAGTTCCAACAAAAAATGTTTCCACTAGCAATAATGATAGAACCATTCCATCAGAAACCATAAGCCTCGTTCCATCCTTGCGCACCTCGGTTAGTCTCCACGCAATGGATTAAAACATTGTAGAAGTTATGAAGAAGGTTTGTACGAATATCTCATTGTTCGAGCTCAAAAAGATCATGATCCAAGAGGACATCTTGTTATGATCACTTGGGAAAACTTCTAGTGATAATTCTACTCCTTCAGACAAGGGATCTAGTAAGTCTCATGATTCTCTCGCATCTATGCTTAATGCACTCCACCTGGAGGAAAATGCACTCTACCCACCACTCTCGTTAACATTTGAAATGTTTAACTTCGATGTACATAATTTCTTGGCTGATTCTAGTGCATCGGTTAATGTCATGCCACTCTCCATGGCAAAGGAGATCAATGGTCAATGGAACAAGTTAGATTCATAGATTATATAGCTAGACAAAACTTGTGTTTAGTTAATTGGTGAACTCATAGATTTCATCATCTAATTATCAGCTAATGGGCAAGTTCATCAATGCATTAACATTGTAATTGTGGACATTATAGAAGTGTATGGAGTTTTACTGAGTAGATACTGGTAAAGAAAGTTGTAAGGATACTTTTCTACTCACTGGTCACACTTATGGCTTCTGTAAAGAGGAAAGAAAAATCAGATCCAAGTAGACTTAGAGAGATACATGAAGCACACCATGACTACCTTGGACAAGCTAAAAAGTAGTTGGATTTTTCAGGACTTGTTTTTGGAAAAAAATTATGGAAACATAGTTGGGGTGCTATCTTGAGGTTCCACCAGACAAATAGTTTGACGTCCTTCCATGTCTAACTGGAAAAAATGATTTTTGTACAGTTAGCATTAGTAGTAGTAGTAGTAGTACTAGTGTGGTAAGAAGTCCTTGTATAGATGGTATGTAGAAAATGTACTTTGATGGATCCAAGACATAGGATGGATTTGAGGCTGGTTGTGTTTTAATAGACCTTCATAGAGAAAACACTTAATCTCTAGTTTCATGGAATTCAAGTGCATGAACAACACTGTAGAGTATGAAACACTCATCTTGGGCTTATAGAAGGTCATTCACCTCAATGTTGCTATCCTGAAAGTGGTAGGTGACTCTGAAATCGTTGTGTGCCATGTACGTAAAACTATACATTATGTGTCACCTCATATTCAAAGTTATCAAAAAGAGTTATGGTGCCTCAACTATCGTTTCCAAGATTTCAATATTATTTCAGTACCAAGAATGCATAACACAGGTATGGATTCCTTATAAAACACAACTGCTAAGATGTTACCATTAAGGGACAAATTTTCTATTGAAATTTTGTATAAACCATTTGTCCCAAATAACATAACTGACTTACATGTTTTTTATGATGTCCAAAAGATACTGTACTTTATGACCAACATTGACATATTTAAATTCGCAACGATTGATGAAGATGAGCACAACAAGGCACTGTAGAACACAATCAACATAAGCAAAGGAAACCTCATCCTTAAGGGTGTGGTATCAATTTAAAATATATATGATCTACAGAACCATTTCTCAAAATATTTGAATGCCAAGCTTGATAGTTTTACATTGTCGCATGTGCATATCAATTTAGGAATGGAGAAATATTTGAAGTATCTAAAGCTGGGTAATTGCTACACACCACGAGAGTGACAAGATTTTATCCATCTATTAAATAAGTACCATTAGGTCTTCATGTGGATGTCCGTCGATCTCAAAACATATGACACGTGAATAATCGAGCATGTGATGGGAATCAAGCAAGGAGAAAATTTTTTAGCAAAAATTGAGAATATTTCATCCAATGCTTGAGCCCCTCAATCAAAAGGAAATGAGAAAAATCTTGTATGCTCTGATCATTTACAAGGTCTGACATTGAACATGGGTATCTAAATTAGTACCTATGAGAAAGAAGTTTGGGGAGAGCTGAATTCATCTAGATTTATGTAATCTCAATCGCATCTTGGACAAGGATAATTACCTAGTGCCATCCATGGAGCATAGATTGCAAACAATATATGGGCCTAAAATGTTTTCTTTGCTAAATGGGTTCTGAGGTTACAACTAGGTTTTGGTAGTAGAGCCTAATAGATTAAAAAATATATTCCGTAGTAAGTGGGATAGGTTTGCATTTCAGAGAATTTAGTTTGGGCTCATCAATGCTGGTGCAATATTCCAACATGCAATGGACATTGCCTTTAGTGGGCTCATTGGATAGAGAATTTTGATCTACCTCAATGATGTGATAATATTTTCCAAACAATAGTTGTAACACCCTCATCCCACATCGAACCATGTAACCATGCCAACCAAGGTAAACATGAGATGAAAGGCTACTATGATCAAATTCGACCTCCTATGTGACATTAAGGAAGTTTGTTAGCTTCATTCTCACATTAAAAACAATTCTATGTCCAAATAATTAAATTCCTTAAAATCATGAAAGTTAGGATTTAATCCTACCTTTCTAGATCGAGTTTGTTCCTCATGGTTAGGAGTCAATTTAGGCTTAGTTGGTTGAGAGATTCTCTCCAACTAGTTAAGCTCCTAGATTACTGTGTTGTTGAAATGTTTTATCAACCATAGTGTCCAAGTAGACGTACTATCTTGAGACCAACTTCCTCATGTATTTATTTGTAATATTATCATTCTTTGTACATTGGATTGATTAATAATGAGGATGTGAGGTATGTTGTAAGGCTAAGGCCTTTTCCACCATGTTTTCTCTGTATATGTGTTACTATTAGTTGATAAAGTTTTCTTCAATTGGTATGAGAGCTTATGGTTTTCTCTTTGGGAGTGAGAGAGTAAGTGAGTAAAGAATGGTATGTTTCTTCATTTTAATCTGCATAGAGGTGTAATCTCAAGTGAGAAGACTATTGTGTAAGAGGAGGATCTGTAGATTTAGATATAGAAAGAAATTGTAAAGCAAGAGGAGGATTTTGAAGTGTTTCGATTATGAGTATAATTGTTGCAATATTTATTTCCAAAAATTCGTGTTAGCCCATAGATAGAGGGAGAGGAATGATCACCTTTCTCTGCAAATGATGCGATGAGACACTATGTATAAAGATCATAATGTCTCTGTATAAAGGTTAAGGGTTCCAATGGCCGCTTGTTGATCCCATCAACGTCGGCTGGGCGGTGTGGCCCCAGAGACTCACGGAATGCCAGCAGTTCAGACAAGACAAATTACGTTGAATTTGTGGAGGGTGGCGACTTCTTAAGATGCATATGCTTATCTAGTGCATCATTGATCTATTTCTGATCTGATGGATCCCGAAGACTGCCTAGTTCTGACTTTGACACCCCCATTCTGCCTTCCATTGATGTGTTCTAGTGCTTGTACATATCCTCCCAACCTACTGTGACGATTGAATAATTAGAATAAATTAACCCTGAAATTGTTCAACACCATCAACATATATGGGTGGTTAATTTTCAACCCGATATTCCATGGAAATGAATTAAGGAATGAATTCTTTTCATTCATCCACGTGTCCACCCTGATCATTCACACTCTTTGCCCGTGGTTTTGGTTTCTGCACTGGTGTTAGCATTGAGGGTGAGAGAAAGAGGATATCAGAATAAAGAATCCAACAAACCATGAATACACAGGGTAGAAATGGTTGAGCGAAATTGATAATTTGTGTCTATGAGATGCAACAAAAATCAAGCATGCACCCCAAAAAGAACATGAGGTGTCGATATTGATCCCCGGGGTCTCTAAATCCCCGGGGTGCAAAGTTCATCCGTCCGGAATGCCAGGCTCGCGCAATGTGAATGAATGAATATAAATGCTTTGTTGTATGTATGATTTTGGTTTCTGTGCTAAATGGCTATACTTGTCAATAGCAATAAATTGAAGTCCTGGTACTGTGATGCTTGGCACACTAATTCTATTGTCTTGCTGGAGGAATATTTTTGCACCAAGAGCTCTTCATAGGCATTACTGTCTGCAAGATAATAAATAGCTGAAGAGTGTTGAGTAGAGAGCATGAGAAGGGGGCTCATGATTAAGAGAAGCAAAGCCACGATATTAATTCTGAGAATCACTGCAAAACCCATAAATGCATCGAGGAATTACAATGTGAAAACCACAACGTCAAAGTCAACATTGTTGAGAATGGCATGAGACATGTGAGTAGTGTGGAAAGCCAGCAACATGAATCGATCTGATCTAATCTTCACACATAGACCTGCGTTCGGAGAAGATCAGATTGCTTGTGATTTCCAAGGGAGAAACAACTGAAATTTGACAAAAATCCAAATGTAATCGATATTTTTTGGAACCAGCGTGCGTTTGAAAAATAGGGAACCAACATTTGCGTGGAGTTTATGGTGAGCGTGGAGTTCAAAGCTCAACAAACTGGTTGATTACTTGTAATCTCCTTAAGGTTATCTATGCCCCCTGTCATTTTTTCTCTACAACTAATAACATGCATAAAGCTTATGGTGTATATTTTTACATGCATAAACGTTAAATCATTTTGAAGTGTTTTCATAAATCATTTTAAAAGGAAACGTTACATCACATTGGAGTATTTTCTTAAAGTTTATAATTTAATGGGATGAATGTAAATTCATTTTTTATAGGGATCATAAAATAATGCTTTTGGAGGAATAAGGTGGATTATAAAAATATTTTTTAAAAGATTTTTAATGAAGTGATAAGATGCATATTTTGTATGGGACCAATAAGAAGATATTTTGGGAGAGATAAGGAGTGGATAATTTTTTTTTTTATTTTGGGAGTAATAAGGTTGAAGATTGGGATTAATTTTTGAATAAGGCTGATACTTTTAATTTTTTTAGTAATAAGGTGTGATTTTTCTCATTTTGGAGCGATAAGGAGTCATTTTCCAAGTCAAGACAAATTTTGAAGTCTTTGATGTATAAGTGTTTTGTAAATTTGGAGTGATAAGTGAAAGTAATTACTGTAATCCAAAGTAATATTTTACTTTGAGAGAAATTGAGCCACTATAGGCAGTTTTTGAAGACAATTTCCAAGTGTGACATTCTCATTGAGAAGTTTCCATGACAAAGTTGTGACATTGAAGAATGGTGTACTCGAGTAATTAACAAAATCATGTTTTCTTTTGTGGTCCTTGTGTCCTATATCCACCCAAAATTGAATAAGGGGATCTTAGGTACACTATGTGTAATGAATGCGTGTGCATGACTTGTCTTCAGATTATCAAAACACTCTCTTTGTACTATGCTTAAACAGCTACATGCACATAGTCAAGCTTAAGTATAAGAACGGTTAATCAAGCTCCTGTAATCAAGCTTAAGTACACAAGAACAAAATGTCACATCATGTAATCAAAGAAATCAAGCTAAGGATGCTCCAAAATCAAGCATTTCAAGCCAAGACAACATCAACACCATCAACACCTTTTGTATTGCTTGTAAATAAATATTTTTTAACTGAATTGTACGGGTGCATTCTCGGTTCTAACCGACACAATAATTTGAATTTTTAAGGTGAATACATTAATTCAAGTAAGTCTTCAACTGATTCATCAAGATTGAACTTGTGATTTGTCTCTTGGGTTCATTTTTGACAGTGTTCGACACCCTTCCTCTTCTAAAATCCGCACATTCAGTGAGTACATTCAAGAAAGCACAAAGTGTTAGTAATCAATCAAGTTCAAGCAAGCCATCTAGAAAGAAATCATGATTTAAACAATCAACAAGTGAGCGTGTCATTCAACCAATCAAACCAAGCGAGCATGTCATTCAAACAACCAAGAAAGCAAGCGTGTCATTTAAATAACAAAGCAGGTGAGTGTGTCAAAATCAAGTGCGAAAGTTCACACCACAACATCTACAACAAACAAGCCAGTGTGAAGTTGATTGAAGCATCCACAAAGTGTGAGTGAAAAATTCAAGTAAAGCAATCGTCATCAAGCGAGCGTGAAATAAAGATCTCAAACAACTAAGTCATAAAACTCCAGCAAGTGTTTAAAGCATCAATAATAAGCAATAATACAAGCGAGCTTGAATTCAAAGTGAGAAAGATAACATGGAAACACACATTCAACTGTCCAAAATTATTAACAGTTTGATTTTATCATTATCTCGTGACATGGTGACCATCAGCAAAACAAATCTTGTTGATATTCAAGTGCATCTTCAACGTGCACATAAAATTATTGAGTTTCTTGAACTAGAGTCACAACTTCAAAGAGATGAGTTGCAACAAAATAGTGACGTTTCCAAGTCTTTCATCCATACAGATGAAGATAAAGATGTTGATTCGAAGTCAATGATTCAACCAACTTCAAGTGTCGAAGTGGTCCATGATCTAGTTCAACTTTATTCCGAACCAATCATCAAGCCATGGGAAGAACTTCAAAGCACCAAAAATCGATGAGGATTAGGATATGACAAATATGAAAACAACTTGCATATCCCCAATTATTCTAACCCAATCAAGTTCATTAGTGTAGGGTTTCCTGATCAAATAACATCAACAATCCATGAGAAAGTTGCAGACAAATAGACATGTGTGCAAATTGAAGTTGCAGTAAAAAAAAACTGCCTTCATTGGCAAAGAACCGGTCATCTGGAAGATTAGTGTTTTGATCTTCGTCCTTGTCACCATTGTGGCAAGTCAATTAATTCATTAGCACAATGCAACAAACAACAAAAATCATCCAGATTGAAGATTGATTACTCATGGATTGATCTCTAGGAATGGTCATCCACAGTCAGAATATTGTATAAGTTTTACAATCGAATTCACTCACACATATTGCATCCAATAGTAAAAATGAAGATGGTACTCTTGTGTCGTTTAATGGGGGAGTACACCAATGAAACACTCTAACGCCTGAAGGGGGGGAGTTCAGAAATAATTTGAAGAATATTGTCTCTTCTTTTAGCTGACAAAAGGGGGGAATGTCAATGAAATTGACAGTGGTTGTCAGACTGAAAGTCTCAACAACATCAGTGAAGCAGCCAGTGGGCATTTTCATCAGCGAGTGAGCATCCAAAAATTTTCCAATGGGTGATTGATAGCAAAGTTAGTAGTGAGCAGCTTTCAAACACAGCAAAAGCAACAGTGAGTTATTTTTCAACGTCATCAGCCAGTGGGCGTTCATCATATTTTGTCAGTGGACACAAGATGCTGACTTTGAAGCAAAGGATAGATGGATCCTTTTGTAGCTTGGCACATGATGGAGTTGTCAAGTGACATTCAGAGATGAATCAAATATGCAGCTGACTCATGGTCTCTTCATATTGGGGTTTCTTCAGCATCCAGCTTTGGCAGTTTTTTAGGCAATTGTTTTTTGAGGATCAATAGTTTCACCATGAGAACTTGGAAGATGGTTCCTGGTTCTTAATTTGGACTTATCATTGAGGGGGGGAATGTTAGCCTCATTATCACATTAAAAAAAATTCTAATTCCAATTAATTAAATTCATTAAAATCATGAAAGTTAGGATTTAATCCTACCTTTCTAGACTGAGTTTGTTCCTCATGGTTAGGAGTGAATTCAAGCTTAGTTGGTTGAGATATTCTCTCCAACTAGTTAGGCTCCTAGATTAGTGTGTTGTTGAGATATTTTCTCAACCATAGTGTCCAAGATAGACGTACTATCTTGAGACGAAATTCCTCATTTATTTATTTATACTATTATCATTCTTTGTACATTGGATTGGTTAAGAATGAGAATGTGAGGAATGATGTAAGGCTAAGTCCTTTTCCACCATGTATGCTCTATATAATTGTAATATTTATTTTATGAGTGTGTATGTTATTATTAGTTGATTTAGTTTTTTTCAAAGTAGAGTCAATGGAACATCACACACAATCATCCAACATCATCAACAGATCCTCAGGAGACAAGTCAGCCACTCAGTCATCATGTCCCCGGGTCCCACTATTTTTCTGGGCCTCTTAGGCCACAGCCACTCTCATACTATGGGAAAGGGTGTGACCAAAAACCTAAATTCACTCCCATAGGCTTGCCTGCTAGTGACCAGAGACCAAAATTTCAAGTTCTGTGCTAATGACCTCAAGATTTAAGCCACTTTTTTAGACCCAGAGTCTAGGCCACTGCCTGGAATGGAGTGATAACTTAAGATCAGTAAAAAAATAGGGAAACAATGATGCAAAACAAATAAACTGAACAAGACCATAACCAGACCCCTATTAGCAATGACAAACATTTTTTCAAACATATCATCAACATGTAACCTACAGGTGTAAGCGACATAATTAAGTGTAGGGATCTCATACTTATTTGAGCATCGTTATGAACCATTTTTTTCTTATGTCATTTGTTGCATTATCCTCTATTAGGTCATAGACACATTATCCATTAAAAGTAAAAACATGGTGAGAGCCATACATAATTGCTATCATATAATGTACATATAATAACATAATAGGAACAAAAATACCATCAACATATCAGCCATCAAAATCCACATATACATCAATACATTTACACATGAATATCAAAGGAATAAATTTCTCATTAATGAATGCAATGAACCAACTGGAGATGGGACTACCATGTTCCAACCGACCATAGATTGGTTGAGCCAAGTCTCTCTTAAGGAAATCACCCCCATCCCATACTCCAAGCATGAATATGGGAATCATAGAACACATCCAAAACACCAATCAACATGGATTCCACCAGGAGTTCTCCACCAACACCATGAGTAATTTGAGTGTCTCCTAGTCTCTAAGGATTTACTGTGGATCCATAGTCTGATCTAGGGATCACTAGGCCCTACACTAATACTCTCTGGGATTTACTGTGCATCCCATCCTAGGACCACTAGGCCGAACAGAGAGAAATCCATCTCTTGGCTTTACTATATATCCTGCCCTTCATTGGCAAGGATTCCTAGGCCCACCGAGGCACACAATATGACTTTATTACAACCCACATTTTGATTCAGCTGCTACTAGGCTAGTGGCTTCATCATCGCTAATATGTTTTAGGGACTTTTAGAAAATTATATATTACTGAGCAATGCAACACATAAAATATTGCAGAAATATAAACACAGAAAACACATAAAACAAGAGAGACACAAATATACGTGGTTCACCCAGTTTGGGCTACGTCCACATAGAAACAACTAGTCCTTCCTTTTATATTATCCAACAAAGTGAAGAGATACAACCTACATCAAATCTGCTGTAACACCCTCTTTGCTCTCAATCTCCTCTCTCTTCCTTACTCAGAATATAGATATTCATAGACACAATACAATTCCCTCATATATAGTGAGGGGTTTCCTTCTAGGGAAAAAAACCCTAAATTAAACATAACTTCTACTGTCAATCATCCGCCTAATGAATGGCCTGGATTGACTAGAAATTACTAGACATTTACAAGGCAATTTTGCATCTATTTTTAGGTTTAGGGGCACTGCCCCCGAACCCCACGGGAGGGACAAGTCCCCCGCCACACCCCCCCGCATGGAGGGGTGTACAGTCTTCTTGGGCTGTACATCTGACTGAAATATTTGAATACAGAAGATAATCAGGCTCCACACCCAACAATCTCCCACTTGAAGACTGATTATAGCAACTCCCTCATTGCTTCATTTGCTAGAAAATGACTCCACTTTGGACCTGGTTGTTTCTCATCGTCTTCATCATACTTGAAGACCAATTGAAACTGAGTAGATTCTCAGTTTCTCCTTGGTTAAAACTTTTGTTAGCATATGTGTAGGCTTCTCGATAGTGTGTATCTTTTCTAATTCAACTGTCCATCTTCCAATGCTAACCATATGAAATGGTACTTGAGCTGTATATGTTTAGTGTTGGAATGAAATGTAGAGTTCTTTGCAAGATGTATGGCACTCTGGGTGTCACTGTATAACCTGTCCAACTCCTGCTTCTTACCCAGTTCATCCAAAAACCTTTGTAACCAAATCATTTCTTTACTAACCTCTCTAGCAGCAACATACTCTACTTCTGTTGTTGAAAGTGCAACAACACTTTGGATTTTTGAAACCCAACTAACAACAGTTCACCTACAGTAAATACATATCCTGTAGTGCTCCTCTTTTTATCTCTGTCACCTACTATATCTGCATCAATATATCCCTGTAGAGCAATTTTTGAACCACCAAAGCATAATGCTTGATTTGTGGCACCTCTTAAATATCTGAGAATCCACTTCACCACCATGCAATGTTCTTTTATTGGATTGTTCATGTACCTAATTACAACTCCCACTGCATGTGCAATATCAGGCCTTGTGCGGACCATTGCATACATTAAGCTTCCAACCACTGATGCATATGGAACTTTAGACATATGAGCCATTTCTTCCTCAGTCTTGGGACAAAACTCCTTATTTAATTTTAAATGGCTAGCCAAAGGTATACTAACTAGTTTTGCATTCTGCATATTAAACCTTTTCAACAAATTTTCTATGTATTCACTTTGAGACAATGTTAATTTGTGATTCTTCCTATCTCTAGTTATTCTCATACTAAGGATTTGTTTTGCAGCACCAAAATCCTTCATTGCAAATGTGTTTGTGTTATAGACATTTTTGGGCACTGCAGCCCCAAGCATAAATGTCCATAAACCAAGGGCTCCTAAGTCCCTAAAAGTGTTGTTCCAACCCCTAAATGAACAAGGTCAACTGATTACAGCTTCTCCCAGAAGTTCTCTATGAAAAACTACTCAGAATTGGTCAAAACTGGATCATTTCACCTGCTCCATAGGCAAAGTGCATTGCATCTCACCTAAATACACACAGTAGGTGCGTTTCATTTCAAAAATTCCTTCTATGGGGTGCGATGGGCGAGAAGAGACAAATGGAAGTGTCAATCCGCGAGGTGGAGAAGCATGGAATCTTCCAGAAACTTCTCCTGTGACACTTGCCTCTCTGAATTCGAACAAGGATGAGTAAGAGATCATCAATCTCCAAGTGGAAGCAAGAAATATCAGAGGGAAGACACTAATCAAACCACAAGCTGACTCATCTCCCTTATAGACATCTATATATGGATTCGTCATCCCAGAGATCCAGAGGCTGGAATTTTGCATCTTCTAAGGAATTGCTGTTGGTTTCTTGAGGTAACATCATAGTGTTGGGTGATCTAAGCTTTTCATGAGGTGAAGAAGGTCTTACCTGTTGAGAGGATGATGCTGGGTCAGAACAACTGGTTGTAACTCTCTTGGCTCTTTCTTGATTATCAATAAAGCTATTCAAATTTTCCTCCATACTCTTGTATGATTTATGTTTTATGCATTTGTATGGTCAATTTACATCTGATCCTAGATTGTTTATGATAATAGATCCATGTTCTCGTATAGTGTTATGCTGCTTTGGTTTTGCAAGTACTCTGTGAAGCTGGCTATACAAGAAAGCAAGTAGAAACGCACTATCAGAAGAGAGAGGAATCGGGCAAGGAACCAAGTGCAAGACAAAGGTTGGTCTCCTTTATTCTTCTCTCATATATCTTTCATAAAGGAAAACGAAAGTAGTTTTAATTTGTTTGTTTCTAAGGTAGCTACCAACCTTAGTGGGATTAGCAGTTCTGCATAGACACTTTTCCCTGTAACAAAATGGCGACTCCACTGGGTAGTGACTAGGTTGTTTGTTTATCTACATTTGTTTACTTTATAAACTTACAGACAGAGCCTGAAGTCAAGCCAGCTAGCCTTCGAACTGTATTTGCTATGCAAGTGAAAAGTACATCAACGCTACTACAGTCAATCTCCAGGTTTTTTTTATGATTTAAACAACTGATTTACAAGTTTTCTAATTGCCCTCGTCGTGGCTCTAGTAACCTCCTTAGATCTACCCCAATGATTGATTTACTGATTACCACTTGCTTGGCCAAAATCCCTTAACTGAACTGCAAACTGTGACCTGGAACCCAATCAAAGTTTTGTCCCTGGTCCAGCGCACTGTCTGTTCTGTGAATCTCAAATTCAACGCACTTCCCGAGCGTAGAAGGTGTGTTCCATTTCAAATTCACTGTGTTACAGGTGCGCTGATCAGACTAGGCATTGTTCCTAAATTTTGGTTTCTGTGTTCACTCATTTCAGATCTATTCAAGAGTCTTGTTGCCTGTAGTCAGTACACCTCTGTTTGAAACCCCTTTCCTTGCTGTTATTCTGCCTCCATTGTGAAAATAATTGTAAATGTTTTATGTATTTGTTGAGTCATTTTGAGTTCTCCTTTACAAGGAAGTAACGTAATTGTACTGTCGTTTCTTGATTTGAAAGTGTCGCAAGTGTCGTTTTCAGTCATAGAAGAGGACCTGATTGCTCTTGATAGTCAATTACCCTGTTACTATTGTATTTGATCTGAATTAGTAGTTTTTCAAGTGTCAAAAGCAAGTTTTCATTTCCAAATCGTAAAGTGTTGTCATTGCCTTCATTTTGATTTTGAAAAGAAACTTGTTAGTAATTGTCGCTTTGAAAGATAATTCAGATTTGCGCATTAGCTTTCTTTCTATCATTCACATATTAAGAAGGCTAAAAATAAATACATGCATGTGCATTTGCATTTAGACTATTTGATTGGTTTGATTTAGGATGGTGCATATAGTGTGTGCTCTTTGCTCTTTGTTGAAAGAATATTGTCTCTCTTTCCTTAGTAGCTAGGATTTTCATTGCACAAAGAAGATAAAACGATTATTTATCATCTTAGATTGCATTTTAGGAATTGTATACCTACATCACGCGGTGAACCTGAAAGGAAAATTTCTTAAGCAATATCAACTATAAAATAAATTTAATGAATCTAACAACGGTTTGGAACCTAACGCACAACATCTAGAAGTCTATGCTAGAGATGTATTCTGGCATCGTAAAGCCTGGTAACTGTTGTTCTCACTATTGGTTGGGTGATTACTCCACTTTGAGATGATAAGTGCCAGTACGGACTTGTGCTCCCACATACCATCGAGTATATTTTGGGAGACCACAATAGGCTTAATCCTTTATCCATAGGAAGCCATGTCTGCCGCCCTATCGATCGCAATGCACTGAACACAAAATTCGGGAAGATTGACTGCCATACCATAAAAAGTATTCTGCAGTTTTGTGATTGTTTTGGTAATCCCTCTATCTATATTTCCAGAGCAGTCCCTTTCGTTCCTTTCCAGACTCCTTAACGGAAAAGGTCCATCTGAGCGCTTGTCACTTCAGGCTCATTAAAAATCGAAGGTGACTAGAGTCATATTTTGTTTTTTCTCGACTCTTTAAAATTGAAAAAACAAGTTGTGTCAAAGCATCTAAAATTTATTTTAAACGGAATAATCATCACCTTTCCTACATTGGTCTTAGGTTGAGAAAATGGAGTTCACCAACCAAGGAGTTCCCCTTGGAGGAAATCCTAGTCCCTTCTCCTCTTGGGGAGATGTTGGTGCACCCCATATGGCCACATTATCGCTTCCAGGATTGAAAATCGGCTTTCCCGTATGGCTTTTCTCAACCTCCGTCATTCAGAACACCGCAATTCCTAAACAATCAAGTCAGCAACTAGACAATTCCAGAGTTACCCCCCAACCCTCTACTTCCTCTAATTCTTCCTCTCCTCCTTCCTCTTCGCTTGATGGGGATGGTAAAGCCAAAAATCAAGTACCAGAGAAGAAGATGGAGCCAAAGGCGAAAAGGGGCAACCAATCATCGTCTAGCGAAAATCTGCACACTACACCGACCAGGCTTAAATCGCCATGTGTCATTTGCAAAGGAGACCACTCTCATAGAGATTTCCTTGCATCCCTCGAATCTTAAGGGTCTGGTCTCCTCGTTTGCAAAACCCGGTGTCGTCAACCTCTGGTGATCATGTTGAAAACACACCGTCGACTAGTGAAAGTGAAGCCCTTGGACAAAAAGTAAAGTGAAAATTTCCTTGTAAACTGTGTGAAGGTGATCATGCCGTCCACCGTTTTCCCTTCTTAGACGAGGCTAAAAGAGTTTTGGATGATCATCCGGTTTCACCGTTACGACTTCCTCCTAGATATAAGAAACTCTTGCCGAGTCCATCACTAGTTGAAAATCTGGCTAACCCGCCCAGGTGGTCGATTGAAGCGTCTACCATTGAAGATAAACCATTTTAACCCATACCAAATGAAAGTCAAAAGGTCAACGCGGCAGTTGACCCGGTCTTGCCTTCAGAGGTTCCATCTTCAGATGATACAGTCACCGAAGAGAACAAGGATGACACCGTCCAAATTCTTTTCGTAAACATAGACTCTGATGAACATGGGGGAAATTTACCCATTCCTTTACCACAGGAAGGAAGTTCATCATAGTCATACCCGACCGTCTATTCGGTCCCACCTCCAAGCAACCTAGTTGTTTCCTTTGACTGGAATCAGCTAGGCAGACCCCGTTTACCGGCTAGTGTACCATTCTGAATCATTGCTCAAGTATATAGAATGTTTATGGCCAGTACCATCATGGATGAAGGGGCTTCTGTGAGTATCCTTTCCTCGACTGCTTGGAAAGTGCTTGGATAGCCATCGCTTTTGCCTAAGATGAGAAATCTAATAGGCTTTGACAAAGGAACCAGTCGACCGTTAGGGATCCTTCCCAATGTGCCCATAACATTGAGAGGGAAAACTGTTCAAATGAACGTAATGGTAGTCCAAGGACCCCTGGATAATAATCTACTCCTCGGACGAGACTATATTTATTGCATGGGAGCCATTGTCTCATCACTCTTTAGAGTAATGTGTTTTCCGCACGAAGACGAGTGGTCAAGCTCATAGACTAGCTTTCATTTCTCGGTTCACACATGGAAAATAGTCATATACCATGCCTGAATGGTCTTTTCACGCATGGAATGTCTCATCAATCCCCAATCCATCTACTTAATGAGCGCAAGTGATTCGAGGGACATGACTGAAACCCAAGAGGCATGCACCCTGGTCTGCTTCGGCAGGAAAACTTCAGGTATAGGATAGGTTTCCGTGAGAGATATATGACTAGTCTAACACTCCCTTCCATCTTTGGAAAAGGGGGTTAGACTGGAATAAGATTCCCTTGTCAAAGTTATGTGGGTAGAGGCATCTACGCCACTCACCTTTGTCTATTTCGATAGGCATCGCCGAAGAAGAGCTTTGTTTGTGGTATAGATAAAACAATATTTGGTAACCTGAAAGAGGTAAACCTTTCCCGATAAAACAAATGTTTTGTCGATAGATTGAAGGGTGACCTTGAAACCCTATTTTATACCTGGGGGCATGCAAACCTTTTGGCGTGCAAGTGAAGAGCGACCATTTATTTTTTTAGATTTGTAGGTCCTCTAACCCTTTAAACTCGTAGGATTGGTTGTTCCATAAATTGTATAAAGAAAGGATGTGGGGCAAAGATTTGAAAAATTGCCGTTTTTATATATGAGATATCCTTATTATGCAATTGGATATATTGAGCAGTTTTAACATGGACTTCATGCTCGTTAAAAAATAAACATAAGCAATGAGAAAAATTTTCCCCCAGCATTTAACCTCATTAAAAAATAAACCAATTTCTGGTAAATAATCGTCGTGAATGTAGTACTTCAGCCTTTAAAGCCTTGGTCGTGTCCTCATCATCACCTCCACTCTGTATTGGCCAATTATTCACCTCCATTTGATTGTTTACCCCTTTTGAGGAACAACTGCGAAGAGTGATCCTGTTAGCCATTCTTGTAACACTCCTGTGATTGGAAAATTCCAAACCTTACCTGGAATCAGTTGCTACCCGAATTTATCACTCGTTCCTCAAAAAACGAGTCTCCTTTAAGCTCTTTTCAGCTGACTCGTAAAATATGAAAAGATTGCCGAGCCATTGGCCTCTCCAGCTCGTTAAAGGGATCGGAAGTGCTATCCCTCCTTTAGATTTTAATCTTTTTGGACCTGAGGGATTATTACACAAAACAATCGAGTGCTTGTTTTGTTCGGCTCGTTAAAAGTATAAAAGATTCATCCCTTCTGTATTGTTTTATACTTTTTCGGACTTAAGGGATTAGATGATGAAAAAGGGTTTTTTGGAGTTTCCTTTACGTCCCTTTTCAAACTCTCTAAAATTGAAAAGGACCGAGTTATCTTTGTCGTTAAACTCGTTAAAACCTAATAGCGACAAACTTGTCCATAGCAGACCAGAACGCGTTTCACTATCGCTAGGCTCGTTAAAACATAGCGATGGGTTTGCCTGAAAGGAAAATTATAGAACAAGCATATGTTATCCTCCTCAAGCTTGACAAAAATAAAGAGGTACTGGTCAGTAATGACTAGGGAAAAATTGGGAAGAAAACTTGAAGAAACTTTGTTGGTAGTAAGTCGCTCTTGAACATGACACTTTCACTCTGCATCCAAGTCAGGTTGGGTTGTTTCATTCACCGGTCACATCACCATGGTCACATCACACCATCCACATTTGGGGTTAATGTTACAAATCCATCATGTCAGTGTCGCCGATATGTTCAAGAGAAGTCACTCAGAGAATTGACATGTGTCTCACCTGTTGCAATACATTTATGCTCCATTCGTTCACGACCTCCACCCTGAACCTTATATCACCAGATCGTTTTCACCTCCATTAAAATCATTTGCTCCGTTCCGTGTCATTGATGTGGGATTCATTAAGGCCCTCCTATGATGGATCGCTTCTTGTCGACATCAGTTCATTATCCAAGAAGTCAATCTAGGAACACCCCTTTCAGTACTTTGAGGCTTGCATGCCCCAATGGCAAGTTTCTCACTTCCGACGATAGGTTTACATCAATGACCTTCGACCGAAATATTTTGTGTGGTGTTCGACGCTGAGTCCTTTATTCACACCGCCTGAATTATACTGTAGTACCTTGAGGATTGTTACACTAAAAAATGTCACCATGACTATTTACAGTTAGTATGGCTCTATCAACAGTCATGCTATCCTCTTAGGCAAGTCTTATGCCTCTGCTCTCCATGTCAAACTCCAAAAAAGAGAGAAAGTCTTTATAAATGTATTTATCTCTGGGGACGCAGGTTCTCTCAACCTTACCTGCGGGTACGCACCCAATGTTCACAAAAGCTGCGTCTTTGGACGCTCTGTATGTAAAGGGGTAGGTGCGTCCCCCTGTAAAGGTTAAAATGCGCAAGTTTCATCTTTAAAAAGTTACTTGTGGTCATTTCTAGAGCATTCTAGAAGGTTGTTCGACGTGTATTGAGCGCCTCCAGATGGTTCATGCACTCCTACCAAAGAGGAACTTATCCCATCAATAAGGGAGCTATCCCATCCAAAGAGGGGATTATCCCATTGATGGTGGACCTGATTAACTTCCTCTTGAGCACTATAAATACAGGCATTGGGCCAGAAGGAGGGGAGGTTGGAAGCTATACATTTCTAAGGGTAGATGCTGCAGGAATTAGGACTCCCATTTAGAAGCTTGTGAGGAGAGATTGCCATCTTTGCTTGTTCTATTTGGAAGTGGGTGAGCTTTGTCAAAGTAAAGGAGAACTCTTGATGGACCCTGGGAGGGACTTGCACAACACCGAGGCTCAGGTTGTATTTGTTCCTTTTGTTACCTATTAATGCAAATGAGTCCATTCTTCTCAATAACTTGTTATTTATGAGTTGTTTCATGTACTCCTTGGTCTATGTGTTAAATATGTTTTATTCTATGAGATTATCAAGTGCTATTTAATCGTTTGATTGTTAGTGTATGCAGGTTTCAAAGTGAAGGAGGAGCTCATCCGGATCAGCGGAGCTGAAGTGCTACAACAGCGTTGGACTACAGGTAGGATCTAAACACTTGATTTCCCATATAGTAAATGCATGTTTAGAGAAGGATTGCTCTTGTTTGTCTTGTTTGTCACTAGAGAATCTTAGGCTCCTAGGGAGGTTGGTTGTGTCCGCACAATCGACTCTTTCCGCCTGACAAATTGGCGACTCCACTGGGGATCGAACCCAGAATCTCTGGTTTCGCAGACACAGAAACTGTGGCCGAGGAGTCCATTGCGGACGAATCTTTGTTTCTTATCAGTACTGTAGATCCGTGGTACGGGGATATAATCATCTATCTCCAAACCCAAACCTTTCGGCCTGAAGCTTCCAAGGCGGAACGTCGAAAAATTCGGTTTCAATCCCAGCAATACAAAATTATTGGAGATACAATTTATCGCCGGGGGGCAGACTTAGTTTTTCGACGTTGTTTAACACACGAAGAGGCTGAGAGGGTTTTGAATGATTGTCACTCTGGAGCATGTGGCGGTCATATGTCTGGGTATGCCACAGCTCAGAAGGTGTTGCGCGCTGGCTATTTCTGGCCGTCTATGTTTAAAGATTGTATCCTTGCAGTCCAGAAGTGCCACAACTGTCAAGTGTTTGATCGCAAGATGTGCGCACCACCTGCTCCTCTCCACCCTATAATTGTCGTTGGTCCATTCGCCAAATGGGGTATCGACTTTATTACTTGTAACCCTCACTCAGCCGGGGGGCATGCGTATATCATCCTCGCGGTTGATTATTTTACTAAATTGGCCGAGGCGATGCCTACATTCGACGCAAGCAGCAAAACAGCTCCATTTTTAGTATTCAATCATATTATAACTAGGTTTGGTGTCCCACAAGCAATCATTACTGACCATGGGAGCCATTTTCGAAACATCATGATGACTGAGCTTACAAGCCAGCTTGGTTTGCGCCACGATAGCTTTACTCCTTATTATCTGCAAGCCAACGGTTTGGTTGAGTCTATCAACAAAGTTCTGGTTATCATGATCCGACGAACCATTCGTATTCATCGATCGAATTGGCACAACATGTTATTTTCAGCGCTATGGGCATACCGAACCTCAGTGAAAACTTCAACAGGGTTCACTCCTTTCCAGCTAGTTTATGGCTTGTAAGCTGTGTTACCCATTGAATGCGAAATCCCATCACTTCAAATGGCTATCGAATTACTTCCAGCTACTTCCGAAGAGGAGAAACGTTTATTGTACTTAGCTAAATTAGATGAGACTCGACGTGACGCTGCATTGGCAATCGAGACTCACGCGAAGCGAATGAAAGCTCAGTATGATAGAAATGTGACCCCTCGAAGTTTTTCAGAGGGAGACCTAGTGCTATTATATGATCAAGCTAACGATAAGCTAGGTGCTGGAAAATTCGTTCCTATGTGGCATGGACCCTACATTGTAAAGCGAAAGCTAGCAAAAGGGGCTTATGAGCTGGTAGATTTTGATGGGGACTCTTTGGGTAAACCCAGAAATGGACTTTACCTAAAGAGGTATTATGCTTAAATGGTGGGTATGGAGAATTTAGTTAGGTTAAGTTTTCTTTCTAGCTAGTGTGTTTGTTAGTTTAGTTAGTGTGCTTAGCTTAGAGAGTGTGTTTTTCGTCGTTATTCTGGCTTATCTTGGTTTTACTCTTGATATTGCAGATGTCGACGCCTCTCCAAACATACATTGGATTTTCTGATGGTGCTTGTCATAGTACACGGAATATCTCTTCCGCAGCTTGGGTTATCTATTCACCCTCTGACGAGTTAGTTTCTATGCATGGGGTAAGCCTCGGTCAAACAACGAACAACATTGCAGAATACAGTGCAGTGGTTGAATTATTATCCGAATCTATTTCATTTGGAATTCGACGTTTGATAGTGAGGTTAGATTCTGAACTTGTTGTATTACAGCTTAATAGAGTATATGCCATTAGAAATCCTGTGTTATTAAGGTTGTTTTTGAGAGTGCGTCTCTTGGAACGTGAATTTGATTACATTGAATATCAGCATATTCCAAGGTCTTTAAATACATTAGCAGATGCAATTGCTTCTCGAATGTTGGACAGACATTTACAATAATCATGCAAGTAAATTTAAAAACATTTCATCACATATGTTAAACAAGATAAGCCGGTAATAGTGATATATATATAGATAGGAGTGTGTCAAAAAATATACATCGTCTTCGATCATAGGTTGAAAAACACCTTATGATCAGCAAAAATGATAAAGTACAAAAAGTCAAAAAGGTCACATGTGTCTACAAAGTGACTAGCCAATCACTGGTGGTGCTCCCTATACGACACCACTACACGAGCTACCTTACACAAAAATCTCCTAAACGGCCCAGGGACTGCGACTACATAGCGCTGAAGTCTGATAGGAATATCATCTATGGTAGTCTCAGGTATATCCACCGTCAGACGCTCTAGATCCTGCTCCAACTCAGCTAGTGACTCTGCAGCCGCGTCCTGTGGGGCCGGTACCGGTGCAACTGGATGTCTCCTCTCAAAAGGCCGGAGGTTGGCTGGGCGCTGTGGACCAACATCTGCATTTTGAAAATTTTTACTGTCAGTTTTGAGACGATATATATAAAAAACAAAAAAATACATAATTTGAAAACTTGTGAAAAATAAAGTACCTCTGTCGTCCCATTGTTCTCCCTGTGGAAGAACCATGTCCGGATCACCTCGAAAATCTACTCCGGCATACGGAAAGTCCTGGATCGAAAAAACCTGGTCCTCTAACTAGTGAAAATAACTATCAGAGAATCGAGCAATTGCTGTGCCCTCATCAGGATGCCGGGCCATCACCGTAACCCATCGTATCAGCTTTGGCTCCCAAGGACCCAAGATATCAACAGTGAGTTGCTGAGGGATCAGCATCGGAACTCTCTCTAAGGCAAAGCTCACAACTAGAGGCCCATATCCAAAGGTCTTCAGTTGTCCGTTATTTTCCCTAGTCAGTTGGCTCTTCATATTAGCCGACACAGCATCACACCAGTTGAAAATGGTGCCTTGGTAACAGTCAATCGCCATCCGCATTTGGGACCCGGAGGCAATATGTAAAGCGGCTTCGCCGCAAATTCTGGTAACCGTGAAAGCAATAACCTTGAGTTCACGCAGAGAGATGTGTTTGATTTCCACGCCTTTCGCATGGTGTGCATTGGGTGTGCACCAATCCGCCCGGAGGCTAGCAAGGGATTGGCCACCCGGCCTAGTCCCGGCTAGATTGAGTTGCTCGCCTCTATTTGGCAAGCCAGTGAGAAAGTATACGTCAGAGGGCTCTATCTCGAGCTGGTGCCCTCCTATGTAAAAGCATTGCTCATGAACGTTCCATCTCTCAACCGACCATTCCAAGAATCTCACCTGAGCCCTCATGCCAGGTATGGCCCAGTATTTATATAGCCCGCATGCTTTTAGGGCATCAATGGAAGGTTGATGTTCAATTGCGGCTAAATCAACGTCCTCGTGCTCTCTTTCTCTCCAATCCAACATGGTGAGTGCCCTACACACCAAGAAACAGAGATTAGAATTGATTTGGGAAATTTTAAATGGTTGTTTGTGGAGTTTGGGGTTTCAAATTCCGCCTTTCGCGGGGGACGCACCCCGCGTTTAGAACACAGAGCGTCGGGACGCAGCTGGCCTGAAGGTGGGCTGCGTCCCCCGACCTTTTTCCTGTACAGGAAAAATTCGGGGGACACAGGTCACCCGAAGGGCACCTGCGTCCCCCGCAGAGCGCACTTTGAAACCCAAACCCCCCCAGAAATCAAAACTAAAACCTAAAACACAATTTTAAACGGATGAAATTGAAGAGGAGGATGTTGTAAAATACCTGGAAGTGACGGCGTTCGATTCTGACGGTCGGATTTTCCGCAGCGACCACGGGAAGTTTCTTGCCAAAAGCCCTTTTTTCAACCTCAACAGTAAAATGGTAAAAATGACATGGTAAAAAGTCTTTTTATAGGTTTTTGGATGAATTTGTTCATTTTTCACCATGGAAGGATGTTTTTCGATGTATTTTTGCCTATCTTAAACAGGTATGAGTAATGTGTCGTTTTTGTGCAGGACAAAGGGATGTAGAGGGAAAATTGTCATTTTTCACGAACCAAAATATCAGAGTCATCTTTTAAGCCCTTTTCTGACTCCTAAAAAATGAAAAGATTTCCGAGCGTTTCTTTTACACTCGTTAAAACGAAATTAAAAGACGGTCCCCTTATAGCTCTTTTCTGACCGTAAAATCAGGAAAAGATTGCCGGGTTTTTGTCGTTTCAAACTCGATACGGAAATAAAACGACGTGTCCTTGATCAGTTTTTACTTTTCAGGTCAGTGGCACTAATTATGAAAGTACTCCTTGGTCGCAAGATCAAGCGGTTCCCCCAGGTATTATTTTTTTTTTTTTCGGGCTTGAGGGACACAAATCTACGAAAAAGTTCAACTTGGAGTCTTCTTAAGTTTTTCAGACTCTCTAAAATTGAAAAACGCCGAGTTTCTCCTATACTGGGCTCGTTAAACATTTCACAGTAAAGGACCTGTTCAATTACAAACAGGAACGAACCACTCCTTCCTAGGGTTCGAATCAAAACTAGGTTGGACTCATCCGAAGGATGAGCTGATAATCAAGCATATGTTATCCTCCTCAAGCTTGTTTAAAATAAAGAGGTACTTGCCAGAAATGGTGGGGGAAAAGAGAGAAGAATGAGCCTATTTGTTACCTTTTGTCTCAGAAGAAACTTTATTACCACTCTTGAACACGACACTTTTCATTCACCTGGGTTGGGAAATCCTTTACCTCACAGTTGATCAAACCACTTTGAAAGTCTTCAGCCGGGTTCCGGGGATTAAATTTGAGTCGTTTATCACCAAGCCATCTGTTGTGTCGTTATGTGTTCAAGAGGTCTGCAAACAAAACTTTCATCTGCAAAATGCTTGTCATCCATTTGACCATCCCTGAGTCAGTCCTTACAGCAACATTTCTTCAACTTGAACAATGATTTCGTGTTGCGGGCTTGCCTGCAACGAGTCGCTTTCTATCGACATCAGCAAATTATCTAGAGAGATGACTTAGAAATCGTCAGTACCTTGAAGTCTGCATGCATCAATGACAGGTTTCTCGCCTTTGACGTCAGTTTACATCATTGACTTTCGATCGAAGGATTCCGTGAAATGTTCGACATCAACTCATTCATTCACATCTCATGGATTGTACTGGGTACTTTGAGAACCATTGACATTACTGGTGGTCTCTCTCATGCTTGTTAACAGTTTACATCATCGACTGATAATCAAGTGGTTTCTACCATGTTCGACATCAACTGATTTATTCGCATGGTTAGAATCGTACCAATTCGGGAAGTAGAAATGAAGACCCTGGACCTAGTTTCCACCATCCAGGCTGCGAGGAGTTTTGTATTCATTATCTAAGTAGACTAATCATAAACAGATGGCTGCGCCCATACTGTGTCTACAAAAGTCTATGATTATGATGTACTGCAAGATCATTCATGTATCAGAGTAGTTAGTCTGTCAGTTAAAGTTTTAATCTGAGTATGGGAATGCCTACCTCAGTGATGATATAATCTTATACATGTATTTTGTGTTGAAAATTGCAGGTTCTGACCAGGCTCTCCACGAGATAATCCTTGAAATGATAAAGCGCTTCACCCTTCCTAGATAATACAAAACCCTAATCTATTACAGGCTTCGCACTTTAGGGGGCAATCTGTTACACTAAAAAATGTCACCATGACTATTTACAGTTAGTATGGCTCTATCAACAGTCATGCTATCCTCTTAGGCAAGTCTTATGCCTCTGCTCTCCATGTCAAACTCCAAAAAAGAGAGAAAGTCTTTATAAATGTATTTATCTCTGGGGACGCAGGTTCTCTCAACCTTACCTGCCGGTACACACCCAATGTTCACAAAAGCTGCGTCTTTCGACGCTCTGTATGTAAAGGGGCAGGTGCGTCCCCCTGTAAAGGTTAAAATGCGCAAGTTTCATCTTTAAAAAGTTACTTGTGGTCATTTCTAGAGCATTCTAGAAGGTTGTTCGACGTGTATTGAGCGCCTCCAGATGGTTCATGCACTCCTACCAAAGAGGAACTTATCCCATCAATAAGGGAGCTATCCCATCCAAAGAGGGGATTATCCCATTGATGGTGGACCTGATTAACTTCCTCTTGAGCACTATAAATACAGGCATTGGGCCAGAAGGAGGGGAGGTTGGAAGCTATACATTTCTAAGGGTAGATGCTACAGGAATTAGGACTCCCATTTAGAAGCTTGTGAGGAGAGATTGCCATCTTTGCTTGTTCTATTTGGAAGTGGGTGAGCTTTGTCAAAGTAAAGGAGAACTCTTGATGGACCCTGGGAGGGACTTGCACAACACCAAGGCTTAGGTTGTATTTGTTCCTTTTGTTACCTATTAATGCAAATGAGTCCATTCTTCTCAATAACTTGTTATTTATGAGTTGTTTCATGTACTCCTTGGTCTATGTGTTAAATATGTTTTATTCTATGAGATTATCAAGTGCTATTTAATCGTTTGATTGTTAGTGTATGCAGGTTTCAAAGTGAAGGAGGAGCTCATCCGGATCAGCGGAGCTGGACTGCTACAACAGCGTTGGTCTACAGGTAGGATCTAAACACTTGATTTCCCATATAGTAAATGCATGTTTAGAGAAGGATTGCTCTTGTTTGTCTTGTTTGTCACTAGAGAGTCTTAGGCTCCTAGGGAGGTTGGTTGTTTCCGCACAATCGACTCTTTCCGCCTGACAAGGATCATTATCATTATCGGTGATTCCTCTCGTGCCTATTAACAACTTACATCATTGGCTGGTAATCATGCGATGTCTTTCCATGTTCGACTCCAAAACATCTCTCACATGGATCGACTTGTACTTTGAGTGAAGATCGAACGAGATTGAACACCCAGGATCTAGTTTCATCCATCTAGGCTGCGATATCTATTCAGGAAATAAAGACATCAAATGTACATCGTTACTGCACAGATAATCATCCAATCTAAGGGATGATGGCTCTACCAGAATCATCAGTCTACACTCAAACGATTGTCTGTCCTATGTACATGAAAATGAATTTATAAAGCTGAGCATGGGAATGCCCGCCTCAGCTAGATCATGAAAATATTATGAAGATAATGTATTGTATTGTACCTTATTACAAGTCTCCTTCCATCTTGAAAGAACTTCGGATCCTCATGATAAAGCATTTCAGCCGACATCAAAAATGATTAACGACCTCATGCTTTAGGGGGAAACTATTATAGACATTTTTGGGCACTGCAACCCCAAGAATAAATGTCCATAAACCAAGGGCTCCTAAGTCCCTAAAATTGTTGTTCCAACCCCTAAATGAACGAGGTCAACTGATTACAGCTTCTCCCAGAAGTTCTCCATGAAAAACTACTCAGAACTGGTGAAAACCGGATCATTTCACCTGCTCCATAGGAAAAGTGCGTTGCATCTCACCTAAATACACACAGTAGGTGAGTTTCATTTCAAAAATCCCTTCTATGGGTGCGATGGGTGAGAAGAGACAAATGGCAGTGTCAATCCGCGAGGTGGAGAAGCATGGAATCTTCCAGAATCAAATCACAAGCTAACTCATCTCCCTTACAGACATCTATATATGGATCCCTCATCCCAGAGATCCAAAGGCTTGAATTTTGCATCTTTTAAGGAATTTCTGTTGGTTTCTTGAGGTAACATCATAGTGTTGGGTGATCTAAGCTTTTCATGAGGTGAAGAAGGGTTTACTTGCTGAGAGGATGATGCTGGGTCAGAACAACTGGTTGTAACTCTCTTGTCTCTTTCTTGATTATCAATAAAGCTATTCAAGTTTTCCTCCATACTCTTGTGTGATTTATGTTTTATGCATTTGTATGGTCAATTTACATCTGATCCTAGATTGTTTATGATAATATATCCATGTTCTCGTATAGTTTTATGCTACTTTGATTCTGCAGGTACTCTGTGAAGCTGGGTATACAAGAAAGCAAGTAGCAAAGGACTATCAGAAGAGAGAGGAATCAGGCAAGGAAACAAGTGCAAGACAGAGGTTGGTCTCCTTTATTCTTCTCTCATCTATCTTTCATAAAGGAAAATGAAAGTAGTTTTACTTTTTTTGTTTCTAAGGTAGCTACTAGCCTTAGTGGGATTAGCAGTTCTGCATAGACACTTTTCCCTGTAACAGTTTGCCAATTTCCTTTTGAGCACATTTACTTCCTGCATGTTAGAACCTGCAACAAGCATGTCATCTACATACAATAACAATATAATATAGTTGCCATGATTTTTCCTTTTGAGATAAACACAATGATCAGAGTGGCACCTAGTATAACCTTGTTCAACCATAAACCTGTTAAATTTTAGATACCACTGCCTTTGAGCCTGTTTTAAGCCATACAAGCTCTTCTTCAACCTTCACAGTAGTTTCTCCTTCCCTTTTATGTCATATCCTTGTGGATGCTTCATATATATTTCTTCCTCCAAATCCCCATGGAGAAATGCTTTGTTTACATCTAACTGTTCAAGATGCAAATCTTCAGCTGCTACTAGACTTAGAATAGTTCTGATTGTAGTCATTTTCACAACAAGAGAAAATATTTCATCAAAATCAATACCTTTCTTCTGTGCAAACCCCTTCACCACAAGTCTATCTTTGTACCTTCTTCTACCTCCATCTTCTTCCTTCAGTCTGTAAACCCATTTATTTTGCAATGTTGTTTTTCCTGCAGGCAACCTAACTAAGTCCAAAGTCTGGTTATGTGCTAAGGAGTCCATCTCTTCTTTCATGGCTTGCTCCCACTTCTTCCTAGTTTCTACCTTCACTACTTCTTCATAACATTCTGGTTCACTAGAATCAGTCAACAATACATAATATAATGAAAGAGAGTATCATTCAGGGGGTCTAATCTTGGTAGATCTTCTAACACCACTTTTAGGTGTTTGAGGTGCTTGCTTCTGTTGTGGTTTTTTTTCTAGTTGTTGATCATTATGATTCTTAGGCACCATCACTTTTCCTGTGATATCGTCAAGCACTGTTTATTTTCTGTTTTCTTTTTCCTGTTTCCTTTCCTGCAACTAATTCTTATATAAGACATTTTAATTGGATATTACATCTCTGCTCCTAATTATTTTTTGATTTTCATAATCATATAAGCGATAACCAAAATCATTAACTCCATATCCAATAAAGGTACATTTCTTTGATTTTTCCTCAAGCTTTGTTCTATTTTCTTTATTAATGTGGACAAAGGCTTCACAACCAAAAGTCTTTAAAGATGAGTAGTTTACCTTTTTACCTGTCCATGCCTCGTCTGGAATACCACCATACAAGGAACTTGAATACCCTCTGTTTATTAGATAAACAATAGTGTCTACAACGTCTGCGCAAAATTGTAAAGGTAATCCCGCATGCAATCTCATGCACCTTGCATGCTCCATCATTGTCCTGTTCATCCTTTCTGACACACCATTTTCTTGTGGTGTTCCTGGAACTATCTTCTCTCTACAAAATCCATTCTCTGAACAATACCTATCAAACTCTTTGTTGTAATATTCACCTCCATTATCTGATCTGAGACACTTCAACCTTTTCCCTGTCTCATTTTCAACTAAATCTTTCCATTTCTTAAGAGTATCAAATACATCAGATTTATTTGGAATACAATAAATCCAGGTTTTTCTGGTTGCATCATCAATAAAAGTAACATAATAAAAAGAGCCACCAAGAGATGATACCTGAGAAGGTCCCCATACATTTGTATGCACAAGCTCTATTTTTTCGCTCTTCTTTTCTTTCCCAACTCTAAGGAATCTGACTCTCTTTCGTTTTCCATAAACACAATTCTCATAGAATTTTATCCACATGCTTAAAACTTAGAAACAAATTTCTTGAGTGAAGAATCTACATCCCCTTCTCACTCATGTGCCCGAGCCTATGATGCCACATTTCCGTATCTTCTCATATAGAGGTTAAATCATTAACAGAATAAGAAATACCATTGAATAAATACAATGTACCAACCTTTCCTCCTTTAGCTATTACCAAGGATCCTTTAGAGACCTTCCAGGTTTTATCTGTGAAAGTAGTTACGCAACCTTCACCTCCAAACTGCCTTGTTGAAATCAAACATTTTTCTTCATATTTGGAACATGTCTTACCTCCTTCAATAACCATTGATTTCCATTTTGCTATTTTATGGAAACCGTACCCATTCCAATGATTTTACAGGGTTTATCATCACCCAATCAAACCTGTCTAAAATCTCCTTGAACATAAGCATAAAAATATTTCCTATCAGGTGTGACATGGAATGAGGCCCCTAAATCTACCACCCACACATCAATAATATTTTCTAACGAAAGAATCAAAGCATCTTGCAACACATCACCTGTTACATTCACTTCATGGTTAGTTTCTTGCTACGCATCTCCTTCTTTTCCCTTCCGAGACTTGCAATCTTTCTTTAGGTGTCCTTTCGTCCCACATTTCCAGCACACTATCCCCGATCTAGACTTGGATCTACCTTTTCTTGACTTACGATGATATCGTGGGCTCTTTCCTCTTTCCATTTTTCTAACCCAAATCTCTAGAGTCAAAGACTAGGGGAAGAAAAATGGATAGAGGAAAGAGCATAGGAATACCCCTATAGAGCAATGAGCACATAAATAAAAGAGCCCTAAGTTCATCATCAAAATTTACCCTATAGAACTTAACTAACTTGTAACTGTATTAAAATCATTTAAATTGTCTACAACAGATCCACCTTCTAACATCTTCATATTAAGTAAATGCTTCATAAGAAATACCTTATTTGAGGTTGAGGGTTTTTCATATAGTTTGGCCAATGTCAACATTAAACCCTCTATTGTCATTTCCTTTGAAATATTAAATGCTACCGACACCACTAGGCACAGCCGTATTGTTCTAACTACCTTTCTGTCAAGAATATCCCATTCTGTGTCTGTCATACTCGTCAGCTTCTTTGTCTTTCCACTCAATGGTAGGTACAGATCTCTCTGATACAAATAATCTGCCATCTGCATCTTCCACAGCTGGTACTTTTGGCCATTGAATTTTTTGACCCTAAACCTACCATCTTCTACCATTAGTACCACTCGAACCAGGAACCCTTCTCTCCTGCGCGTTTATCAGCCAAATAGACCTTCGGCTCTGATATCGGTTGTTAGAGAATTATATATTACAGAGCAATGGAACACATAAAATATTGCAGAAATATAAACACAGAAAATGCATAAAACAAGAGAGACATAGATATATGTGGTTCACCCAATTTGGGCTATGTCCATAGAGAAACAACCACTCCTTCCTTTTATATTATCCAGCAAACTGAAGAGATACAACCTATAGCAAATCCACTGTAACACCCTCTTCGCTCTCAATCTCCTCTCTCTTCCTTACTCAGAATACAGATATCCATAGACACAATACAATTCCCTCATATATAGTGAGGGGTTGCCTTCTAGGGAAAAAAACCCTAAATTAAACATAACTTCTACTGTCAGATCATCCACCTAATGAACAACCCAGATTGACTAGAAATTACTAGACTATTAAAAGGAAATTTTACATCTATTTTTATCTTTGGGGGCGCTACCCATGAACCCCCACTGGCCCCTGAACCCCCCAGCCAGGGGGGATTGGCCCCCCCAGGCCTTCGTGGGGGGGAAAAGTGCCCCCCACACCCCCCCGGCATGGAGGGGTGTACAGTCTTCTTGGGGTATACATTCAGATGAGACCTTTGAATACAGAAGATAATTAGGCTCCACACCTAACAGGGACCACTCAGAAAATGTGTTGGTCATTTAAGAGATCCACCCCACTCAGCTTTGAATCCAATCTAGACATCCCACATAAACCATATGAGAGAACCCATCTCATCAAATCTATAAGGAAATGGCAAGGCTAGGCTGAAAATACTATCACACATGGAAAAACCCATTGCATGGTAGAAAAGAAACACATGCAATCCCATGCATTCCAAATATATCAAGGAAAATACACATGCAATTCGATACTTGTAATGAAGCATGGTGCAATCATTTGATCATGCCTTTCCATGCTTGATCTTTTCTTCCTCTTGCCTTATTTTCCTTTCTATCTCCAATGCCAAAGTGCTCCAAGAAAGATCTAATTGTCCAAGGGTATGAGAGAGAGATAGAATAATGAGAGAGCTCCAAAACAAAACTAACAAAATGTTACCAATTGATCCTCTAAAGCCTTTTTATGAAAAATGTCTCTATTTTCTTCATTTTCCTCCTCACATGCAACTTGTGACCTTTCACTTCCATTTTCTTGTAATTTCCATTATTTTCATAAATAATTGTGCCAAAGATGCCATTTTCATTTCCAAAGTGCTAGTGATTGTCTTTCCAAATTTCCTTAGCCATAAATAACCAAACGAACACCCCCTATGATGTCTTGCCCAACATTTAGCTTGGAATAAGTGTGCCATCAACTATGGTTATGGTTTTTAACTTACATTACATGGAATTTTCACCAGGGTTGATATAGGCTCATCCCCCTTAAGGGACACCGTCCTCAGTGTTTGATCACACATCTACCTCAACAACCTACTGAATGAAGACATATTGCTCATGGAGCTTCATAACAGAGCTCGATGCAATATTAATGATGAAGGTTCTGCTCAAAATAAAACATCATGACAACATGATAAAATGCCGCATAATGGAGCTTTATAACACAACTCATTATGGTATTTACAATGGTCATCCTGCTGAGTACCAACCCACATGACATCATAACATCCTGATAACAGAACCACATTATAGTATAGTAACAAGATAACATACCCATATTGACATAACACTCATACCACATAGTGTAGCTTTATAACATAACTCATGGCAATATTTACATCCATATACATGTGCACATATAGAAACATTACAAAAAACATATACGAAATTGGATACCATAGCATATATCAAAACATATACTAAAAAACATATCTAAGAATATATCCAAACATCATATAAAATAAACCAAACCATCATAAAACATATATCAACCATCATAAAGCATATACCAAACTACCGTAAAGCACATACCAACCACCATAGGGAATATACAAAACCACCATATTGAAGATACTTTGCCTCAATCAAAAAACAAGGAAGGTTACATAGCCTGTGTCTAATCTTCCATCTCCCATGTAGATTTATCAAGCCCAAAGTGCTTCTATTTCACTTTAACTTACTCAATTTCTTGGTTCCAGAGCATGAGCACCTTTTTATGCAATTTACAATGAGGCTCCAACTGAAATTATCCATATGGTCCACCTGCAATACATATGAGTCAATCACATGATCAACATCCTTAACACATTAATTAAGCAAAGACATACGGAAAAAATCATGGAATTTCACTGTCAGAGGTAGTGCAAGTCAATATGCTACTAACCCAATCATCTCAATGATAATGAAGCTTGCACAAAACCGTGGTGCTAGCTTGGCACATGACCCAATCCATAATGAGCTCTTCTTTAGTTTGATATACAAGTACACATGTTCCCCAACCTTGAACTCCTTGAAGCCCGTATTCCTATCTACAAAACTCTTCTTCCTATCATTTGATTTCTTTAGATTCTTCTTGATCACCTACATCTCTTGTTACATGTATGCCAACATATCTATTCCAATCAATACCCTGCTAACTAGACCAGTCATGTTGGGAGTTTTTCAAGTCCACCCATATAATGCCTCAAAAGGTCACATCCTCAATGACTCCTCATAATTGTTTTTTTATGCGAACTCTACGCAAAGGAGATAATCTTCCCACTTCCTCTACAATTGCATCACATTCATTCTAAATATTTCCTTCAATATCCTGTTAACCCTCTCTATCTATCCATCTATCTGCAGATGATAAGATATGTTGAAGGCTAACTTTGTACCCAAACCTGCAAATAACTCCTTCCAAAACTTGGAAATGAACTTCACATCCCTATCTGGCACAATATTATTCAGAACACCATGCAACCTAATCAAATATCTAATGAATACATATGCCACATCACTAGCTAAGAATGTATATTTCATTGGAATGAAGTGTGAAAACTTTGTTAAGCTGTCCACAATAGCCATAATGGAATCATGTTGCTTCATTGTCTTTGGCAACCCTGTAATGATGTCCATGGAAATGACCTTCCATTTCCGTTCGAGAATTGTAATTGGACATATTAGTCCATCTAGATGTTTACACTTTACCTTCACTTGCTAATAATTAAAACACCTCGCCACAGACTTTGCTACATCCCTCCTCAGATTCGGCCAATAGTAATATCTCTTCACTGTTGGCAGTGCCTTTTGATAGCTTGGGTGACATGAATAAGGTTTTGCATGAAACTCCCTCAAGATCACCTTCTTGAGCTCACTATTATCTGGTACATATATCCTGTATCGAAACCTCACCAATCAAGCTATTGTAAGGCAATAATACATACCGTGTGTACACGGACCTATACTTGCACTTGTACTTGTACCTATACTGCCACCTATACTTTTACCTGTACTTGCACCTGTACCTACATCTTACTACAACCTATGCACAATCTCCATATACTTGACATCCTGCTAACTTGGCTGCAATATCCTATCTTGAAAGTCTATCCCATAGGACCTCATAGCTACCAAGTAATGTACCTATACCCATCTACTAAGAGAATCTACTACCCTGTTCTCTTTACCTTTGATGTACCTAATCTTGAAATCAAAGTCATTGATTGTGGCCAGCCATCTAGCCTACTTAGTGTTTAGATTTTCCTGGTCAAACAAATACGTCAATGCAATGTGATCACTCATAAGTACAAACCTCCTACCAACAAGATAGTGCCTCCACATATTCAATGCATGTATGATTGCTGCTAACTCAAGATCATGTGTGGAGTAGTTCTTCTTGTGTTTGTTTATTTTCAATGGCTCATAACATACCACCAATCCATCCTGCATAAGGACTTTGGCAAGTCCTATCTTGCAAGAATTCGTTCATACTACAAACTCTTTGTTTGGATCTGTAATCTGTAGCACTAGTGCATATGTTAACAACTGCTTAAGTTAGTCGAAGCTAACCTCACAATCCTCTGTCTATTTAAACTTCTTACCTTTCCTCTGCAATGATGTGATAGGATAAAAAGTCAACAAGAAGTTCTTGATGAACCTCTAATAATATCTTGCCAGATCCATGAAAGATATCACCTCATCCACACTCTTAGGAGACACCCACTCCATGATGTCTCTTATCTTCTCTAGATCTATTGAAATTTACTCCTTGAAGACAGCATGACCGAGGTAGTGTACCTCACTCTGAAATAAAATACACTTGTTGAGATTAAGATACAACTGATGCTCCCATAACAACCTCAACACTGCTGCTAAATGCTTGGCATGCTCTTCCTCTTTTTTAGAATATACCAATATATCATCAATGAAAACGATATCAAACGTATCAAAATATGGACATAACAGACTATTCATCAAACACATGAATGTAGATGGAGCATTAGTTAATCCAAATGGAAGAACAACAAACTCATAATGCCCATACCTCGTCTTGAATGCACTCTTGTAAATGTCCTCCTATTTGATGTGCACCTGATTGTATTTGGATCTCAAGTCGATCTTCAAGAACACTGCTTCTTCCTTCAACTATTCAAACAAGTCATCAATCCTTGGAAAAGGATATTTGTTCTTGGTAGTCACTTTGTTCAACTTCTTGTAATCAATGGATAATTTGAGCATACCATATTTCTTTCTCACAAAGAGGATCGGTGCACCCCAAGGATATACACTTGGCATAATGTATCCCTTGTCCAACATATCCTTCAACGACAACTTTAGCTCAACCAACTTAGGTGTGCTCATTCCGTAAGATGCTTTTGGTGCTAGAGCTACCCCTACCACTAAGTCAATAGAAACGTCTACCTCTGTTATGAAACCAGCTCAAGAAAAGATAGAAAAGATAGATCAACGCCTTAGAATTCAGCCTTCGAGGGGCAACCTCCTTTACATTACATAAATGAACAATTCTTGGATTATACAAATGAAAAGACCTCCTCTCTATATATAGGTGTCTAAGGGGTCAAAACATAATTAGAGCCGACATAACAATAATAATGTAAGGGCACAATAATAACAATAGTAGGCTTCTATGTGGCACAATAACAACAATATGGGAACTACATGGGTACATCAATATAATAAGTGGGTTGTACTAATAAAAATAAGGGGTTACACTAGTAGTATAGGGGCCTAACATGGCCCTCTCCTTCAAAAAGCGTTGTCCTCAACGCTTGAGTAGTTCTTGATGCCCTTGTATAAAATTCTTGTCCTCCCATGTGGAATATTCAGCGGGTAAGTTCTTCCACTTGATGAGATACTCTGAAATTGATCGATTTCGTAGCTGTCGGGTTCTTGTTTCTGTGGGTGCTTCAAGTTCCAATATGATTTTTCCTTCCTCTTCAATTTCTAGCAATATTGTTTGCATTGGGATCTTTTGCAACTTTTGAATAAGTGGCCACACTTCTTCTTCCTTCTTCCATTCATCCCTTGCTTCGTTTATCCAATCTGGTTGGATAATAGAAATAACACAAAACAATACTTCCACAGCCTCATCCTTGAAGAGTCTTCCCATTCGGTAAGGTCGCCATTTTTTAAGTGCATGTAGGATTTTCAAAATTTCCTTCTCATAGTTAGCTTGTTGAGATGTAGCAGTAAAAATACCCAATCACCTACATCAAAACATTTTTCACTATGATGTTGATCTACCTGTTGTTTCATTTGATTTTGCACTGAAGTGGCGTTATCCTTTAAAAGTTTGAGAAATTGTTGTTGATGCTCGATGTGATCTTTCTCTTCTTGAACCTTTTTCTTCTTGATATATCCTTCTATATCTAGAGTTTGAGGAGTGGTAATTTCTTCCAATCCTTTACAAGAAATGGTCGGATTCATTTCTTGATGCTCGATGTGATCTTTCACTTCTTGAACATTTTTCTTCTTGATATGTCCTTCTATCTTGATAGTTTGAGGAGTGGTAATTTTGACCAATGAATTACAATATATGGTTGGATTCATTTCTTCTTTCTCGATGTGATCTTTCAATTCTTGCACCTTTTTCTTCTTGATATGTCCTTCTATCTTGAGAGTTTGAGGAGTGGTAATTCTTGCCAATGCTTTACAAGATATGGTCTGATTCATTTCTTCTTTCTCTGGGGTGGGGTCCTGGCGTATATCATCTTCTTTTGATGTTTCTTGATCCTTTTCTTCCTCCTCTTCATATTCTATGTAAAATAATTTCTTCTCAACACACTTATGATCTTTAGTGCATTTGCTATCACAATTGTAACAAAGCCCTTTTTCTCTTTTTTCTTCCAATTGTTGTGGTGTAACCCTTGTAGGTTGTGGAAGGTTGGGAGAAACAACACTTCCATCTTTATAGTTGTGAGGGGTATGCTTCCTGGTTTCCATAATTTTTCTTTCCAGTATGTCACAAAGCCCTTTTACTCTTTCCAATTGTTGTGGTGTTACTCTAAAGAAGGTGTTTCTCTTTATATCCTCATAATGTGCTATCATTTCCTCCATGAAAATTGACCACGTAACAAGTTTTTTACAAGAACAAAGCCCTTCATACCATAAAAATTGATCCAGTTCTAAATATGAAGATGCAATACATACCTTTTGTAACAGTGGTACACCATGTAGATCAAAATATTGCTCCATCTGAACTATCCAATCTACCGGATCCTTGCCATCAAACATCCTCATCTTGCTTTTTCTTGATTTTAGGAGCTTGATCTTGAAACAGCTGTAACTCTGTACTTTCAGATCTTTAAGTACTGAAATTGTGACCTGTAGTAGCCCTCTGCGTCCTCTTTCCAATACCACCAGTCTGATCCAAATTGGATTCTCCAAGAAAGAGTTATGCACAATCTCCCAAGATGACCTGATTATAGACTAGTTCAGTAGAGCGAACTTGTATGACATGCCACAAGTCATTGTTTCGACCTTTGGATCTAAAAAATGCATAAAAGAAACTACAGTCCATCCTCTTTCTATACCTTCTTACGAAATTTCAATCTGATCCCCAGAGAGAAAGTTATGACGATTTTCCGCAGGTCACCTGTTTGGAATGTAATTTAGGAGTCTGCAAAATGACCAACTTCCTCAGATCATATCTCTGCAAATATAGCGCGAAAAGCTCTGAAATTCGAACCCAAGGTTCAACGCTATTTCTTCTCATATGTTTTTTTTTGCAACTTCTGAAATGTCGCAGAAAAAGAGTTATAGCAAAAATTCCACGATGGCTTGTTTGGAGCAGTGAAACCCTAGAATCCAAAGCTCTGATACCAAATGTTATGAAACCAGCTCAAGAAAAAATAGAAAAGAGAGATCAACACCTTAGAATTCAACCTCTTTTAGGGGGAAACCTCCTTTATATTACATAAATGAACAATTCTTAGATGATACAAATGAAAATATCTCCTTTCTATATATAGGTGTCTAAGGGGTCATAACATAATCAGAGCCGACATAACAATAATAATGTAAGGGCACAATAATAACAATAGTGGTCTTCTATGTGGCACAATAACAACAATATGGGCACTACATGGGTATATCAATATAATAAGTGGGTTGTACTAATAACAATAAGGGGTTACACTAGTAGTATAGGGACCTAACAACCTCCCTGTGAGGTGGCAACTCTGTAATTTCTTTAGGAAATACATCCTGAAACTACTGTAAAATTGCATACCTATTCGAGTCATATGCATCCTCAACCTTCTTACCATTATCACTGTAAATGCATATTGCAAATAAAATACACCCTTTCCTGCTATGCTTTTCTTCCATAGCTTTCACCATCCTAACTGATGTGGATTTCTTCTTACCCGGTAAGACTCTTGGTTCCCCATTGTCATCAACACACTCCATGGCTTTGTCATAACAGTCTACCTTGGTTCTATAAAGATACAACCAATCCATGCCCAATAACATATTGTATGATCCCAACTATAATACATTTAGATATGCTATGGTAGGCATACCATTCAAGTAAAATGCTCAAGATCTTACTGAATGATGAACTCACTTCTTTCTACCTGTATCCAACTGCAATAACCAAGACTCTACATGCAATTCCTTACTCAAACCACACTTATCCACGAATTCAGGACTAACATAGCTATAATTAGATGTACGATCAATCAAAATAGAAATAACTTTATCACAAAGCTTACCATCCATATCAATGATAGATGACTGGTGGTATGCCTACTTATTGTCCACTATTGCATAGATACGTGGAATACTCTGACCAACATCCACATCACTCCACACCTCCCGTGCACTATATATATTATGCTTTCCACCCTAATGTTGTGGAAAATTTATCCCAAGGTGTTGCTCACCACATGTACAATAGTCCAACCGACCAGTGCCCTTACCATTATGTTGCTAATGCTGTGACCCATGTCCATGTCTAGTTGGATTAAACTTCTTTCACAGTGCCATATTTTATTTTGCATATGCATTCTAAGGCCTTGTTCTCTTAGGCTTACATTCACCTCTAACTTTGTCTTTTCCCATCCATCCATTCTGATATTCATTTTTATAGTTTCACTTCTCATAGAAGTGATTCAATTTCCCAATGACTTCCTCAAGTGATCGAGGCTCATCATACTCAATCCGATTTCTAAAATCTAATGGAAAAAAACTAAAAAATCTCTAATCTTTAGCCTTCTCATCAGTAATATACAGTACATATGTCAATAGCTCCACAAACTTGGTCGTGTACTCTTCATTTATCATTAATACCACCATTAACTCATATAATTCTTTAGCCTTATTGTTGTAGTATATCTCTTACAAGTAGTTCTTCCTCAAAAGCCACTTGAACTCCTGCCAACTCAAATCATCTATCTTGATGTCTCTAAATGACTTAACATCTTATGACAAGATTTTTTCTTTACCTTTCAAGCTAAAGATAACTATTTTGGCCTTCGTGCTATCTATGTAGTCATGAAACTCAAATAATTTGTTCATCCCAAGTATCCAAGCCTCTCCATCATTCAACTTCTTTAAATCTCCATCAAGAGTAGGTGGTTTCGATTTTTTGAATTTTGTCTGACAAGTATCCCTTATCATTCCTATTGTAAGGATGATAATGATGATGATCGTGATGTCTATTTGAACCAAAACTAGAATAGTACATGTAGTCATTGCCCATCCTATTCAGAGTGTCCAACAACCTACCATCTCTCAATGTATCATATCTATGCGAACTATGTCTACCAGGAGACCCACTTCCATATGCCCCATTAGTTCCATCCTCTTGTTCATGGATGATCTGAGGTATCCATTGTCGTTGCAATTCCCACAAAATTTAAAGAAGTATAACATTAACCTCTACTCGATTCTCTTAAACTTGTATTATCTCGTCATTATCTTCCTTACAACTCCTTATCCCTTCCTTCAAGAATCTCAATGTAAATAACAAATCAAAAGGGTTCCTAACACCATACTACTGTTTGGATTCATAGGGAGAGTCTTTGTAGTCAACCATCTTCCTAGCCATTTAATATTTCTTCCTATAGTGGATAATACGTCAGATAAATGAAACCATAATAAATCGACATACCTTAGTATAGCTCAGGGAGGATACCTTATTTGCAAGATCACCAAATTAGCATGATACATGTATAACATAATCATAACAACATATAGACATACAACAAGTAAGTGCATCAACACATTAAAATAATTCTAGCTAGGGTCCAGTCATCAATGCAACGTCATGTAAACATTGCATGCTATGATCTCATGCATGAAAACAACTATTAATCCATTGTACACATTTCAACATGCAACCAACAACATAAATAAGCAATTCCTATTCAACTACACATATGCATAAATGCATGTAGTTGAGCATATGTGATCAGTTCTTGTAATCAACCTACATTTAATGAAAACATATAGGAATGTAACCTAACATAAAACGATGTAAGTAGGTGACATAAAATCAACATGTTAGCGGCATCTAATCCATATGCAATCATTCACATATTCATGACAAATACACTTCATGAAATCATTATCAAATTCTCGAGGAAAACCTTACTTCAACCATAGGCAATTATCAAGAAAATTCTACAAGTAAATGAAATGAAAGTGTAAGAGACACATATGCCACTGACATGCACACATGACCAATACATGCTACCCATCCAGTCTGAGAGTTGAACCATGATCTGATACCACTAAGTAACACCCTCCTCCAAAATCCACACAAGTAACCATGCCAGTGAGGGTAAGCATGATATGAGAGGCTACTATGACCATATTCGGCCTCCTATGTGAACTTAAGGAAGGGGACTCGATGGAACATCACAAACATTCATCCAAAATAATCAACAAAACCCTCATGAGATAAGTCAAACACTCACAAAACCTGTCCATGGGTCCCACTATTGTTTTGGACCTCTTAGGCCATAGTTTCTCTCATGCTATGGGAAAGGGAGTGACCAACAACCTAAAGTTGCTTTCATAGGCTTGTCTCCCAGTGACCAGAGACCAAATTTTCTAGTTTTGTGCAGTGACCCCAAGATTTAAGCCACTTTTTCTGGCTTAGACTCTAGGCCACTACCCAAATTGGATTGATAGCTTAGGATCAGTAAACATATAGGGAAACAATGATGAAAAAGCAATAAAATAAAGAGGACCATAACTAGACCCCTACATGCCATGACAGACATTTCATCAAACATATCATCAACACGTGACCTATAGGTGTAAACAATAGAATTAAGTGTAGGGATATCATACTTTTATGAGAATTTCTATGAACCATTGTTCACTCATGTCATTTGTTGCATTATCCTATGTTAGGTCATAGACAACTTATCCATTCATATACAAGTAAAAACATGTTCTGAGCCATACATAGATGCTGTCATAAAATGTACATATAACCATCATAATAGGAATAGAAATAACATAAACATGTTTGCCATCAAAATCCACATATACATCGATACATTTACACATGAAAATAAAGGGAAAACATTTCTCATTAATGAACGCAATGAGCCAATCGGAGATGCGACTACCATGTTCCACCCAACCATAGATTGGCTGAGCCAAGTATCTCTTCAATCAATCACCCATGTGCCATATTCCAAACATGAAAGTGGGAATAATAGAACACACCAAAAACACCAGCCAAGATGTCTTCCATCGGAGTTCTTCGCCTACACCATGAGGAATTAGAGTGCCTCATAGCCTTTTAGGCTTAACATTCATCCAGAGTCTAATCCAGGGATCACTAGACCTTACACTGAGAGATACTCTCCATGTATTACTGTGCATCCCATCCTAGGACCATTAGGCCAAATAGAGAGATAATCCACCTCTCGGCTTTACCATATATCTCGCCATTCACTGGAAAGGATTCCTAGGCCTACCGAGGCACATAGTCTGGGCTTACGACAACCCATATTTTAGTTTAGGGGCTACTACATTAGTGGCTTCTTGATCCTCAGTCGGCTTCAAGGACATTCATACCATGTGTTTGTCAATTTGGATATCAACCCAACCCGACTTTGAATCCAAACTGGGCATCCCACATAAATCATATGAGAGAACACATCTCATCAAAGCTATGAGGAAATGGCAAGGCTATGATGAAAATACTATAACACCTAGAAAAACCCATGCTATGGTTGAAAATAAACACATGCAATACCTTGCATGCTAAATTTAGAAAGGAAAATACGCATGCAAATAAATACATGAAATGAAGCGTATTGCACTTGCTTTATCTTTGCTTCCTCTTGACTTCCTTTCCTTTCTTTCTCCCATGGCCAAGTGCTTTAAGAAAAATTGAAGTAATTGTTTTACCAGTTCCGCCAAGCGAAGAGGAAGGAGGAGAGGAAGAATTATATGAAGTAGAAGGCTGGTGGGTGACTCTGGTCTGGTCTAACTGTTGACTCGACTGTTCAGGAATGGTGGCGTTTTGAACGACATTGGTTAAAAAGAGCCAGACCGACAGGCCAATTGTCAGTCCTGGAAGCGACAATGTGGCCATATGGGGCGCACCAACATCTCCCCAAGAGGAGAAGGGACTAGGATTTCCACCAAGGGGAATTCCTTGGTTGGTGTGCTCCATTTTTTCAACCTAAAGACCAACGCAGGAATAAAGTGTGATTTTTCCGTTTAAAATAAATTTTAATGACGCTTTAGACACAACTTGCTTTTTCAATTTTAAAGAGTCAAGAAAAAGCTAAAGATGAATCTAGTCTCCTTCGATGTTTTAACGAGCCCGAAGTGACAAATGCTTGGATGGACTTTTTCCGTTATAGAGTCTGAAAAATGCCAAAAGGAACTGCTCTGGAGTTCTAGGCAGAGGGTGTGCCAAACTTCTCGCAAAACTGCAGAATACTTTTTAGGGTACTGGCGGTCGATCTTCCTCAATGCTGTGTTCAGTGCATTGCGATCAGTAGGACGACCGACATGGCTTCCTAAGGATAAAGGTTTTATGCCTATAGGGGTCTCCCAATATATACGCGATGGTACGTGGGAGCACAATCCGTACTGGAGCTATCGTCCCTTAGGAGGAATCACCCACCATCCACGAGATCGACAGTCACCAGGCTTAACGACGCCGGAACACGTCTCTAGCCTAGACCTCTATGTTGTGCGTTATGTTGCAAAGCGTTGTTAAGTTCATCCAATTTATTTTAGGTTGATCTTTTTAGAAGTTTGCCTTTCAAGGTTCACCACGAGATGTATGATACAATTCGTAAATGCAGTCTAAAGATGATAAGAAAGCTTTATATATTTTCAACTTTGAAAATCCTAGCTACTAAGGGAAAAGAAAGACACCATCTTTTCTCAAAGAGCAATCAGCACACTCTAATGCACTTTTCCTAAATCAATCATGCAAACTATCAAGATGCAAATGCACAATGCAGGTGTTTGTTTTCCGCTTTCTTAGTATTGATGCCTACAAAGAAAGCTTTTTGTACAACTTTGAATTTGCTTTTAAATGACAAATACAAACAAGTTTACTTTTTCGAAATCAGAGAGGGTAGAAGAGATTACAACACTTAACGATTTTCGAAATGAATACTTGTTTCGACACTTAAAAGAGACAAACTCAAACCAATAAGCAAAAGCAAATGTATAATCAATCTGCAAACAACCAATGAACTCTCTTCTAAGATCACAATCAACAGATCTGAATCAAGGGCTACAGGATGACTATTTCGCTCATGCAAAGGAAAACTGCAAATGACGCCACAAACACATAAAAACACTCACAATCCTTTTGTACAAAAGGAGGCGGAATTTAAGCAGAGAAAAGGAGTTATCAGACTCGTACCTATGCTGGTTATAGGCTGAAAAAATCAGAGATCAAAACAAGGCAAAACAGAGCAGAGAACCCCAGCTGCACAAGGGCAAACTGGTTTAGCGCAACCTCAACACAGGGGTTTTGACATTCAGTGCAGGTAACCTTCACGGGACCTGCGTTGAAATGCAGAATCCCTTCACTGGGTCTGCGCTGAAGGAGAAACTCTCGTTTCTCACAGGTTCTGGGTCACAGATTGCTATTTAATTCACTGTTTCAGGCCAAATAAAAGCAACAAGCAAGGTGTAATCAAAGGGATGCTTTGAAGGGGTACTAAGATCTATCACAAAGGATCATAAAATCATTTGTGAGTCCATTGTTCAGATCTTAGACAAGTCCAGTGATTGGATCAAAGCAGCAACTGTCTGCTTTGCATCTGGGAATAGCAGATGCAGTTCGATTGTTGCTGTCAAGTCTATGAAACAAACAATGATAGAAACACAAATAAAATGACTAAACAGATCTCCCCAGCGGAGTCGCCAATTTGTTGTGGGGAAAAATGCCTATGCAGGACGATCCTATCCACCTAAGGTGTGACAGTGCCTTAGCAACAAACGGAGACAGCTATTCTGGTTTCTTGCTTTATGAAATGTGAAATAAGAGAGATCAATAGACTTACCGGTGTCTTTCGTTTGTCCCTCGATCTGGTCTCTCTTCTCTTTGGGTGTTCACAGCTACTTGCCTTCTCACTCGCCCAGCTTCAACAGGTTCATGCAAGATCACAAGAGAACAACTACTTGCCTTCTTGCTTGTCCAGCTTCAACGGGTTCCTGCGAGATCACAAGAGAACAGCTACTTGCGACAAGAGAACAGCTAATTGCGACAAGAGAAGAACACTACACAAAGACAGATATTACCATTCATAACTAGTTTAGGATTAGAAATAAACTAAACATACTAATGCATTCATACATCAAAAATACATCAGCATATAGGGGAAACCAAGATAGCTTTATTGATGAATAACAAGGTTCAGGAAGAGATACAACCCAGAGGGCTCCAATCCACCATCTCCTTCCCAGCAAATGGAATTCCTATCTTCACCCCCTTCAAAGCATTAAGCACCCAATGATTCCAATCTCAAACCAACAACAATTCTTTGCAATAACAAAATTCTAGCCTCTAGATCTCATGGAGGAGAGATCGATATATAGATGTTTGGAGAGAGGATGAGTCAGCTTGAGATCTGACTAGTGTCCTCTCCCTCTGTCAGTTCTTGAGTCCACTTGGAGGTTCTTGCTTCCACTTGGAGATTTGGAACCTCTTACTCATCACCAGTCGAATTCCCTGAGGCAAGTGTCATTTTGGAAGCTTCCTGGGTTTTGACACCTCTAGAAATGAGCCTGCCACATGTCCATTCTCGTTCAGCACAGGTAGCCAGTGTTCCCTTTGACATTCAATGCAGGTAGCCAGTGTTGGCTTTGACATTCAACGCAAACAGCTAGTGTAGCCACTGAAATGATCCTGAATTGACTTGTTTTTGAGCCGTTTCTGGTGGAGAACTTCTGTGAATTGCTGTGGTTTGTTAGCCTTGTTCCTCTAGGGGTAGGAACAACATGTTTAGGGACTTTGGATCCCTTAGATTATGGACATTTCATGCTCAATGCTGTAAGGCTCAAAAATGTCTATAACAGTTGCCCCCTAAAGTATGAGGCTGTTTATCGGGTGAAATGCTTTATCAGGGGGATCCGAAGTTCATCCAATGCTGAGAGGAGACCTGTAATAAGATACAATACAATACATTATTTTTCATACTGCTTTCATGATCTAGCTGAGGCGGGCATTCCCATGCTCATCTTTATAAATTCATTTTTCTGTACATAGAACAGACAATCGTCTGATGGTAGACTGATAATTTTGATGAAATTATCATGCTTTGAGTAGGATGATTATCTGCTGCAATGATGTACATGTCAATGTCTTTATCTTTCTTGAATATATATCGTAGCCCGGATGGATGAAACTAGATCCGAGGTCTTCAAACTCGTTCGATCTTCACTCTAAGTACAAGTCGATCCATGTGAGAAATGTTCTGAAGTCGAACATGGAAAGACATCGCTTGATTACGGTCAATGATGTAAACCGTTAACAAGCGCGAGAGGAATCACCGATAATGATAATGACCCTCAAGGTACTGCAGTACAATTCACGTGGTGTGAATAAAGGACTTGGCGTCGAACACCACGCAAAATCTTTCGGTCGAAGGTCATTGATGTATACTTGTCGCCGGAAGTGAGAAACTTGCCATTGATGCATGCAAGCTTCAAAGTACTGAAGGGGTTGTTCCTAGATCAACTTCTTGGATAATGAGCTGATGTCGACAAGAAGCGATCCGTCAAAGGAGGGCCTTAATGAATCCCACATCAGTGACACGGAACGGAGCTAATGATTTTAGTGGAGGTGAAAACGATCTGTGACATATGATTCAGGGTGGCGGTCATGAAAGGATGAAGGATAATGTATGGCAGTGGATGGGACATGGTTGACTTTTCTGAACGACTTCTCTTGAACATATGGCGACACTGATGTGATGGATTGGTAGCATTACCCCAAATATGGATGGTATGGCGAGACCGTGGATGTGACCGGTGAATGAAACAACCCAACCCGATTGTGGTACGGAGGAAAAGTGTCATGTTCAAGAGCGACTTGCTACCATCAAAGTTTTCTTGAGTTTCTCCCAATTTTTCCCGAGTCATTGCTGACCAGTACCTCTTTATTTTTGTCAAGATTGAGGAGGATAACATATGCTTGTTCTATAACCTACCCTTCGGGCAAGCCCATCGCTATGTTTTAACGAGCCTAGCGATAGTGAAACTCGTTCTCATCTAAAGACAAGTTTGTCGCTATTTAATGATTTTAACGAGTCTAACGACAAGGATAACTCGGTCCTTTTCATTTTTAGAGAGTCTGAAAAGGTACATAAAGTTAACTCCAAAAGTCCTTTTTCGTCATCTAATCCCTTAAGTCCGAAAAAGTATGAAACATTACAGAAGGGATGAGTTTTCGATAGTTTTAACGAGCCGAATAAAACAAGCGCTCGATCTTTTTGTGCAATAATCCCTTAGGTCCAAAAAGATTAAAATCTAGAGGAGGGATAACTCTTCCTGTCCCTTTAACGAGCTGGAAGGCCAAGGACTCGGCAATCTTTTCATATTTTCCGAGTCAGTTGAAAAGAGCTTAAAGAAGACTCGTCTTTTGAGGAACGAGTGATAAACAGGGTTAGCAGCTGATTCCAGGTACAGGTTGGAATTTTCCAATCACGGCAGTGTCACAAGGATGGCTAGGTGAAATCACTCTTCGCAGATGTTCCTCAAAATGGGTAAACAATCATATGGAGGTGAATGATCGGCCAATGGAAAAGTGGAGGTGACGGTGCAAACACGACCAAGGCTTTAATGGCTGATGATATTACATTCATAGTGGTTATTTACCAGGATAGTTCATTTTTTAACGAGCTTAAACGCGGGTGGAAACATTTGCTCGGTCTTATGTTTATTTTTTAACGAGCCTGAACTATGTGCTAAAACTGCTCGGATCTTGTGTTTATTTTTTAACGAGCATGAACTGTGTGCTAAGTCTGCTCGAATACCCAGTCATATGATAAGAGTGTCTCATTGAGATTCTATTTTTTATGGAGCTTCATCTCACAAAGCTATACCCCGCATCCTTTCTTTATACAAGTTAGGAAACGGCTAACCTCAAAAACAGATAAATAACCGCTCTTTGCTTGCACTCCAAAAGGTTTGCATGCCCCCAGGTATAAAGTACAATTTCAAGGTTACCTCTACTTCTTTTCCTTCAAAAAAATTGTTTTAAAGAGAGAGGCTTACCTCTTTCAGGTTACCCAAAGATTGTCTCGTTAATCTTTCAAACAAAACACTTCCTCAGCAATGTCTACCAAAATAGACAAAGGTGAGCGATGATGCCTGCCAACTCACATAACTTTGACAAAAGAATCTTATTCTAGAATAACCCTCTTCCAACATGGGTGGGGTACAGACTAGTCATATTCTCCCGTGGAAACCTACCTTATACCCAGAGTTTTCCTGCCGAAGCAGACCAGGACGCATGACCCCTGGGTTCCAGCCATATCCTCCCGGATTACTCGCGCTCATCAGGAGGACGGACCGTGGGTTGAGACACTTCTTGCGTGAATAGACCATTTAGGGGTGGTATATGACTATTTGCGATGCGTGATCCGGGAAATGAAAGTTGGTCCACGAGCTTGACCATTCTTCCCTCGTGTGGAAAACACATTACTCTAAAGAGTGAGGAGACTATAGCTCCTATGCAATATATATAGTCTCGTCCAAGGAGTAGTTTATAATCCAAGGGTCCTTGAACGACCATCACGTTCATCTGAACGGTCTTCCCTTTCAATGTTATGGGCACATTGGGGAGGATCCCTAAAGGTCGACTGGTTCCTTTATCAAAGCCTGATAGATTTCTCATTTCAGGAAAAAGCACTGGCGAACCAAGCGCTTTCCAAGCAATAGAGGAAAGGATACTCACAGATGCCCCCTCATCAATGATAGTGCCAACCATTACCATTCTGTATATTTGAATGATAATTCTGAATGGTATGCTTGCTGGCAACCGGGGTCTGCCTAGTTGGTTCCAGTCAAAGGACACAACCAGGTTGCTTGGTGGTGGGACCGAATAGACGGCCGGATATCGCTCTAATGAACTTCCCTCATGCGATAAAGGAATGGGGGCATTGACCCTTGTTCATCAGAGTCAGTGTCGATGAAGAGAATTTGGACGGTGTCGTCTTTATTCTCCTCTGTGATGGTATCATTCGAAGATAGAGCCTCTGAAGGAAAAACCGGGTCAACTGCCGTCTCAACCTTTTGACTTTCGTTAGGCATGGATCCAGATGGTTCATCTTCAATGATAGGTGCTTTGGCTGACAACCTAGGTGGGCAAGCCGGGTTCTCAACTAGTGAAGGACTTGGCAGGAGTTTTTGATATCCAGGAGGAAGTTGCGCTCGTAAAATCGGGCGATCTTCCAGAAATCTTTTAGCCTCGTCTAAGAAGGGACAACGGTGGATGGCATGGTCGCCTTCACACAGTTTACAGGGAAATCTAGTTTTCCCTCTCTGTCCTGGGACTTCACTTTCACTAGTTGACGGTGAGCAGTCAACATGGCTATCAGAGGTTGATGCTACCGAATTCTGCAAATGGGGAGACCAGTCCCTTAGTATCTTAGGGATGCAGGGACAATCTCTATGGAAGTGGTCTCCCTTGCATATGGCACATGGCGATTTAGGCCTGGTCAGTGCTGTGTGTGGATTTTTGTCAGACGACACTCGTTTGCCCCCAGTCGCTTTTGGCTCCTTCTTCTTCTTCTCTTTCTTCTTCTTTTCCTTCTTCTCCTTAGGAACTTGGTTTTTTGTTTTACCAGTTCCGTCAAGCGAAGAGGAAGGAGGAGAGGAAGAATTATATGAAGTAGAAGGCTGGTGGGCGACTTTGGTCTGGTCTAACTGTTGACTCGACTGTTCAGGAATGGTGGTGTTCTGAACGACATTGGTTGAAAAGAGCCAGACCGGCAGGCCAATTGTCAGTCCTGGAAGCGACAATGTGGCCATATGGGGCGCACCAACATCTCCCCAAGAGGAGAAGGGACTAGGATTTCCACCAAGGGGAATTCCTTGGTTGGTGTGCTCCATTTTTTCAACCTAAAGACCAACGCAGGAATAAAGGGTGATTGTTCCGTTTAAAATAAATTTTAACGACGCTTTAGACACAACTTGCTTTTTCAATTTTAAAGAGTCGAGAAAAAGCTAAAGATGACTCTAGTCTCCTTCGATGTTTTAACGAGCCCGAAGTGACAAATGCTCGGATGGACTTTTTCTGTTATAGAGTCTAAAAAAGGCCAAAAGGAACTGCTCTGGAGTTCTAGGCAGAGGGTGTGCCAAAGTTCTCGCAAAACCGTAGAATACTTTTTAGGGTACTGGCGGTCGATCTTCCTGAATGCTGTGTTCAGTGCATTGCGATCAATAGGGCGGCCGACACGACTTCCTAAGGATACAGGTTTTATGCCTATAGGGGTCTCCCAATATATACGCGACGGTACATGGGAGCACAATCCGTACTGGCGCTATCGTCCCTCAGGAGGAATCACCCACCATCCACGAGATCGACAGTCACCAGGTTTAACGACGCCGGAACACGTCTCTAGCCTAGACCTCTATGTTGTGCGTTATGTTGCAAAGCGTTGTTAAGTTCATTCAATTTATTTTAGGTTGATCTTTTTATAAGTTTGCCTTTCAAGGTTCACCACGAGATGTATGATACAATTCGTAAATGCAGTCTAAAGATGATAAGCAAGCTTTATATCTTTTCAACTTTGAAAATCCTAGCTACTAAGGGAAAAGAAAGACACCATCTTTTCTCAAAGAGCAATCAGCACACTCTAATGCACTTTTCCTAAATCAATCATGCAAACTATCAAGATGCAAATTCACAATGCAGGTGTTTGTTTTCCGCTTTCTTAGTATTGATGCCTACAAAGAAAGCTTTTTGTACAACTTTGAATTTGCTTTTAAATGACAAATACAAACAAGTTTACTTTTTCGAAATCAGAGAGGGTAGAAGAGATTACAACACTTAACGATTTTCGAAATGAATACTTGTTTCGACACTTAAAAGAGACAAACTCAAACCAATAAGCAAAAGCAAATGTATAATCAATCTGCAAATAGCCAATGAACTCTCTTCTAAGATCACAATCAACAGATCTGAATCAAGGGCTACAGGATGACTATTTCACTCATGCAAAGGAAAACTGCAAATGACGCCACAAACACATAAAAACACTCACAGTCTTTTTGTACAAAACGAGGCGGAATTTAAGCAGAGAAAAGGAGTTATCAAACTCGTACCTATGCTGGTTACAGGCTGCAAAAATCAGAGATCAAAACAAGGCAAAACAGAGCAGTGAACCCCAGCTCCACAAGGGCAAACTAGTTCAGCGCAACCTCAACACAGGGGTTTTGACATTCAGCGTAGGTAACCTTCACGGGACCTGTGTTGAAATGCAGAATCCCTTCACTGGGTCTGCGCTGAAGGAGAAACTCTCGTTTCTCACAGGTTCTGGGTCACAGATTGCTATTTAATTCACTGTTTTAGGCCAAATAAAAGCAACAAGCAATGTGTAATCAAAGGGATGCTTTGAAGGGGTACTAAGATCTATCACAAAGGATCATCAAATCATTTGTGAGTCCATTGTTCAGATCATAGACAAGTCCAGTGATTGGATCAAAGCAACAACTGTCTACTTTGCATCCGGGAATAGCAGATGCAGTTCGATTGTTGCTGTCAAGTCTATGAAACAAACAATGATAGAAACACAAATAAAATGACTAAACAGATCTCCCCAGCGGAGTCGCCAATTTGTTGTGGGGAAAAATGCCTATGCAGGACGATCCTATCCACCTAAGGTGTGACAGTGCCTTAGCAACAAACAGAGACAGCTATTCTGGTTTCTTCCTTTATGAAATGTGAAAGAAGAGAGATCAATAGACTTACCGGTGTCTTCCGTTTGTCCCTCGATCCAGTCTCTCTTCTCTTTGGGAGTTCACAGCTACTTGCCTTCTCACTCGCCCAGCTTCAACAGGTTCATGCAAGATCACAAGAGAACAACTACTTGCCTTCTTGCTTGTCCAAATTCAACGGGTTCCTGCGAGATCACAAGAGAACAACTACTTGCGACAAGAGAAGAACACTACACAAAGACAGATATTCACATTCATAACTAGTTTAGGATTAGAAATAAACTAAACATACTAATGCATTCATACATCAAAAATACATCAGCATATAGGGGAAACCAAGATAGCTTTATTGATGAATAACAAGGTTCAGGAAGAGATACAACGCAAAGGGCTCCAATCCAGCATCTCCTTCCCAGCAAATGGAATTCCTATCTTCAACCCCTTCAAAGCATTAAGCACCCAATGATTCCAATCTCAAACCAACAGCAATTCTTTGCAATAACAAAATTCCAGCCTCTAGATCTCATGGAGGAGAGATCCATATATAGATGTTTGGAGAGAGGATGAGTCAGCTTGAGATCTGAATAGTGTCCTCTCCCTCTGTCAGTTCTTAAGTCCACTTGGAGGTTCTTTATTCCACTTGGAGATTTGGAACCTCTTACTCATCACTAGTTGAATTCCCTGAGGCAAGTGTCATTTTGGAAGCTTCCTGGGTTTTGACACCTTGAGAAATGAGCCTGCCACATGTCCATTCTCGTTCAACGCAGGTATCCAGTGTTCCCTTTGACATTCAACGCAGGTAGCCAGTGTTGGCTTTGACATTCAGCGCAAACAACTAGTGTAGCCACTGAAATGATCCTAAATTGACTTGTTTTTGAGCAGTTTCTGGTGGAGAACTTCTGTGAATTGCTGTGGTTTGTTAGCCTTGTTCCTCTAGGGGTAGGAACAACATGTTTAGGGACTTTTGATCCCTTAGATTATGGACATTTCATGCTCAATGCTGTAAGGCACAAAAATTTCTATAACAATCCCTAAACCTAATATCCACTCCTCCCTATAATTTCTAACCCATAATTCCACTTGAACACTCTAACCCTATAATGTTAGTAACATATGGCCTCTAATCACTTAATAATTACCCACACCCCTATCTTACATAATACAAAATATAACTCTGATAACCTTCGTAACCATAACCCCCAAATCCTGTATAACCTAATATAACATTTAACCCACATATTACTTTATTCTTATACCAAGTATTTCATTAAAATTGGAAATTTTTTATTACAAGGATATCCCTAGAAATAAGTTTTTTGGTTATTTTAAAATTCTAGATTCACTATTTAATTGCAAATTTAATGAAATATGTGTTTTATAATCACTTGTCACAATAACACTTGATCATTAAACCACCTAGGATATATATATATATATATATATATATATATATATATATATATATATATATATATATATATATATATATATATATATATATATATATATATATATATATATATATATATATATATAGATATATCCTCTAATCCCAATAACTACTAACACCCACAACTCATTCCAATGTAGAATGTTTATAACCCCTATCCACTTTATTTATTATTAAATCTAATTAGTAACACCCATTTTATAATAGCTAAACCCCTTACAACCTAACATATAGGCTATAACATACAAACCATGTAATTTATGTCACATATAAAACTAAACTCCTAGTCTTTAAAATATAAGCATAATACACAATTTTAATCAATAATAAAGCTCACGTCCATATATCTCATTATTAGTAACCCACAACACTTATAATCCATAAATTGTATCACCCTTATCCCTATATAAATCAAGAAACATAACCAAAATATCTATATCATATTATCATTACAATTCATACTAAATATAATGCATGAGATCACTAACACATATAATGTTATGAAACCAACTCAAGAAAAGATAGAAAAGATAGATCAACGCCTTCGAATTCAGTCTCTTCGAGGGGGAAACCTCCTTTACATTACATAAATGAACAATTCTTGGATGGTTCAAATGAGAAAACCTCCTTTCTATATATAGGAGTCTAAGGAGTCACAATATAATCCAGCCGACCTAACAATAATAATATAAAGCCACAAAAATAACAATAGAGGGATTCTATGGGGCACAGTAATAACAATATGGGGGCAATAGGGGCACAACAATATTAATAAGGGGTATAACTACAATAGTAATGGGGTAATCACTAGTATTATGGGGACCCAACATGCCCCTCTCCCTCAAAAAAGTGTTGTCCTCAACACTTGAGTAGTTCTGGATACTTCTGCATAAAATTCTCATCCTCCCATGTGGAATCTTCCGCAGATAAGTTCTTCCACTTGATAAGATACTCTGAAATTGATCGATTTCGTAGCTGTCGAGTTCTTGTTTCTGTGACTTCTTCCGGTTCCAATATAATTTTTCCTTCCTCGTCAAGTTCTGGAAATATTATTTGAACTGGGAGCTTTTCGCCTATAACCTTCTTTAAACATGAAACATGGAAAACTGGGTGCAATCGAGAAGTTGTAGGAAGCTCCAATTTGTATGCCATAGTACCAATCTTTTGCAACACCTGGTATGGACCATAATACTTTGGTGATAATTTATAATCCTTCTTAGCTTTCTTGAGGGACCTTTGCTTATATGGTTGTAGTCGTAGGAATACCCAATCACCTACATAAAAACTTCTTTCACTACGATGTTGATCTATGTGTTGTTTCATTCTATTTTGTGCGAACACGAGGTTATCCTTTAAGAGTTGGAGGACTTGTTGTTGATGTTCAATGTGATGTTCCACTACCTGAACCTTAGAATTTTCTGTGGATGGTGGTTGATACCCATAAAGTGCCATAAATGGGGTCATTTTTATTGTTGTATGGAAGGAAGTTTTATACCACCATTCAGCCAGAGGCAACCATTTGACCCATTGTGTTTGTTTATCAGATACAAAGCAATGAAGATATCCTTCCAAACATTTGTTTACTATCTCAGTTTGCCCATCAGATTGAGGATGATAAGTTGAGCTATGAGCTAACTGAGTACCAAGACAAGAAAATAATTCTGTCCAAAAATTTCCAGTGAAAATGGGATCTCTATCACTTACAATAATATTTGGGTTTCCATGTAGCTTTTGAATTGTTTCCATCAATGCAGTAGAAACTGTACTGACTTTAAATGGATGTGATAATGCACAAAAGTGTGCATACTTGGTAAGTCTGTCAACTACCACCATGATGACACTCTTTCCCTCAGATTTGGGTAAACCTATGATAAAATCCATTGAAACATCCTCCCAACATTGGCTTGGAATGGATAAAGGTTCTAATAGACTCGGTGTCTTAATTTTTTCAACTTTATTTTGTTGTAAAACCAAACATTCCGCCACAAACTTTTGAATATCTGATTTAAGGCCATCCCAAAAAAATTCCTTCTTAACCCTGTGGTAAGTTTTTAAAAATCCCGAGTGCCCTCCTAAGGGAGAAGTGTGCAATTCCATCAGAATATTTTGTTTTAGCTGGGAATTCTTACAGAGGTATGAGCGATATTTGTACCATAATGAATTATTTTTCCAGCTAAATGTATCAGACGTATTTGAATCTTGTTGTAATTTTTGAATAAGTGCCCACACTTCTTCGTCATTCCTCCACTCCTCCCTTGCTTCATTTATCCAATCTGGTTGGATAATAGAAATGGCGCACAACAATGCTTCCACATCCTCATCCTTTCTTGAGAATGCATCTGCCACCACATTTTGCTTCCCTTTTTTGTAGATGATTTGAAAGTCATAACCCAACATCTTTGTGACCCACTTTTGTTTCTCTTCATAGGATAATCTTTGTTCTAAAAAGTATTTAAGGGTATCATGATCCATTTTTACCTTGAAGTGTCTTCCCATTAGGTAGGGTCACCATTTCTTAAGTGCATGGAGTATTGCCAAAATTTCCTTCTCATAAATATCTTTGCTTAAAAACTCTCACTTGATTGGACAACTTTCAAAAGCAATGGGTCTTTTATCTTGCATTAGAACAACACAAATTCGATTTCCTGAAGCATCACATTTGACAATAAAGGTTTTTGTGAAGTCCGATGTAGCTAAGACCGGTGCTTGGCACATTGCCTCTTTTAGATGTTCAAAGGCCTTTGTTGCTTCCGGATTCCATGAAAACGCATCTTTCTTCAGTAATGTTGTTAACAGTGCTACTATTCTCCCATAATTCTTAACAAACTTGCGATAATACCCTGTCAACCCAAGAAATCCTCGCAGATGCTTTATGGATGTCGGGATTTTCCATTCCTTAATGTCTTTTCTATTCCATATAGTCCTTACTAATAAAATATTTTAAATTTAACGCTTATAAAACTTAACAAATGAAACTAAATATTATATCCCTTAATATTTATATGTCTAATATAATCCCTAACTTTGACATAATCATAAGCATAAAATACAAGAGATATAAATCAAACTTTATAACCTCCAATATGAACAATTTTCTAATAATAAATAAAGCCTAATCCTTATAGCAAGTAGCTTGGACTTTCCATAACCCCTACAGCCCCATCCTCACATATTTATAGCCTTTAAGCCTTATATACCATATCAACCTAACCACTACAAATAACCTTGAAGTCTAATAATAATTACCACATAAACCTTTTAATACCTAAAATATATATAACCCCTTAATGCTATAGTCTCTACCCCTCCCCCCCTTCCCCATTATTCCTAACCATTGTATCTCCTAATATAATTCAATTCAAGATAACTTCTAATTATACAAATAAAATAATAATTTATTTAAAATAAAATCATAATTTTTATTTAAATTTAAATAACAAGTTTCTAGAAGTGAATGATACGAAGGAAAGGATTCCCATAACAATTTTTTTTTTCCCTAGTATATTATGGATAAAAAAGAAAAATTTAGGATTCGACTATTCCTCTAAAAGAGACTCAATAACACAGAAACATCATAGCATGAGGATATTTTAACACAATCCTCCTCTATTCAGAGAAGAAAGGAGGTAATTTAGTTAGAGGTCCTTTCAATGAGAGAATGGAATACCTAGTAAGTGAATGGGATATTTTTTATATATTGTGAAAAAAAATACACATGGTCCAATAGATGGAGTGGAGAAAGATATATTGCAACACAGTTGTACTAGTTCTTTCTATACAATAACTAGGTAAAAGGAATAAACTCCATTTCTTTAATCCTAGAACAAGGAGATTCATACCATAGGCTAATATAATTTGAGATACATCCCTGGGAAAGCTTGGGTCTAATATTATATAATAAAACCTAGGATGGATAATGGAAGAAGGGGTATATGTTTTATTAAAGTAGGTTTGGCTGATTTTTCTAACATGATCCCCCTCATATGTGTGAGACAATGTTTAGGATATAAAGTAAGCTCTTCAATTTGGGAAAAAGATAAATATAAACTCCCAGCTAAGAAAAAATAATTATTTGATATAACAATTCGAAAGACACCAAGGTATGATTGGCAATGACCCTTTGGAGGATTGGCATATTTAAAAGGAAAAGGAATTAAGTAAAAGGATTCACTAAAAGAGAAAAGGGGAGGATTATTGGAGATTAAATTCATGAAGCACATCGACGAAAGTTGGTGATAATAAAAAAAAAACTTTCTTCCACAAGCTGGAAAAGGCTTGGGAAATAAGAAATTGACTAAGATAAATAACCTTGAAAGATAAATGTAAAAATATCATTGTTTTCTTCTATAAAACAAGAAGCTTTCCTACACTTTCAATATATTTCTACTGAACATAAATAAATTGGTCCAGAAGAGCAATGGAGTTCCTTTCATGTGTACCAAAAATTATTCCACATTATGAAAACTAGTAGATAATCAAGGTAATAGAGGAAGATGAAGTAATTGAGGAAATCTAGTCCCTAGATCTTGACATAGCCTGAGGACATGATTCCTTTACAATAAGATTCTATAGATCTTAAACGCTGATAAAAAATGATGTTATGTGAATGGTAAATAGGAACAAAAATATGGTTAAATTGGGTGGGAAGTAAAAGCTCTTCCTTCCTAGAGTTGATCCTTTAAGAGTCAAAGCTAGTAAACTTCTCTTGCTTTGGACCCATATCTCTTTGAAATGTTTCATATAAAATCCCCACTAAAATAATAGAAATATATTGAAGAATATATTGCCAACAATAATTTCATAAAAATGAGGTTTGATGAAACAACATCAAATATTAGACAATGTTATTCTAGTGTAGGACACAATATACTCCAACAAAGAGAGGGGAAACTATTATTATGAACTCGGATATGGCCAATGCATTTGATCAGGTAATGAATTCATTTTTATTTTCAACTATCATAAAATTGTGATAACACTGAATTCATCATGTGGATAAGGGCTGGTCTACGTGCCCCTTGGATAGCACCATTAGTAAGTGCCAAACTTAATCTATTATTTGTGACCACCATGGGTCTAAGGAAACAATGTCTTATTCCCACTCTTTTGTACATTTTGGTTGTTGAGAGGTTGAGTAGAAATTTAAGTACAAGAATGAATGGAAGGTAACTTGATTGGTCTCAACATAAAAAAAAATCAAGGGAATCATTTACAATTTTTGGATTACACTCTCCTGTGTGGACAAGCATAAAAATATATTGCAAAATGATATAAAGTATCATTAACATCGTACTTGGATATATTCAGTGGCTTGGTAAATAAGAAGAAGATTCATTTGCAGGGGTGTAATTTATTTGAATCCAATCTGAGAGAGATCTCCAACTTACATGAATTTCCTATCAAAATTCCATTGAAGTTTTTTAAGTATCTAGGAGACCCATTTAACTGAGAATTAAATATGAAATATTGGGATGAAGTACTTTCAAAGTTTCGAAAAAAATATATCATCATAGGGACGACAATGGACTAATATGGTGGGTCAAACAAAACTAATAAATTATGTCATATATCCACTTGTTCTCTAGATAGATGCCTTAATAAAAAAGAAATATTTAGCAAGGGGGTAAACAACGAATTTTTTTTCCATCTTATTCACTCGAACATTATTCTAACTTCCCATAATATATGGAGGACTAGTGATCAAATATATCTATATATATATATATATATATATATATATATATATATGTTGTGTTAGGGGACACAATTATCTGACATCTCTTATCTGACTCTAAGGAGTGGTGGAAACAAACCTTCCCACACAAATACTTTCACAAAAATACACTCGTTAGGGCAGAAAAAAGAAGACTCGAAAAGCATGGGATCAAAGATATGGTAACTATGTAAAGACGTGGTTCCAATAATACTATAAAGACTAATATGGTGGATTGGTAATGGAGCACATATAAATATGTGGAAGGAAAATATCTGTTTAGATTGTTTATTGGGTGATCGAGAAGAAATCAATGAACATGTAAGTTGGACGAAGTGGGAATGATACGTAAGACTAAAGTAAATTTAAGAATGGGAAACCAAAGGTGCATGGAAAGGATGTAAACACCCATATTTTCTAATAGATATCTGGTTACAATGGGATAAATTGACCTTTTTACTAAATAGATTATTTCATATATTTGTAATGTTCAAAGATCAACACTCTTGGGAGATCAGTCCTAAAAAACGATATATTGTTAAAGGAAATGTGTTATTGGTGAAATGGCTACCACACCCTACCCCTAATAAGTTTTGAACGAAAATATTTTAGAGGGATGAGATCCCTAAAGTTAATACCTTTTTTTGGGTGTTGGTTCAAGAGACTCAAATTCAAACTATTCTAATTACTCCCAAAACCTCTTCTATGACTCATAGCTCTAATCCTTTCCTCACATTTCCTTATAATTTACTTCTATTTGTTTCCATTAGGTTTCTTTAATCAAATCTTAAATAACAAAAGTAATTATTACACGTAAGGCGATTCCCTTTGAAATGAATTTCCCCAGCCGCCACCATGTCCTATTGTTGACCGGGAATTTGTGGTGTTACACAATTGAATGAAGTTTGATCATTGATCAAAAACTGAAATAAGTTATGAATAATAGAAAAAATATTTAATGAAGAAGCGTGTTTCATCCATGGAGAAGCTTCTCGGTTCCTGCAACTCAAATATTGTTCTCATTTTGAAATCTCAGCTGATTTGGAAATCGCATTGGAGCACCCATATTTTCCCAGATCCTTTTGTGAAGATCCCAATGGAAATGGATGATACAAACAAACATCACAGGATACTCATTTTACTTGTCTTTGTCATTCTATTTCTTAGTACTACTAGCGCGATTCGATCCCTTGATGCAGGTTTTCCCACTCACTCATTCGTGCCAGCGTAATTGCATATATTTTGTTGTTTGCAAACATCCATTTTTTATTATTGTCAAGATTATAAGAAATTTCCGTTATTCAACACTTTTGATCTATTAAAAACATTTTTATGGGATCTAAATCTAAAGCAAATTTTCTCCTCTTTTTGCAGATAAGAATCATAGCACGGATTTGTTTTTCTTCGGTTCCAAATTTCCTTTTACAAACTTTCCCTCTGACTCTGTCCAGATTGAAAAGTTGAATTCTGTTTTTCGTTTTTATATCTTTTAAAAGTATAGAACTGGTAGTCTAAAGATTCTAGTATAATAAACTGATGCAAGAAGGAAGCAAATATATATATCCTTATATCAGTATCATTCCAAGAAATATATTTCTTTATAGATCAATTCCATGTGTAAATGAAAGTTAGAGTCATCATGAGAATAATGCGAAAGGGCCACTTGGGCTATTATAAATGCAAGTTTTCAAAACTGAAGAAATAAACAGGAATAGTTACAATAGAAACCACAGAAGCGGAAAAATTTCTCTATGTTCCAAACAAGAACTAGAGAAATAGTTTAAATTAACCCAGTAAAGACTTGTTAACAATGTTTTATTTGCAAGAAGCCAAACACAGATTCAATAAAATATAACATCTGTGTACTACAGAAGTTATCTCGCCCAGGGTATGTGATAGCCAGGGTTTGCAACAGTTGGGGGTCATTATGCCCAAACAGGGACTATGAACCATGGAAGAGTTCAAGGGTCCCTGGAATGGGGACATAATGGAAAACCAAGTCTGAACCCAAACAAAACCTTGCGAGAAATGAAACTCTCACGTTTAATGTAATTTACAGAATCAGAGGGCAAGTTTGTAAAAGAACATTTGGAACTGAAGAAAAACAAATTCATGATACCTGCAATAGGCCTTAAGTTTTACAAATCAGAACCTTGTTTGAATGATTAAAGCCAAATGTAGTTATCGAAAGACAACATAGCTAGCATATAAATTTGTAAATTATAAATAGAACTTTATGTAGGCCGAGGCCACCCTTTCCAACTAAAAACTCACAAATTTAAGCAATACATTTTAACTGAACAGTTCCAACACAGAAATTGGGCGAGCTAAATAGGAAGATCAAATATGAATGTTCTATTAACATATTAGAAAAGAGTACAAAGCATGAGGCATGGCTCTCATCGTTTTCAATAGGACATACATTTTTAATAGCGAAATATTTCAAAGTGCTACAACTTGAAACCCTGAAATTAAACTCCATGAAAACATGAATAGATGGAGATACATATTGTTGTGCGACAGGAAGCACAGAGCTTGTACTGAAATCAATGCCTTCCTAAGCAAAACCTATGAGAAGAAGAAACCTTTTGAAACCCTAACCATTCGAATTACAGAATGATGTCAACAAGCTGAGAAGCCATCAGAATACAGTGTACTAAGGACCAGATAACACCCTAACCCCAAACCCTCTTGCCTGAAGGCGTTAGACCAGTATGAGCTCTTACTCAACATTCTTTAAATACCAATGAATAAGGAGCAATTTTCCACCAGGAGCAGCAGAGAGAACCGAGACTGTGAACTGGCATCCTGCAAGGTATCATAGTCATAAAGATATGATTAATGTGATTGAAGTATGAATAGGAAAAAGCTGTGACAGAATGGAAGTAAGTAGGAAAAGCTTGAAGGGTTAAAAAAACACAAGAATACCTGTTAATGGAGAGACCAATGCCAGATAGAAAGGATGGGTCTGCAGAGCCCTTTGATGCATGAAGTCTAGAGGTCAAACCTAATGGAGCATATGCAGGAAGAGTGGCAATAGAATAGGCTCCAAGGGACGGTTACCAAGTAATGAGTTCAAATCGCAAGAAAAATCAAGAAATGAATAACCTCGAAACCTTTCCACCGTAGGATCACGAGGGTTAATCCATGTTGTCGAATTGGATAGGAGTTCCAAGAGGAGATACAGTGGCTAGATGGACTAATCGAGCCAGGTGCAAAATGGTCAGATGAGTTTAATGTCAAACAACAATAGCTGCATTCTATGCCATGTGCTAGCACCATGCGCAAACCATAATCGGAAAAGAGCTGCGAGTCGCATAGCTCACATGTCAGAAAATCAGTCCACCTCAGTTAATATAGTGTACCATACACATTGACACTTAGAACATATCTCAATCTGTAATTAATGATGAGTTGTGTAATATTTAGATAAGATATTTTGTGGTCGAACTGGCACATCACACCACCATATGGAGCAAAGTCATGGACCAAAACCAGTGGAAACCTTGTATGTTCTGTGGGGACCCAACAATGAATCATTGTTCTTTCTTCAATCTCAATGAGGTTGAATTCTAGTCCACCCCATCTCAGAACTGTGGCCAACAGTGGCGTCTATATCTCCACAAAATTAATCCCATAGAATGGCATTTTGTGTATTCTTCAAATAAACAAAAACAAAAATTAAGCCTTTGTTTTCTATATATATAGGTAAACCAGAAGCTCTACAAGATAAATGCTTCAAGTCCATGGATTTCAGAGCGGAGGACCCAAAAAAATATAAGAACTGTTACTATTTTTTTCTATTAAATGATTGGGCAGATCAACAATTAAAGAATTACTCTGGTTCCACATCTGGTTTTAGGTTATATGAATGATAATGGTAATGTAGTGTTCCATGTGTGGACACATGAATTTAAAAAACCTTAATCTATGAATGTCGAGGCCCAAAATTATCTGAATTATTTTAACTTGAGCTGATATATAATTATTTTTGATAAAATTTAGTACGTTTCACTTTAGCGTCAAAACACTCTTAGTTTATATTCATTAATAACATTTTCCTTCAAAGTTTTCTGCATTTTGTTTTTGTTGCCAAACAATTTGAATTGTTGTTATAAAAGTTGTGGAAAATGTTTTCTACATTTCAGTTCAGTCTCAAAACAATTCGAGTTTGGTTAAAATTTATATTTTGTTTTTTGTTTTTTTAATGAAGGGTAACAATTAATTATTATTAATTTATGTTAGTGAGGTAATGATGTTTACACATATTAATTAGAATTTTGGTTATGTGGTGTCTCTATTATTATCTTGTTCTAATTTAACTATGATAACTGCATTATTTTGTTCTTTCTTAATTATGATAACTATGATGCATTACCATGATATGTTTATTTTATTGTGTTGTAATGATTTACTAAGACTTTTGGTGGCTTCAATATTTCTTATTCTTCTTCTTGGTTGCCCATATATATCATTGGGGCTTACGATGTGTGACATGTCCTCTTCATCAACAATGTTTGGGTTGTCTATTCCAAGGTTATTCCATACATGAGGTTGTTGTCAATCAAATCATTAGGATTTTTGATCTAATTAACATGACAAACATAACTAAATGTGAATGTGCCTCTCTCTAGACATTAAACATGGAGATTTGAGCGTTGGCCATTAACAGATATATCCATGGAGATTTACCTATTGGATGTCAAAAGATATATCCATGGAGATTTACATATTGCATTTACATATTGGATGTCAATAGATATATCCAGGTTTGATTGTCTTCATGATTTCATAGTTATATCTTTAAATTTATATTTATTGACATGTCAAGAAATTTAAATGAAGACTTGCATACCTCCATTTGCTTTTTCCGAGAATTCCAAATCATTGATTGAAATTTTAGAAATATTGATGTGGTGATTAATGCTTATGAATATGCAAATGCAATCTCGATTACCATAGTTCTTTTCTTTAAAAGTATGTCAATTCATTTCTTTGGGGTTCATTGTTCACATTGACAACTATAGAATATTAAAATTACTAGAAAAGTCCATATTGTTGAAAAAATGTAAGTTCATAAAACTTTTGACTTATGGAAACATTGTCAATTGAGTTGTATTTTATGTTAAAATTTTAGGTTTAGATTTTGGTAAGCATAGAGGTCAATGTAAATTCTTAGAATCAATTTATATAGGATTGCAATTCATGAAACCTACATCAAAACCCATTTGAAAAATTACAATACCTTCAAAAGGCTGAGTAGTTTTGAGTAGGAAAAACAATAAAAATATAGATTTTCATATATTTCATTACAATATGTACTTACATACTTTAGAATCATAGACATTGTTGTGGAAGCATTAAGCATAGTTATTATCTAGGTTTGACCCATCTGTTTCCTCAAACACACAAGCAACACATTGAATCCAACTAAACATTGAGTTTCAATAAAAGAAATCATATTTTTATAATTGTTAATGGTTCATTTATTGATAATAACACAATTAAGTCAAAGAGAAGCAACTCAAACATATGAGTGAATTGGGAATTAAACTTTGTACTAAGCTTTGTGATTATCCAAACACATTCACCTCGCTTAGGACAAAATTCAATAATAATTAAGAGAACTTGTAATGTAAATAGATTTCTCCAAAAGCTTCCTCTTTTTTAATAACCATTCACTCAATGTGAATATGGATATTAATACTTACTTTAGCAATTATGCATTATATCTCTATAATTCCTTAATCTATTTAATTACTTTGAGCTTCTCTTTCTTTATAATAAATCATATATTATCCTAAATTAATTACTAACAATTTGCAAGACATCTTTCTTAATATGTAAGATTTAGTCATAATTATTTGATTTTTTTTGTTGCATCAAACATTGTACTTCATTATTAGTAGGCACAAACTTATTATGTCTCAAATTATAGTAATGTATAGAGATCATGTACTTCACTATTAGTAAGCACAAAATTATTATGTCTTAAATTATAGTAATGTATAGTAAAATACTTATGAAGGTCATGTAGCAAGGCTAAAGTACTTGTGAAGACTTCATTATTAGTAAGCATAAACTTATTATGTCTCAAATTATAGTAATATATAGTAAAATACTTGTGAAGATTGTGTAGCAAGAATTTTTGAAATAGTTCTTATCAAACATTAGACACATAGTTTTCTGAATAAGTTATTTAAATATATACAACTTTAATATTATTATGATATTTTAATTAATATTATTCATTATTTATAAATAAAATAAATATAATATTTTATTTCACTTTTATTTTATAAAACATTATTTTATACTAATATACACTAAAAATAAAAATAAAAACTATATTTATCGCATAAAATTAAAACAACTTTTAAATGACACACTTCAATTTTACCCTAGTAATTACGATAAATAAGAAAAATCCACTTGCCATTAAAAAGTGCATAGCTAATAAAAAGAACTTGCCCACGGGAAATATTTACATGCCATCTTTTCCACCAAGAAAAATAGGTTCAAATGCAATGTGATAAGAAACAATATAAGTTCTACTGAAGCCATATAACAAGGTAGTTTCATATAATAAGGTCATAGGAAATGATTTATATTTATTAATTTTATTGAGAAGATTTTATGATATGCGGATGTTATCTCATTGTTTCATTAAACATATTTGATTATAATGTTAGCATTAATAAATTATTTTTATCTTATTATTTAGAAATTGTAAATGTTAAAAAAATTCCCATAAAACAATTTGTAATTGATCAAAATCATCGTTAAAATTAAAAAATTAAACATTTCAAAAAAGGACACAATTAAAAGTAATATTTTGTAACCATATAGTATAATAAAACATATCAAGCGCACTATTGAGAATATAATATCTCGTAGCCATACATAGTTGCAAGATATTCCAAAACATATTCATTGTTTTCCTTTAAAATTTTCTCACTAATTTTCTTCCTCCCCGTTATTTAATCATTGCATGCTTAGTTAAATGTACCTTATGTTCCTTCTTCCATTATTTCCCCCCTCTCACTTGGTTCCTTCTCCTTTCATTAATTCGGTTTCCCCTTCTTGTCCTTTGAAGTTTGTTTATTAGGTTTTTTTTAATGAAGTTTGCAAATTCCTAACCATGTGATCGTGTTCTAATTCTTTCTTGTTCGTTTGTATGTAAAATTTTAAAAAACTCTTAAATTTTCAGGATTGTGTAACTTTTTTAATAGACCCATTACCCTAAATCAATTTCACATCATGCTGGTGGGTGACATCAATTTTACGTTATGTTGATGGTTGATAAAATTAGTTAGGGATCTTTTACAATGAAAATTATCAAAGTTTAAGACCCATCATGAACATCGCCTACATACATTTCTAGACTCTATTATAGACATACTCATGGACCCAAAGCCACATGGATCCTTTAATTTCATTTTTTTCAACATTTCTTTGATGATTTAAATTGTTCTTGTCAAATTGTTAAGGTGATTAATAATTTTAGATAATTATTAATGAGCTAGTAACTACCTGTCACCTGTTGATGAGGTCATGGTAGTTACCAACTATCAAAATGAGTGGTAGATGGGTAATGGAAAAGAGAGATATGTTTTGTCTTCTCATATTCAAAATACACATAACTAATACTTTCAACTATAACTCATTATCATCCACCCTTTATTTCAACAATGTCCATTCACATGTCACTATTCTTCCACAAACTATTATTATTTACAAAATATCCATTTTCAGAATACACATAACTAACTATTGCAATTGTAACTCATTATCATACACCCTTGCTTTTAACAATGTCCATTCACATGTCACTCATCATGCCACCTCAGTTTCACAGTCAACGTCTTATAATTTGTAGTGAAGCTCATTTTCACCCATCTTAAACCAAAGTGAGATATCTATTTTAGGGTTATTTATAGTCAGTTATTTAATAGACAGCTGTGAAGGCCGGTTTTTGTTTCTGATAAACTAGATGTGGGTGGTTGTAACTCACTAGACACTTTAAAATAATGAACACAAACATGTTCACATAAACAAAAACAATTACATGGATAATGGATAACCTATACATGACATTACTATTATTTTCAAAATAGCCATATTAAGAATACACATAACTAATAATTTCAAGTATAACTCATTATCATCAACCCTTGGTTTCAACAATGTCCATTCACATGCCGCTATTCTTCCACACGCTACTATTATTCACAAAATATCCATATTCAAAATACACATAACTAATACTTTCAACTATAACTCATGATCATCGACCCTTTCTTTCAACAATTTCCATTCACATGTCGTTGTTCTTCCACAAACTATTATTATTTACAAAATATCCATTTTCAGAATACACATAACTAACTATTGCAATTGTAACTCATTATCATCCACCCTTGCTTTCAACAACGTCCATTCACATGTATCTATTCTTCCCCACTCTATGCCTTACGACGTTTCCTTCACAACATAAGGTGCAAATGCTAGTTATTATTTTTATATGTTTCCTTGCTAAATTGGTCTATATTTTTGTAAATTAGCTTATCTAATGATTATTTCATTGCATTTTCATATTTTCCCAAGTCCTAGGGGGAATGATTATCAGTTACCAAATTGAATTCCACTTCGTATGTATTGGAAGAAGCTACCCTATACAACTATCAGAGAAAAGAATAAAATGTTAAGATTCATATGCGAACTTGGATACTTCTGACCATGACCAGAAAATCAAAGTAGTTATTGTTTTGTTATCTTTTTATATCATCCAAGTTTTTATTTAGAACGAGATTGTTCAATGATAGATAGGTAGTTTCATCCATTTTCATATTTTTTACACATTAGTCTCTTAGTTGTAATTCTTTTCCATGTTCTTTGGACTGAATATGTTGATGACACTATTATATATCTTTTTATAACTAACTGAAGAATGTTATGTATAATGTTATTGGGAGACTATTGACGAGGTTGAAGTATGTCCTCGACTCTTTATGACATTTTTGATGACTATATAATATAGTTCATACTATTTTTATGTAATTTGTTGGAGTAACAAGTTATTTTATGTGTAATTCTTCCATCTAGGCAAGGCCAGGCCTCGTATGCACTTGCATTCATTACGTATGCTTACTAGATTTAATTTGATGCTTTATGAATTATATAGAATTTTGTGTTTTTAATGTTCTAAGTTGTTATTTTTTATTTTCTTCCTTATATTTGGTTAATATTAGTTATTCATTTTTGAGCATTGAATTTCAATTTAAATGATTTGGATTAATAGAGACTATTAACCCATGGATCTACAAGAGGCTTAAGAGATACCCACAAGAAATGTATTAGTAGTTCTTTTAACTCAATTAATTTTTTTTATCTTTCTTCAGCATAATTGTGAATCAATTGTTAAATTTTACTATTACTAGACCCTGTTACATGATGATGAATATAATTGTTTTTGAGATTTGTGAATATTGAATATTTGTTTATCAAGTGAAGTGTAAATTGTGTTTATTAGAAAGTAATTATTGATGGAATACTACAATGAATGATACAAATCACCAATTATATATAACCTTTCATATATTGTGTTTGTGCCTTAACATCTGATGAGACTCGGTTGAAAATTTAATGAACTTGGAATTTAAGAAATTAATTTTCCCATAGTTTTTGGTGCCATTGTCAAGGATGTGCCAAGGAAATAGAATTTTTTTGGCTAAATATTTTATTAGATTTTCTCATCTGCACTATATGAGAATCCTAGAACACAAAGTGGCTATAGTGTTAAGATGAGAGGTAAGATCCCATGTGTGCACATTTTGTGGGTTGCGTGCCTAAGTAGTTGTAGATGATGCTAATCCTATATGAGTTAAGGGAGTGGTAGGAAAAGTATATGTAAGGTAAATTTTGATCATCCAATTAGTAAATATGAAATAGAAAGGCCCCCAAGTTCTAACTCGGAAAGTAATAAAACTAATAACAAAAGAGAAGGTGAAGCCATGGAAAATTTAGGTGAAGCATCAGTAGTTGGGGAGTAGATCACTCAACCAATTCCTCCAAAGGTCATGTTATTGAAACAATATTGGGAAAAGGAATAGGGTTGTTAAACACACATGGGAAACATAAAATAGGAATGATAAATCATATGAGTACAATTTTTTATTAAAAAGAGATATACATTTATAGTACATTATGTGACTCTTGGGTTTCACATCCCAAGGTCTCTTGGACTACTTAGTCTATTCAGCTTCCACACTAACCCATTGAGGATTAGGTGTCCAACATTCCCCCCTTAATCCGAAGGGTTATGTATGAGTCCAAGAAGACAACTGTAATACAAAATGTGAAAAAATGCATGGCAGCACTAGGCTGAATGTGCTCTGTGAAATGTTGGTACAAAGGGTGGTGGTTTAAGGATGACCACCAACACTGGAACGCTTAGTGCAGTTCTCAGAACTCTTCCAAAATTGGCAAGAGACTAAAGTCTTCTGCTAGAGGAAGTGATCCTATTGTTTTGAAGAGGGAAACCTTCAACCATGAAAGGGAGGTCTCACCCCGCATAAAAGGGAGAACTTCAACCAGAAAAGGGAAGTCTCAACCTGTGATGGTTTAAGGATGACAAACAACTATGGAATGCTTAATGCAATTCCTGGAACTCTTCCAAAACTGGCAAGAAACTGAAGTTTTCTGCTAGAGGAAGTGTTCTCAATTTTGTTCCTAGAATTCTTCCAAAAATGGCAAGAAGCTGAAGTCTTCTGCTAGATGAAGTGTCCCAAATTGACAACTGAAGGCATGTTCATGGGCATCTTTGTCTCTTGCTACAACTCTGAAACTGGTGTGGCAGGTTGTGGCTCAGGTTCGCTTGATGTGACTTTGAAGCTTGTAGATGACCATCATTTCCCCCCCTGTCAGATACAAGGTGAGATGATGGAGAAAATTCAACTGCAAGATTGTTCAATACTGTGGAACAAGTTCTGACATGTGTTTGGAATATCTTCTTGGCTGTTGATGCCCATTGCCAACAAGCGATCCATCCAAGATGAATCTTTGTTCTTGCAGGACATTTGTTTTTAAAGCATCTGTGTGAAGAATGGCTAGTTTTATGATAGTGCTTACATGGATGAAGATCAAAGCAGTGATCTTTCATATGGCCAACTCGGTAACAGTGTTGGCATTTCACGATCTATTGTTTTTGTTGTTGTTGTTATTGCTATGGAAGAGGGGCAGAGTCTGGAACAGCTGAAGCTGAACTGTCATAAGGAGCAGGTGAACTGTCATGAATGAATCTAGCGCTCTGAAACTGAATGGGCTTGGCGTAGTCTAGAATATGAAAGGACAAGTCCTTGTCATATCCAAGGCCATTTTTGTGGTTGTTGTGGGCAAGCTATTCCCAAGGTTTGATGATGGGTTTGGGAAGTGCAGACTAAATTTCTGCATCTGCATGTAACGTTGCTGCTTTATTGGGCACTGGATCTGAGTGAACTTCAACAATATTGTCTTGCTGTTTATGGGAGTCTGTTCCATTGTTTTGAATAGAAACAGGTTCAGAATGATGGCTCCTTTGTTTTAATTCTTCTTGCTGTAGCTTTGTCTCAAGCTGCAAAAACTCAATATTCTCTTATACATTATACAAACATGTTCTAATGTCAACCAGAGAAGCTTTGCTTATTCTTACTGTACCATGATCAGAGGAATGTATCAGAGTTTTTAAGAACTTTAGTATTTCAGTAATCCGAGGCATAGTCTCTATTGTCAAAATTACACCCCTTTAAAAAAGTGATTACAACTATGACCCAATGAGTAAAAGTAACACCCACTCACAGTACAAAGACACAGAAAAATCCTTTGTAGATGTGCAGCAAATGAATCAAGGAATCAATGCATATATATGTAGACAGAAACTATAATGAGTTTTAAATACAGTTCCACAATTGAGGTAGCAGCAACTGCAAACTGGCTTGGATCCTTCAAGTACTCCTTCACTTTCAAATCAGCATCAGCAACAAGTTCCCAGAATCCAGGTTCTTTAAAACGGACTAGTAGTTACCAAAATTGATGCAGGGCCAACCCTGCTATTACCCAGAATCTTTATCACATGCATCTCGGCTTTTTACCCAAATCAAAAAACCTCAATAGTTGGCAATTTCACAACTATACCATTTGCATGCGGAAGGTTATCTTTCATGTGGTTCAAAATCATTCACCATTGATTTCATACTTTCATTAAAAACCATCATATATGTAATTATCTCAATTCCGATATCTACTCATCAACAGGCAAATTCATAACTTCTTAAACCCAATGACTCAAATCATTCAAATGCTCATCAACCCAATAAACATCATTCATATATGACCAAAATTCAAACAATGTGCCCATGTTTTAATATTCAATTTAACATTATTTTAATCAATGAAAGGCTTGGACTTGTCCTTACTCAATGCGCCCTTAAAGATCGAACTTTGGCAGCACATATTAGATCTTATACATTCCAATGTCTCATAACCAAATAGTTCCAATAACTCTTATTCACCTATGCATTTTAAATAGCACCAATCTGATTCTCTCCAACAACAGACAGTAAAGTATGTAGATTTCCCCAGTCACCAGCATAGAAGTGAACATCAGGTGATAAACTAGTAGTCCGTGTAGGAGTTACAGGACCATCACAATGACGACCCCGTCACTTGGAAAACCAATGCCGCTTAAAGTCAGATAGTTTGAGGACTGGAATGCACAGGACAAGCTCTTTCAACAGAATATCCGCTGTAATGTAAGCATCTCATGTGATCTTTATTATCTCTTCACATATACATTTGGTATAGTGAGACAACGTAAAACTTCAGCATTGAAATCTTGAAAATGTACAGTTGAAGCACCCTTCAGACATGCAAAAAACACAGAACCCTCATATCTTTCAGATCTGGAATTCGAATCCCACAGCTTGTTAAAATGTGTTAAACACACATGATGGCTATGACTGGCAACGTAACATGGATTATGCGTGGAGTCATGGAATCATATCAGACGAGACTCACCATATCATCGCATCCAACTGCGATTTCTTCAGTGGCAAACCATGGAGCAACCTTAAATGTAAAACAATGGTAGACGAAACGCTGAAGCAATTAAAAGAGATTGATATGTATAGTCTATACACACCCAAGTGCTTGGCAAATGTCACAGCTGGGCAAAAGTCGAGAAGAAAATTAATGGCAGGATCATATGATCCCTGTCTTGATAACTATGCAATCATTTATTATAACAATCCGGATGTTCAAAGAGCATTGCATGCCACAATTGGCGGAGATCTCACAAAATGGTTCCCATGCAATAATACCATCTTTAACAACTGGAAGGATGCCTTATTCTCTGTGCTGCTTCAATACCACTGGACAACGTTAAAACTCAAACGCATAGGCATAGGCATATACCATGTCAGTTTCAAATACCACTGGACAACGTTAAAACTATGTCAATGCAGTTCAATACCATTCAACTCAGTTTAATACCAGAACTTGGACGGGCGCATACCATTAGACAGCGTTACCAAACGCATTCAAACGTGATGGACAACGTTAATACGCATATACCATTCAAAGTTTAAAGCAATACAGGTATCACCAAATGCATTCAAACGTTATGGACAACGTTAATACGCATATACCATTCAAAGTTTAAAGCAATACAAACTCAAACGCATGGGCAGCGTTACCATTCAACATTCAATAAAACTCAACAGCGTTAAAACCACCCTTTATACCACAGCGTTCAAGCCACAATGTTATACCACAACATTAAAACAATACAGGTATCTCTGCGTGGCTCAGCAGATTCAACAGTGTTCAAATGAGCACCCACAATCAATGCAATATGCATTCATTAAACCAAATGTTGATAATGCATAACGCATTCAAACTGCCTTACCAAATGCATTCAAACTTGAATCATACGCATACCATTCAACAACGCATACCAGGAGCTGGTGGCGTATCTCTGCAGTGGCACTGGTAGACCTCAGCGCCAAAACAGGAAATGACAGTGCTATCAAACTTGACAGTATGGACAGATGTGCAGCACTCGCAGAGGTAGGTTATTTCAGGTCTAAGGGGGTTTAAGGAAGAGTCAGAGGTCAGGTAATGCAGAACTGACATATATATAGAGACCACAAAATAAGTGGCTCAAATTGGAGTAGGACCAGCAATTGCCCTCTTTGATACCATGTTAAACACACATCGGAAACATAAAATAGGAAAGATAAATCATGTGAGTACAATTTTTATTAACAAGAGATATACATTTATAGTACAATATGTGACTCTTGGGTTTCACATACCAAGGTCTCTTGGACTGCTTAGTCTATTCAGCTTCTCACTAACCCATTGAGGATTAGGTGTCCAACAAGGGTTACAACTTCATAGTAGCCCAACTACTTTACTTCTACCACTAGAAAATGAATTCAGCTCTATCACAGGGAACAAAATGGCTAAAGGAGAAGGTGAGATGAACTAGCCAAAGAAGGAGAATGAGATGACTTTGAGTTTATTAATTGTCGATCCAATTTCTAATGTACAAATAAATAATATTTCCCTAGGAGTCCTTTCATGTTTGTAAGGGTTGGTAAGTAAGGATCTCGACACTTTTCTATTTTAATTTCGCATCTTATGTCATAGTATGAATTATTTGGTGATGCACATAAGTTGAAGTTATTTTTGACTACCCTTAAAGATTCTACTTTGCTGTGGTTCACAAGACTACCAGAAAAGAGTACCACCACTTGGGAAGGCATGAGACATGAATTCCTGAAGAAGTAGAAAGACTATTTCAAAGTCAACAGATCAAGGAGGAAATTTTCATAATGGTGGAGAGGGAAGCTAGTAGTTTGGAAGACTATATGGAGATATTTTTATATACTCTTCAAAGTGCCAGACATCATAGGTTGGATACTGAAACAAGGAAGATTTTATTTTTAAAGGAAAGAAATAGGAATTGGTGAAGGTCTTAAACTTGACGAGAACAAGAGATGTGTTATTTTTTACTTTTGATGATATTAGAAAATTTTGCAAGTGTTGTTTACACGGATAAGCATAAATAGTGAAAAGATCTTGTGATATTTTAGAAAATAAAAAGTTGACATGTAATAGAGTGGCCAAGGACAAAATTAAGAAATATTTTGGAAAATTTTACAATGGATATATTAAGTACTTCGATTATATGGTTTGACACTTTGAGTTTCATGACGAAATAGGAGGAGAAGTGCACCACCCTTGCTACTTTTTACCCCAGGTGTAAAAAAAACAACCCAATTTTTTTCCCCTTTCAATAATCATACTGTCTATGCCATCTACGTAGAAAATCTCTCTATAGACAATATCCCTTCTCTATGGGGACTCAAAATGGTATACAAGAAGGATGGTCCTACAATAGAGTAGTTTGATTAATTATAAATGAAGAAATTGTGGCAACATAGGACTCAAGGTATCTTTTTTTATCCTACTGTTATGAGATTTTCACATTTTTTGAATTTATAATATGCACTAAGGAATATCCTGATGCTATGGAAAATGTGGCCACATCATCCACCTAAAATCGAATCTTTTCAACAAGGTTGGGGAGGACTAGGCTATAGATCTTGTCCCCTACATTGTTATCTTCTATCCTTCATAGTATATAGATTTCTTGTAAAACTATCAAATTCCAAAATATCAACAAAAAACTCCAAACACTGAATTACACCTTCCCTCTAACCTACCTTCTAGGCCAAACCAACTACCTCTTCAATTTGTCACTAACAAAAAAAATAAAGCATCCTAACTTACCCTACATGTTATAACCTTATTTGTCACTCCATTATAGTGAGAGAAACCCAAGTTCAACTTACCTCCCTTGTTTGGCTTAAATGCATCCCTTTTCATCTTTTGTTTTACTTATGTGAAATTTATCCCGTGATAAAAAGGTGAAATTATATAATCGAGAAATTTATCATAATTATTTTGCCAAAATATTATAGTTATGATATAATATTTTACTTCATAATTGAGATAATTGAGAAAATGTCATAATTGTGAAAAGGGTTTCTAGAGTTTCCATTACTAATGAGATCAAATTTACCCACTTGTCTATGAGCTGACATGGGGTCCATTATCATAGAAGTTTCCTAACTTTTCAATCCCCTAGTTGTCTAGATACATTCTCATGGAGGATGGAATGAGCTTTTATAGTCTCACCAAGAGGAAAGGGGGAAATGGATAGAATCCAAAATATAGGGCGAGAGCTCTCCTCCCTTTGCGGAGGCGGCCATAATGAAAGTTGGAGGAGACGATTTTCTTTGTAGTTGAAGGTATAAATTTGATGTAATTTCATTGTTATCGTTAATAGAAATATATGTTCCCTTCCTTACATGAATTTGTGTTCAATGTTTTATATGATCATATCTATTACTTTTGATCTAAGGATCATCTAAGGAATATCAACTGGTTTCCTTGTTTAGTTGTGTTTGTGTGCACGAATAGAGATCTGGTGCAAATGTGTTGGACTGCTCGAGTGGAGTGCAATATCTACATCGAACTAAAAACCTGTCCTCGACATGTGAGGATTCTAGGTGTGATCTCTTATCTATCACATAGATCCGACTCCTTGCTGCATGCATGACCATTTGGATTGACGAGCCATTATTAGATCACATTAACCATTATATTTTGTTGTGTGCTGATCTCAATCAGGGATGAGATCATATATCAATAACTCCTTGCAAATTAAGCTGCAACACTACGAGTTGACTTGTAACCCTTCCAAACCTATGTTAACACTCCTCTAGATATATAAGATATTCATTTAGTGTTATGGAAGGCATTGTTGAGTTTTGGCCTCATTATTGGAGAGGAAAAAATAGAGGAATAAGTTGTTACCCCTGTGGAAAGTATGAGAAGACCTAGACTTTGTTAGGAAGAGAATAGGTCGTCGAAATAATGGTCAAGTCCCCATTTTCCTGAGATATGGGGTGAGGGTGAACTCATAAAACATTGTGAGCATGGTGTGATTAATAAACTAGGGAACATTTTTTCTGAAATTCCCTTGCTACAATTTATTTAAGATATCATCATTTACCCTAAAATAGTGATGGAGATGTTCCTAAAGAAACTAGTGGGAAATAGAAAGATTGATTCACCATTCATATTGTTGGGGAGTTCGTTAATGAAATTACCAAAAATAATTTACTGAAGAAATAACTTGATTGTGGAAATCGTATTGTTTGAATACATGTTAGTGCATGGTGTATTCCTAATACTTTGACTGACCTTGGAGTGACCATCAATATCATGAATACACATACCATGAAGCTTCTTAATCTAACTAATCTTCTTCCTACCCCAAGTATTCTCGAACTCAAAGACGAGTCTAGATTTAAGCTTGAAGGAGTTTTGGATGATGTAATTATTTCCTTTAATTCACGGGAATATCGAGTGGAATTCATGGTCATGTAGACTAGATAGAAAGTTGGAGGGAATATGATAATCCTTGGGATGTCAGGGCTTTCTACTATGAATGCGTTCAAAGGATGTAGGTTTGGTAGAATGTTCATTTACCATGAAGGAGTTGTAAAACATATTACCACGTATATTCCTACATAGTATCTCATGGAATTTAATCAAGCTCCCTGGTTTTATGATTTAGCGAGTGATGAGGAGAAGGTCCAACCCATGTGTACAATTGATTAGGTAAAACAAATTCAGGTATATTTTCAAGACACTTATCTTAATTTAATTTTATGTAATTTAGGTTCTTATGGTTTTGACAATCACACTTTCTACAAGGTTCTAAAGAGTGATGTGTGGGAAATAAATGATTTGAGAGTTTTGTCCTCATTATTTATGTTGGATTGTTGGGGCCTGACCTAGGTTCGGAGTTAATTAGTGTTGTAGGGAAAAGTATCCAACTCGGATGACCCTATCCCACTCTAAGGGTGACAGTTCCTTAGCAACAACTGTAAAACAAACTACTTAAGGTTTACTTCTTTATGAAAACAAAAGAGAATGGAGAAAGCACTAACCGTTGCCTTGCGCTTAATGTCGAATCCAAACTCTTCTCTTTGACCGCTTGCTCCTAGCTCTTTGTCCTTCTGCTCGCCCAGCTACGATGAGATCCTGCAAAATAACAAAGAAGGAAACTACAAGAGGCATGCAATCATAACTGGTTCATGGATTAGTGTAAACCAAATATGCAATCATCACAATATATAATTGAAACAAGAGCACATAGAAGAACCTCAATAGCTTTTATTAATGAAGAAATAAAGGTTCTGAGAGTATTACAACCATTGAAGGCTCCAACCCAGCAACACCTCCCAGCAGAAAGAATTGCTCTTCTTCACCTCTCTCAAACAATCACCCAATAACTCAATAGTGAAACCAACAGCATATCATTACTTTGCACAAAATTCCAGCCTCCTGAGCTCATAGGAGAGAGCTCAATATATAGATGAATTGAGAAAGGATGAGTCAGATTGCAACCGATGTGTAGCTGCCTTGTGTCCTCTCTCTCTTCAGTTAATCTTTAGTTGATCTTCAGTTCTTGAGTCCACTTGGAGAACTTTGCTTCCACTTGGAGAAACAGAGCCTCTGACTCATCACAAGGCGAAATACCTGATCCAAGTGTCATTTTTGGAAGATTCCAAAGCAATGACTCACTGTGCCACTTGTCCCTTTTCGCTCAGCACAGGTGGCCTTTGTCCCACTTGCTTTGCAACGCAGGTACACCATGGAGCAACTGAGTTTCAGCGCAGAAACCTAGTGGAGCACCTGCTTTGATTTCAGGATTGCTTGTTTTTGAGTGTTTTCAGGTGGAGAACTGATCTGAGAGCTGTTGGTTTGCTGACCTTGTTCCTCTAGGGGTAGGAACATCATGTTTAGGGAACTTTGGATCCCTTGGATTATTGAAAATTCATGCTTGTTGCTGTAAGGCACAAAATTGTCTATAACAGATGCCCCCTAAAGTATGAGGTCGTTTATCGGGTGAAATGCTTTATTGAGAGGATCCGAAGTTCATTCAATCTGCTGAGAAGCGTCCTGTAATAAGATACAATACAATACATTATTTTTCATACATTTTTCATGATCTAGCTGAGGCGGGCATTCCCATGCTCAGCTTTATAAATACATTTTGGTACATAGAACAGACGATCGTCTGATTGTAGACTGATAATTCTCTGCTGAAATTATCATCCTTTGAGAAGGATGATCATCTGCTGTAATGGTGTACATATCAAATGTCTTTATGTCCTGAATATATATCGCAGCCCGGATGGATGAAACTAGATCCGGGGTCTTCAATCTCTTCCGATCTTCACTCGATGTACAAGTCGATCCATGTGAGAATTTCTTGAAGTCGAACATGGAAAGACATCGCTTGATTACCGGTCAATGATGTAAACCGTTAACAAGCGCGAGAGGAGTCACCAATAAGGATGATGACCCTCAAGGTACGGCAGTACAATCCACATGGTGGGAATAAAAGACTTGGCATCGAACACCATGCAAAATCTTCTGGTCGAAGGTCATTGATGTATACCTGTCGCCGGAAGTGAGAAACTTGCCATTGAGGCATGCAAGCTTCAAAGTACTGAGGGGGGTGTTCCTAGATCAACTCCTTGGATAATGAGCTGATGTCGACAAGGAGCGATCCGTCAAAGGAGGGCCTTAATGAATCCCACATCAGTGACACGGAACGGAGCTAGTGATTGTGATGAGGTGAAAACAAACTGTGATGTATGATTCAGGGTGGTGGTCATGAAGTGGATGAAGGATAATGTATGGCAGTGGGTGGAACACGGTTGACTCTTTACAGAACCACATCTCTTGAACATATAACGACACTGATGTGATGGATTGGTAGCATTACCCCAATTGTGGATGGTGTGGCGAAGACCATGGTTATGAGACCGGTGAATGAAACAACCCAACCCGATGTGATACGGAGGACAAAGTGTCATGTTCAAGAGCGACTTGCTACCATTAATGCTGTGAGGTTCTCCCAATTTTTCCCCAGTCATTGCTGACCAGTACCTCTTTATTTTTGTCAAGCTTGAGGAGGATAACATATGCTTGATCTATAACCTGCCCTTCGGGCAAGCCCATCGCTATGTTTTAACGAGCCTAGCGATAGGGAAACTCGTTCTCGTCTAAAGACAAGTTTGTCGCTATTTAATCATTTTAACGAGTCTAACGACAAAGAAAACTCGGTCCTTTTCATTTTTAGAGAGTCTGAAAAGGTACGAAAAGTTAACTCCAAAATTCCTTTTTTGTCTTCTAATCCCTTAAGTCCGAAAAAGTATAAAACAATACAGAAGGGATGAATTTTTGATTTCTTTAACGAGCCGAACAAAACAAGTGCTCGATCTTTTTGTGTAATAATCCCTCAGGTCCAAAAAGATTAAAATCTAGAGGAGGGATAGCTCTTCTTGTCCTTTAACGAGATGGAAGGCCAAAACTCGGCAAACGTTTCATATTTTACGAGTCAGTGAAAAGAGCTCAAAGAAGACTCGTCTTTTGAGGAACGAGTGATGAACAGGGATAGCAGCAGATTCCAGGTACAAGTTGGAATTCTCCAATCACGGCAGTGTCACAAGGATGGCTAAGTGAAATCACTCTTCGCAGCTGTTCCTCAAAATGGGTAAACAAACATATGGAGGTGAACGATTGGCCAAATGAACGGATGGAGGTGATGGCATATAAACACGACCAAGGGCTTTTAATATGGCTTTTAAAGGTTACATTTTTCGAGGTTGTTTACCGGTTCATTTTTTCTGGGTGAGCTTGAACTCTAGGGGAAGATTGCTCACAACTTATGTTTATTTTTTAACGAGCATGAACTATGCGCTAAAACTACTCGGTTCTTGCGTTTATTTTTTAATGAGCATGAACATTGCTAAAACTGCTCGATTTTATGCATGCCCCCAACATCATAATGACGCATGTCAAAGGAGGGTGCCCCCCAAGCTTCATTGCATTCAACTTGGTGGTTGGAATGAAGGTTTACCTTTGAATTTTGAAAAGGGGATTTGTTTCATTTTTTATTGAGGTTGACATAGTAAAAGAACTATCCTCATGACTCCTTGTTTCATTTTTTAACGAGGTTGACACGAGATAAGAACCGTCCTCGGAGCCCCCTGTATTTACAGTATTTCCATTAAGGCGACGATCCATGCTGACAAAATATTTAGGAATCTTCTGAATCCGTTGGATATAGAAGATTTCATATTGTAGGTTTCCACTATGGCTACTTCCGCCAGATTACTTGCCGACGGTAGGGAAAAAGTACCCATTAAGGCAGGGCCTTTTAGGAGACCTACTCCGATATTTTGGAGTGATTGATTACTTTCATGGATCATTGTGCTGCTTCCCGTAACTTGAGAACTGTTGGGGAGAAATGTTTGTTGGTCGACGATTGTAATTTTTCCTTGAAAAGGAAATACAATCCTCCTGAAGTAGGTCGACACAACTGCGGCCATGGCATATATCCAAGGCCTTCCCAGTAGGATGTTGTAATCGAGATTTCCGTCGATTACTTCAACATCAACTTCTACTGTTTTGCCCCCCAGTTCAACTTGCAAGTTAGTTAAAATCCCGTATGGAGTGTATGATCGTCCATCAAATGCTTTTAATGTCGTTGACGATTTCGACAAGGGTGGTGAGCCTAAATTTTTCCAGCAACTCATCGACATAAGACATGTAGATGCCCCCTCATCAATAATTGTTCGATGAACAGTCTTGTTGAGGGCTTTCACTTGAATAAGGAAAGCTAGTTGAGCTGGTAACTTAGGGTCATATCCTTTATGATCAATGGCCACAAGATTGGAATCCATTGGGCCAATCCCACCTATGGCTGATAATAAAGCTTGCTCTTGGGAGGTGCAATTTTGCGCTACCTCAAGTGTCGACATAGCGGACGATGATTGGGTCAGGTCCTCTATTATATTATAATTCTGTGCTATTTTGGCACGAGGATTAAATGTCGATTTGTGTACTACTCCCTTTGGCGAGTTTATTATTGGCTTAGGAACGATGGGTGGCACAACTTCGTTCAAAGTTGTTGTCAAACTACTAGGTTGTTTATCAGCCTTGTTATTCGACTGCTGTGGATTCCGGTAACCTTTATTCCTTGTCAAAGCATTATTCTGCTGCTTTGAGGTGGACAACATAAGCACTTGGGATCGGGAAGCATTTTGATTGGCAACCAGATTTTGGCTTGGATTAGGGAACGGATCAGTCAATACTGCTGGGGTTTTTGAACTCTTGAAGAGTTTCTTAACTTCAGGTATATGTGGACAATCTTTCGTCCAATGATCCTCATCGCATATATGACACCCTGTCGGGGGTCCCCCTTTCCTTTTCTTTATCTTCTTGCCCCCTGGTTGTTTCAGTTGTTTTCCCTTGTCGGTTGACATGGCATTTACTTCTGAGGCAAGAAGTCCCTCATTTGCATTTTGACTAGAAATTTTGCGTTTGCCAGTCACGCCATTACTGGCGTGAGAGTTAGTATTCGATTCAGGAGGGGGAGGAATTGAAAATTCAGGTCTAGGGGCGTCAGGTATTTTGTCGTAGAGCGTGCCCGATTGAGTATATACTAAGTCTAAATATTGAGCACGAGCAATGACTTGCTCCTCTGTTACGATTCCTCCCTTGGCCACATCTTCCGTTATAGCCGGAAGTAACGACTTTATAAACCATTCAGCTAACAGCTGATCGGGAACGTAAGTTTTCACCATCCTACGACGACGTCGCCACTCATGTATATGATCAGATATGTGAGTGGCCGTTGTCTGTTTGAAGTTGGTAAGGAGTTCTGTTCCTGTTTCATACCTTATCGGTAATTGAAAATGGGTTAAGAAAGTCGTGGCTAAGGAGCTGAAATTTTCGAAAGAGGCTCTTGGCAATTCAATGTACCATTTAGCCGCTGGACCTGTCAATGTCCTCTGAAAGAGGCGAAGTCTTATCGAATCATCATTCAGGGTGTTTGATGAACACCATAGGTGGAATGTCATCACATGATTCGACGGATCTTCACCTGGATTTCCATTGAATTTAGGAATGTCCGATGGAAGTTTATGCAGAATCGCTAGCCACCAAGAGGCATAAGCAATTGGATCATTAGTCAGCCGGTTTAGATCTGGTAATTCTAGAGTTGCTATAAAGGGCAACTGTTGGTTCAGGTTAGGCGAAGCATATCCCGGATAAGATGGTATCGCCTGAGCAATGGGTCTTTGCAGACCAGCATAATGCTGACAACTTTGACAAGGTTGATGGGCATAACCATTATAGCATGGTTGCCCATTACTTACAAAGACTTGTTGCTCAGGTCCTTGATATGATTGCTGGAATGGCGGTTGTTGAGATTGAACCAGCTGTGGTTGTTGGACTATTTGCTGTTGACCAATACTGGATGATTGACCAAGATGAGGAGTCACAATACTTGTTTGAGCCTGAGTCGCTCCAGATAAGGAGGCACTACCCTGAGGTTGTGATTGAGCCGCTGAGACAAGAGGTTGTTGTATTACAACAGGTAGCACTTGTACTTGCGACGCATTCGCCATAGCAGGTGTGGTGGTAATATTTGACACAGGGTGTACTGGTCGCACTGAATATGCAACTCCTGATTGTTGAGGCAGTATTGGTACCCAACTGCCGGATGTAATTCTAGTTTGACATGATCCTTGTTGTAAACTCTCATATGGTTGTTCTCTAGGAGGGAACAATGAAAGAGCATACTGCCCTCCACATGGTATCAATCCGGAACTCAAGGGGATTGATTGCCCAGATTGACCTCCAAATGGATCAATTTGGCGAGTTTCAACATAAGAAATACCAGATGATAATCCGGATGAAGAAATAGGAACTAACCATGTCGTTGTCCCTGATTGGACTCCGGCTTGTTGTTGACAATTCGCCGGGACAAATGGTATACCAGCGAACATCGTTGGAGTAGCAGCAGGAGGCTCTGCTGCTGCTGTGTCAGACGACACAGTCCTAGATGTCGACGGTTGTTCAGACATATCTAGTCTATCCAAAAGATTTCTTAGCGATTCTACAGGAACTTCCACTTGTGGTGGACTAACTTCGAAGATCAACGAGGGAAGGGTGATGATTATTCCGCTTAAAATAAATTTTATAACGACGCTTTAGACACAACTTGCTTTTTCAGTTTTAAAGAGTCGAGAAAAAGCTAAAGATGACTCTAGTCTCCTTCGATGTTTTAACGAGCCCGAAGTGACAAATGCTCGGATGGACTTTTTCAGTTATAGAGTTTGAAAAAGGCCAAAAGAAACTGCTCTGGAGATCTAGGCAGAGGGTGTGCCAAACTTTTCGCAAAACCACGGAATACGTTTTACGGTACGTGTGGTCAATCTTCGTGAATGCTGTGTTCACTGCATTGCGATCAGTAGGGCAGTCAACACGGCTTCCTAAGGATAAAGGATATATGCCTATAGGGGTCTCCCAATATATACTCGACGGTACGTGGGAGCACAAGTCCGTATTAGTGCCACCGACTCTCAGGAGGAATCACCCACCTTCTTCGAGATCGACAGTCACTACGTTTAACGACGCCGGAACACGTCTCTAGCTTAGACCTCTATGTGTTTGCGTTATGTTTCAAAGCGTTGTTAGGTTCATTCAGTATATTTTAAGTTGATCTTTTTAAAGTTTGCCTTTCAAGGTTCACCACGAGATGTATGTGACAAATTCCTAAATGCAGCCTAAGATGAGAAGCAAGCTTTTTCAAATCTTTTTGACTGATGAAAATCTTAACTACTGAGGGAGAAGAAAGGCATATCTTTCACACAGTTCATACAGCACAAACTAATGCACTTTCTCCTAAATCAACATGCAAACTTTTCAGATGCAAAATGCACAATGCAAGTATTTCTTTTCTCTTTCTTAATGTTGATGTATTACAGAAAGAAAGCTGTTATATAACTTTGAGTTTAATTTCGAGTGAAAACAAACAAGCTTGTCTAAAATCAAAAGACACCTTAAGATTTACTTGTTTCGAAACTAGAAATATATGAAATCAAACCATATGACGAAAGCAAAAGACCAATCAGCTATGAACAGCAAACAAACTAACTCTTAAGATCAGCAAGACACCTATCACAGGTTTAGATCTAAGAGGCCACAACAAGACTAGTTCACTTTTCGTTATGGGAAACCGTAAATGATGTAAGAAATACAAAATAACAAGTACAGTTTCTTTATATAACCGAGGTGGAATAATGGCAAGTAAAGTTGGTTTCAGATAGGTACATGGACTGGTAACTGGCTGCAAAAAACAATAGTGAAAACAGGGCAAGAAACAGGAGGAAACCCCAGCAGCACTAGGCAAAACTGGATCAAAGCAGGTAGTACACTGTCAGTTTGACATTCAGCGCAGGTCCCGAAGGGTCTACCTGTGTTGCAAAGCAGGTAGCCTGTGTACAGCCTGCTTTGGAAAATGAAAGTTGCGTTTTCACAGTTTCCGGGTCATAGTTTTCTCAAAAATTCACGGTTTTTGCTCAAATCAGAAGCAATCAGTCAAGCACACTCAAAGGGATGACAAGGAAGGTGAAAAGCTATCACTAAGAGCTTACAAGGATCCCTGTAGATCAGCTCTTCAAATCATGAACATGCTCAGAAATGAGCTAGAGTAGCTGCCCTCTACTTCGCTTTTGATATAGTCAAAAGCTTTTCGATTTGGTACTCTTTTGTTCAGGAAATGAATAGCAAAATACTACAAACAATCAAACAGATACAATTCCCCAGCGGAGTCACCAGTTTGTTGTAGGGAAAAGTATGCGACTCGGATGACCCTATCCCACTCTAAGGGTGACAGTTCCTTAGCAACAACTGTAAAACAAACTACTTAAGGTTTACTTCTTTATGAAAGCAAAAGAGAATGGAGAAAGCACTAACCGTTGCCTTGCGCTTAATGTCGAATCCAAACTATTCTCTTTGACCGCTTGCTCCTAGCTCTTTGTCCTTCTGCTCGCCCAGCTACGATGAGATCCTGCAAAATAACAAAGAAGGAAACTACAAGAGGCATGCAATCATAACTGGTTCATGGATTAGTGTAAACCAAATATGCAATCATCACAATATATAATTGAAACAAGAGCACATAGAAGAACCTCAATAGCTTTTATTAATGAAGAAATAAAGGTTCTGAGAGTATTACAACCATTGAAGGCTCCAACCCAGCAACACCTCCCAGCAGAAAGAATTGCTCTTCTTCACCTCTCTCAAACAATCACCCAATAACTCAATAGTGAAACCAACAGCATATCATTACTTTGCACAAAATTCCAGCCTCCTGAGCTCATAGGAGAGAGCTCAATATATAGATGAATTGAGAAAGGATGAGTCAACTTGCAACTGATGTGTAGCTGCCTTGTGTCCTCTCTCTCTTCAGTTAATCTTTAGTTGATCTTCAGTTCTTGAGTCCACTTGGAGAACTTTGCTTCCACTTGGAGAAACAGAGCCTCTGACTCATCACAAGGCGAAATACCTGATCCAAGTGTCATTTTTGGAAGATTCCAAAGCAATGACTCACTGTGCCACTTGTCCCTTTTCGCTCAGCGCAGGTGGCCTTTGTCCCACTTGCTTTGCAACGCAGGTACACCATGGAGCAACTGAGTTTCAGCGCAGAAACCTAGTGGAGCACCTGCTTTGATTTCAGGATTGCTTTTTTTTAGTGTTTTCAGGTGGAGAACTGATTTGCGAGCTGTTGGTTTGCTGACCTTGTTCCTATAGGGGTAGGAACATCATGTTTAGGGAACTTTGGATCCCTTGGATTATTGACAATTCATGCTTGTTGCTGTAAGGCACAAAATTGTCTATAACAATTAGCCAAACAAATCCCTGTACTACTAGCCCTTTCAACAACAGTCCGCGGAGTGTGGACTGAGGTCTCACCGAAAGTAGTATGGGAAGGTGCTAGAACCAGGTTTCTGCACCCTCGCGATGTCTGAGAAGTTCGACTGGTCCAACTATTTTTCCCTGCACACAGGTCAATTTGTGCACTTCCCTGTTCCTCACGCCCTGATACAATGCCTTCGCATAATGCTAACCATGGGTTGTGGAGCTTCCGCGCTACTAGAGCTGTGCTCTACAATATTACATGAGATCTTACTTATATTCCTATAACAGTTAATTACCTTCGCATACTTGGATGTCCTACCTTATATTTTTTTATACAAAACATTCATATGAGTTCACGCAGCAAATAAATGATATACTTGCAAATTATACCAAATCCTATTTTAAAATAGGAAAAGATACATAGAAATATGGTAAGCTTCTCTTTATTGATTCTTCCAATGGTTATAGACTCGATTTTCCCTACATACTCAGCTACAGGGGTTCGTGCACTCATATGCGAACTTGTAGGCCTCTACGCACTCAGCTACAGAGCCTTCCCCTATTTTACGCCCCAAGGACACACTTTACACTTTGACTCAATCACTTAGAATTCTCATTCTCTTATGCTCTCATGTACACTTAGAGCCTTGCTCTATTTATACAATTCCATGGTCCGTGGACCATGGGTAGGTATATTAAGCTAAAATTACTTTACAAAAATGAGGGTGGACAACCCTATGACTCTGGCATAATTTCGGGCTCCGTGCTAATAGTTTGCGGAGCTTTTACAAAAGGATTTGGTGAAAACTTGGGCTTTAAGCCCCAAAACATGCCTTGGGGGGATTCCATGAGGAAAGGCCCCCACAAAAAAATAATGTGACTTTCCCTCGAGTCACTCTATCGACGTGGAGATATTCATACAGAGTCCTTCCAACTCTGCTTGAATTGTTGTAAGGTCGGCAACACACTAGGCTGCTGCTTGCAGAATCTTCTATATGTGTTGTTCTAAGATAGCGATGTCAGAACTACTTCTTTGCATTTGTACCTATATTCCCTGCATTTTTGTAACCTTGCCTTCAATTTCTGCTATGATGGTGAAGGCCTCGCCGATCCAAGGCTGAACATGCGCATTTATGACTGCTTCCTTGTGTTGTGATGCGTCCACCTATTCCTTCAGTGCTTTGACCTGTTGCATCCGCAGGAGCCTCTCAGTGAGGGCCACCATATATGTAGTTCCTTTGATGTTTTCATACTGTTGTTGGAATTATCGTTTCTCTGTATCTAAGTGCTCGATGTTGGGTCGTCATGTAGATTTGTGAGTATGTTAAATGATTCTTCCAACATGTTGGTGTAGTCTCACACTGCACTGTCGATCTCGTCCAGTCCCAATATAATAGAGCTAACGCGTTGTTCTCTGACTTCCAGAGGAGTGGATGGCTATGCCTTTAACCGCAGCTTGGTAATCTAAAGGTTCAGCTATAGTTGAAGCTTCATCATTTCCTCCCATGCCTCGCACACCCCAGCTCTTAGCCTATGGATGTGCGCCTCTGCTGGTGTGTCTATTGGTATAGCTAGTTGAGGGACACTTTGACAAGCTTCATCTAGTACCTATACTAGTTGTTGATTCTATGACACCACTCATCGTGGTACTAGATCAACTATTCCATGTTAATTTTTTGCTCACTCAGGACTTGCAGTGCACAAATCTGCCTAGCCCGCAATTCTGCAGCTATCCCATCCTACAAAATGTATAAGGTCTCCCACGGGAGTGAAGCCATGTTGATGGCGAGACCCTTCAATGCACTAACTATAGGCATGTTGGCCCCATTTGTTTTCATGAGTGCCCCTTTTGGCAGCACTGTGGTATTCATCACCTAAGTGTGAAACATCTATTCTGCTATCATTGTCCCGACAGTGAGGCTGGTCAAAAGCGTACCAACCTGAGGAGTGTGCACCTAAAACTCCTGTAGCTACGCTCTAAGGGCCCCCAACACAATCCTTTTCTCTTGCATAAAATTTTAGAGGGCCTCAGAGGTGACATCACACACTATCTCACTGATTTCATGCAGGTCACCCTTGATTAGGTTGATCGAGTCAATAGGCAACTTCAATGCATTGACCTTCTTGTGCAGCCCTATCTACTCGATCGGGTGCTAGCACTTCAACTGTGTTGACATTGTTTGTGGGTTTGCACCTCCATCTTCCTCCTCTACTTCCTACCCATACAAAGGCAATGTTTGGCCCTCGCGCCTTTGTGGTTGTCTCCTGCGCTGCTACTATTCCTATGACCTTTTCCTATTCCGTTGTTGTCTATGCAGCGTCTTGCACAACCCGCGCTTATGTGGCCGCTGCCTCCTTCCTTCCCTTTTCTGCCAACTATGCCATGCACAATTTGACCTCCTCTTTCTTCCTTTGCACCGTCAAATTCTCTATCTTCATGATGTCTGGAGCACGCCACTCCGACGGCCATGTCTCCAGTACTTTAAAGATGACATCTTCTGTGGCTACAAAGGGTATCTTTATCCATTGCTTGGTCAGGTCCTTACATGCTCTGATGTGTATGTTGTGGATGTCCACTTTAAATTTCGTGAAACTTTGCAGTCTATTGTAAATAGTGGGTGACAAGCATGGCTTGTGGTTGATCCTCATTTTGAGGTTCATCTTTATGAAAACCCAGAATATCTTACTGTTGCGGATCCTATTTGCATCCTTTGTGGCCTAGAGCGAAGTGTACCTCGTGGCCTCTGGCAGGTCCCTATCAATTTTGGGGAATTGACTATCTTCCTGCAATTCCCCTACCACGAGCACTATGGATAGCAGAAGCCATGCATAGTGGCACATTTTTCCTTATTCCTGCGATTTGCAAAAAATTCTCCAACAATTCCTTGCAAAGGAACTCAGACCAGTTAAACTCAAACCCCTCCACGCGTTATTCAGCAAGTGCTACCACCAGTGCGAGTACCTCATCTATGTGACACTTGCAAATAACCTTACTAGACAGTATTTGTGTTGCCACTCTAACTACTTTATCATTGATGTTGGATATGGCGTAGCCCCTTTTCGTCTTCCCGAGCTCGTATTTCTTCTTCATGGCCTTTGTGATGGCCAAGTCACTGCTTTTCCCCTCTGAGATGTTTGTGGGATCCTCTCCTTTGCATGGAAGCTAGGTAATGTAGTGAATCAAGTCTTCCGTGATGGGGATGGGATCCTCCAACCACAAACACCCATCATGCACCAGGCAGAGCAGCTTCTTGATGACAAAAATTGTTATTGGGGCATGGTGGAAATACATCACCGAGAGCAGGTTAAGTAGCCCACCCTTTTCCACTCTACATAACCACTTTCATAGCTGTAATTCTGTAACCCCCTTCGCAGTGTTCTTCATGGGCTTCATGAGGTGCGAGGTCTCAAGGTGAGGGAACTTCTCGTGGTCAGAGAGGTCCCAATATTCAAATTTTAAGCTCGACACCCATACCAGGTACGTGCCCTAAAAAACAATGTTTTCTGGGAGGAGCAGGGTCTCAAGCAGGCTCTTGGTCTTGTCAAGGTCCTTGGGCACTTTAGCCTTCGGTTTCTAGAGGGAGACATAGGAGGGAAGCTTTGGCGGAGGGTGTGAAGGCTAAGTTTCCTTCTCGATGCCTTTGTCCTCATCTTCTTCGATGATAAGGTCCTCAGGTCTTCTTCTTCCTCATCTACTTTTATGGTAATGACTTCCCCTTATCCTCCATTGACAATTTGGTGTATAGCCAGTTTTGTAGGGAGACATGTACAGGAACCATTGCTTGTTTGTCCTTCTTTTGTCTTGGTGTGCATGGTGATTTCGGGATTTCTGCCACAATCTCAGTGCCTTATGGAGAATCTACCATAGTTAGGTCCAATATGGCCTCTTTGGTGGTCATTTCTATTATTTCCATAAATTCCTCAGTAGCTGCCATTCTGTCTATCGAGAAATCTATTACTTGTGAACTCAGGAGCTCATTCAATGCTTGGCACAAAAAAAACAGGGCTCTGCTCAATAACTCAATTCACAAATGACCAAGTCTTGTTTGCTAGGTAGTCCTTTGTAATTTATAGCAATTTTTTAATTTGAATTTGACTATTCCCCCCCAAATCCAGTTCATAAATTCCCCCTTGACAGTATATTTTCCCAAATCTTGCCCATAAATTGCTTCTTAAATGCCTGTTGACTTCTCCATTTGGTCTCAAGTCGAGCATCCCATTGTGAATAGTGACTTCAACAGTCACGTTTTGGCCAACCCGCGTGGCTCCACAGCCCCCCGTGTGTGGTCATGGACCTTGTGATTCTTTTCTTCTACATGCAACTCCAACATCATGGAGCTCTCTAGCAGAATAGTTTATAGTCCCACAATTCCTTTCAACTTCATAGAGTGCTAAGATTGTACTTCCCTCGGCTAGTTAGCTAGTTGTTGTGGGGAAAAATGCCTATGCAGGACGATCCTATCCACCTAAGGTGTGACAGCGCCTTAGCAACAAACAAATACAGCTATCATGATTTCTTCCTTTATGAAATATGAAAGAGAGGAGATCGACAGACTTACCGTTGTCTTTCAGTTGTCCCTCGAACTAGATCCTCTTCTCTTTGTGTGTCCACAGCTACTTGCTTCCTCGCTTGATCAAGAGAAATGCTACTTGAATCACACGAGATCACTAGAGAACAACTACCTGTGACAAGAGAACAGCTACTTGCAACAAGAGAAGAACACAATACAAAGGCAAATATACATATTCATAAATGTTTCAGGATTAGAAGTAAATCAAATATACTAATGCAATCATACAAAATACACCAGCATATAGGAAAGAATCAAGATAGCTTTATTGAAAGTAACAGGGTTCAGGAAGAGATACAACCCATAGGGCTCCAACCCAGCATCTCCTTCCCAGCAAAATGGAATTCCTTCTTCAGCTCCCTTCAAAGCATAACACACCCAATGTTTCTAGCCACAAACCAACAACAATTCTTTGCAAATACCAAATTCCAGCCCCCCTGATCCCATGTAGAAGAGATCTATATATAGGGATATTGGAGAGAGGATGAGTCAGCTTGAGACTGGCCTGAGACTGACTAGTGTCCTCTCCCACTTCAGTTCTTGAGTCCACTTGGAGGTCCTTGCTTCCACTTGGAGATTTGGAACCTCTTACTCATCATGAGTCGAATTCCCTGATCCAAGTGTCATTTTGGAAGCTTCATGGGCATTGACACCTTGAGGAATGACTCTGCCACTTGTCCAAACTCGCTCAGCGCAGGTAGCCTTCTTTGCAGTTGACATTCAACGCAGGTAGACTGAGGAGCAGTTGACATTCAGCGCAGATGCTCAGTGGAGCAGTTGACATGATCCGGAATTGCCTTGTTTTTGAGTGTTTTCAGGTGGAGAACTTTTGTTAAGTGCTGTGGTTTGCTGGCCTTGTTCGTCTAGGGGTAGGAACAACATGTTTAGGGACTTTGGATCCCTTGATTATTGACATTTCATGCTCAGTGATGCAAGGCACAAAAATGTCTATAACAGTTGCCCCCTAAAGTATGAGGCCGTTTATCGGGTGAAATGCTTTATCCAGGAGGGTCCGAAGTTCATCCATCTACTGGGAGGAGACCTGTAATAAAATACAATACATTACATTATGATTCATACTGCTTTCATGATCTAGCTAAGGCAGGCATTCCCATGCTCAGCTTTATAAATTCATTTTGGTACATAGAACAAACGATCGTCTGATGGTAGACTGATAATTTTAGTGAAATTATCATCCTTTGAGTAGCATGATCATCTGTTGCAATGATGTACATGTCAAATGTCTTTATCTTTCCTGAATATATATCGTAGCCTGGATGGATGAAACTAGATCCGGGGTCTTCAAACTCGTTCGATCTTCACTCTAAGTACAAGTCGATCCATGTGAGAATTGCGCTGAAGTCGAACATGGAAAGACATCGCTTGATTACCGGTCAATGATGTAAACCGTTAACAAGCGCGAGAGGAATCACCGATAATGATAATGACCCTCAAGGTACTGCAGTACAATTCACGTGGTGTGAATAAAGGACTTGGCGTCGAACACCACGCAAAATCTTCTGGTCGAAGGCCATTGGTGTATACATGTCACCGGAAGTGAGAAACTTGCCATTGAGGCATGCAAGCTTCAAAGTACTGAAGGGGTTGTTCCTAGATCAACTCCTTGGATAATGAGCTGATGTTGACAAGGAGCGATCCGTCAAAGGAGGGCCTTAATGAATTCCACATCAGTGACACGGAACGGAGCTAATGGTTTTAATGGAGGTGAAAACAATCTGTGACATATGATTTAGTGTGGCGGTCATGAATGGATGAAGGATAATGTATGGCAGTGGATGGGACCCGGTTGACTCTTTCTGAACGACTTCTCTTGAACATATGGCGACACTGATGCGATGGATCGGTAGCATTACCCCAAATATGGATGGTATGGCAAGACCATGGTGATGTGACCGGTGAATGAAACAACCCAACCCGAATGTGATACGGAGGAAAAGTGTCATGTTCAAGAGCGACCTGCTACCATCAAAGTTTTCTTGATTTTTCCCAATTTTTCCCCAGTCATTGCTGACCAGTACCTCTTTATTTTTGTCAAGCTTGAGGAGGATAACATATGCTTGTTCTATAACCTCCCCTTCGGGCAAGCCTATCGCTATGTTTTAACGAGCTTAGCGATAGTGAAACTCGTTCTCGTCTAAAGACAAGTTTGTCGCTATTTAATAATTTTAACGAGTTTAACGACAAGGATAACTCGGTCCTTTTCATTTTTAGAGAGTCTGAAAAGGTACATAAAGTTAACTCCACAATTCCTTTTTCATCATCTAATCCCTTAAGTCCAAAAAAGTATAAAACAATACAAAAGGGATGAGTTTTCGATAACTTTAACGAGCCTAACAAAAAAAGCGCTCGATCTTTTTGTGCAATAATCCCTCAGGTCCAAAAATATTTAAATCTAGAGGAGGGATAGCTCTTCCTGTCCTTTAACGAGTTGGAAGGCCAAAACTCGGCAATGTTTTCATATTTTACGAGTCAGTTGAAAAGAGATTAAAGAAGACTCGTCTTTTGAGGAACGAGTGATAAACAGGGATAGCAACTGATTCCAGGTACAGGTTGGAATTCTCCAATCACGGCAGTGTCACAAGGATGGCTAGGTGAAATCACTCTTCGCAGCTGTTCCTCAAAATGGGTAAATAATCATATGGAGGTGAACGATCGGCCAAGTGAAAGTGGAGGTGGCAGGTGCAAACACGACCAAGGCTTTTATGGCTGATAAATTTACGATCACAACGGTTATTTACCGGGATAGGTTCATTTTTTAGTTAAAAATGAGCTTAAACTCTGGAGGAAACATTGCTCACTGCTTATATTTATTTTTTAACAAGCATGAAGACCGCGTTAAAACTGCTCGGACCTTGCGTTTATTTTTTAACGAGCATGAACTTTATGCTAAAACTACTCGATTACCCAGTCTTTTGATAAGAGTGTCTCATGAAAGATCCCATTTTTTATAGAGCTTGCGCCTTACCAAAGCTATGCTCACTCTCCTTTCTTTATGCAAGTTCAGAAACGGCTAATCCTACGAGTTTAAAAGGTTAGACCTACAGGTTTAAAGGGAGGACCTAAAAATTTTAAAAAATAAATAGTCGCCCCTTGCTTGCACTCCAAAAGGTTTGCATGCCCCCAGGTATAAAACAGAGTTTCAAGGTTACCTCTACTTACCCTCCGCCAAAACATTTGTTTTAATCGAGAGAGGCTTACCTCTTTCAGGTTACCCAAAGATTGTCTCGTTACTCTTTCAAACAAAACACTTCCTCGGAAATGTCTACAGAAATAGACAAAGGTGAATGACTGGTGCCAACCACGTAACTTTGACAAAAGAATCTTATTCTAGAACAACCCCTCTTCCATCCATGGACGGGGTACGGACTAGTCATATTCTCCCGCGGAAACCTACCCTATACCCAAAGTTTCCCTGCCGAAGCAGGCCAGGATGCATGCCCCCTGGGTTCCAGTCATATCCTCCCGGATTACTCGCGCTCATCAGGAGGACGGACTGTGGGTTGAGACACTTCTTGCATGAATAGACCATTTAGGGATGGCACATGACTCTTTGCGATGTGTGATCCGGGAAACGAAAGTTGGTCCACGAGCTTGACCATTCTTCGTTCATGCGGAAAACACATTACTCTAAAGAGTGAGGAGACTACAGCTCCCATGCAATATACATAGTCTCGTCCAAGGAGTAGGTTATAATCCAAGGGTCCTTGAACGACCATCACGTTCATTTGAACGGTCTTCCCTTTCAATGTTATAGGCACATTGGGGAGGATCCCTAAAGGTCGACTGGTTCCTTTATCAAAACCTGATAGATTTCTCATCTCAGGTAAAAGCGTCGGCGAACCAAGCACTTTCCAAGCAATAGAGGAAAGGATACTCACAGATGCCCCCTCATCAATGATAGTGCCAGCCATTACCATTCTGTATATTTGACAAATAATTCTGAATGGCACACTGGCTGGCAACCGGGGTCTGCCTAGTTGGTTCCAATCAAAGGACATAACCAGGTTGCTTGGTGGTGGGACCGAATATACGGCCGGATAGTGCTCTGATGAACTTCCTTCCTGTGACAAAGGAATGGTGGCATTGCCCCCTTGATTATCAAAGTCAGTGCTAATGAAGAGAACCTGGACGGTGTCGTCTGTATTCTCCTCTGTGATGGTGTCATTCGAAGATGGAGCCTCTGAAGGCAAAACCGGGTCAACTACCGTATCAACCTTTTGACTTTCGTCAGGCATGGATCCAGACGGTTCTTCTTCAATGACAGGTGCTTCAGCTGACCATCTAAGTGGCTCAGCCGGATTCTCAACTAGTGAGGGACTTGGCAGGAGTCTTTGATATCCAGGAGGAAGATTCGCTCGTAAAATCGGGCGATCTTCCAGAACTCTTTTTGCCTCGTCTAAGAAGGGACAACGGTGGATGGTGTGATTGCCTTCACACAGTCTGCAGGGAAATTTAACTCTCCCATCCTATCCTGGAGCTTCACTCCCACTAGTTGACGATGAGCAGTCGACATGGCTATCAGAGGTCGATGCTCCCGAATTGTGCAAACGAGGGGACCAGTCTCTTAGTATCCATGGGATACAAGGACAATCTCTATGGAAGTGGTCTCCCTTGCATATGATGCATGGAGATTTAGGCCTTACGAGTGCGGTGTGTGGATTTTTGTCAGATGACACTTGTTTGCCCCCAGTCGCCTTAGGCTCCTTCTTCTTCTCTTTCTTCTCCTTAGGAACCCGATTTTTTGATCGACCAGTTCCGTTAAGCGAAGAGGAAGGAGGGGAGGAAGATGATGTGGAAGGCTGGGAGGCAACTCTTGTCTGATCTAACTGTTGACTTGACTATTCAGGAGTGGTGGTATTCTGAACGACATTGGTCGAAAAGAGCCAAACTGGTAGGCCAATTGTCATTCCTGGAAGTGACAAGGTGGCCATGTGGGGCGCACCAACATCTCCCCAAGAGGAGAAGGGACTAGGATTTCCACCCAAGGGAACTCCTTGGTTGGTGTGCTCCATCTTTTCAACCTAAAGATCAACGCAGGATTAAAGGGTGATTGTTCTGTTTAAAATAAATTGTTAACGACGCTTTTAGACACAACTTGCTTTTTCAGTTTTAAAGAGTCGAGAAAAAGCTAAAGATGACTCTAGTCTCCTTCGATGTTTTAACGAGCCTGAAGTGACAAATGCTCGGATGGAATTTTTCTGTTATAGAGTCTGAAAAAGGCCAAAAGGAACTGCTCTGGAGATCTAGGCAGAGGGTGTGCCAAACCTTTCGCAAAACCACAGAATACTTTTTACGGTACGGGTGGTCGATCTTCGTGAATGTTGTGTTCACTGCATTGCGATCAGTAGGGCGGCCGATACGACTTCCTAAGGATAAAAGATATATGCCTATAGGGGTCTCCCAATATATACGTGATGGTACGTGGGAGCACAATCCGTATTAGCACCACCGACTTTCAGGAGGAATCACCCACCTTCTTCGAGATCGACAGTCACTATGTTTAGCGACGCCAGAACACCTCTCTAGCCTAGACCTCTATGTTGTGCGTTATGTTACAAAGCGTTGTTAGGTTCATTCAGTTTATTTTAGGTTGATCTTTTTAAAGTTTGCCTTTCAAGGTTCACCACGAGATGTATGATACAACTTCCTAAATGCAGTCTAATATGATAAAAAAGCTTTACAATCTTTCAACGTTGAAAATCCTAGCTACTAAGGGAAAAGAGAGCGACTATCTTTTCTCAAAGAGCAATAAGCACACTCTAATGCACTTTCCCTAAATCCAACATGCAAACTTATCAAATGGAAAATGCACAATGCAGGTGTTTGTTTTCACTTTCTTAGTATAAATGCCTACAAAGAAAGCTTTTTGCACAACTTTGAATTTGCTTTTACAATGATCAAAATAAACAAGTTCACTTTCTTCGAAATCAACAAGGGTAGAAGAGATTACAATCACTTTGCAATTTTCGAAATAAAGACTCGTTTTGATACTTTGAAAAGAAAAAATTCAAACCAATAAGAAAAAGTAAAACTATAATCAATCTGAACAAACAGCCAATGAACTCTTTTCTAAGATCACTCTCAATCAGATCTGAATCAAAGGCTACAGAAAGACTACTTTACTCATGCAAAGGAAGACTGTAAATGATGCCACAAACACATAAAAACATTCACAATCTTTTTGTACAAAAATTGGGGCAGAATTCAGGCAAAGAAAAGGGTTATCAGACCAGCACCTATACTTGGTTAAAGGCTGCAAAAACAGAGATCAAAACAGGGCAAAAAGGACAAAGAACCCCAGCTGCACAAGGCCACACTGGTTCAGTGCAGGTCCAACACTGTCAGTTTGACATTGAGCGCAGGTAGCCCCTTCGGGACCTGCGTTGAAATGCAGACTGCCTTCACAGTGCCTGCGCTGAAGAGAGAAACTCTCGTTTCTCTTGGTTTCTGGGTCACAAAATGCTCAAAAATCAACTGTTTCAGGCAAAATCAGAAACACAAGCAAGGTATAAACAGAGGGATGCTTTGATAGGGTACTAAAGACTATCACAAGGATCAATCAAATCATTTGTCGATCTCGTTTAAATCATAGACAAGTCCAACATACTGGATCAAAGCAGCAACTTTTACTTTGCATCCGGGAAAGATGCAGTTCAAGAGTTGCTGTCGAGTCTATGAAGTAAACAAATGACGGAAACACAAATGAAATGAATAAACAAGTTCTTCCCCAGCGGAGTTGCCAATTTGTTGTGGGGAAAAATGCCTATGCAGGACGATCCTATCCACCTAAGGTGTGACAACGCCTTAGCAACAAACAAATACAGCTATCATGATTTCTTCCTTTATGAAATATGAAACAGAGGATATCGGCAGACTTACCGTTGTCTTTCGGTTGTCCCTCGAACTAGATCCTCTTCTCTTTGCGTGTCCACAGCTACTTGCTTCCTCGCTTGATCAAGAGAACAACTACTTGAATCCCATGATATCACAAGAGAACAGCTACCTGTGACAAGAGAACAGCTACTTGCAACAAGAGAAGAACACAATACAAAGGCAAATATACATATTCATAAATGATTCAGGATTAGAACTAAATCAAATATACTAATGCAATCATACAAAATACACCAGCATATAGGAAAGAATCAAGATAGCTTTATTGAAAGTAACAGGGTTCAGGAAGAGATACAACCCATAGGGCTCCAACCCAGCATCTCCTTCCCAGCAGAATGGAATTCCTTCTTCAGCTCCTTTCAAAGCATAACACACCCAATGTTTCTAGCCACAAACCAACAACAATTCTTTGCAAATACCAAATTCCAGCCCCCCTGATCCCATGTAGAAGAGATCTATATATAGGGATATTGGAGAGAGGATGAGTCAGCTTGAGCCTGGCCTGAGACTGACTAGTGTCCTCTCCCACTTCAGTTCTTGAGTCCACTTGGAGGTCCTTGCTTCCACTTGGAGATTTGGAACCTCTTACTCATCACCAGTCGAATTCCCTGATCCAAGTGTCATTTTGGAAGCTTCCTGGGCATTGACACCTTGAGGAATGACTCTGCCACTTGTCCAAACTCGCTCAACGCAAGTAGCCTTCTTTGCAGTTGACATTCAATGCAGATAGACTGAGGAGCAGTTGACATTCAACGCAGATGCTCAGTGGAGCAGTTGACATGATCCGGAATTGCCTTGTTTTTGAGTGTTTTCAGGTGGAGAACTTTTGTTAAGTGCTGTGGTTTGCTGGCCTTGTTCCTCTAGGGGTAGGAACAACATGTTTAGAGACTTTGGATCCCTTGATTATTGACATTTCATGCTCAGTGATGCAAGGCACAAAAATGTCTATAACACTAGTCACACAACCTGTATATATTTTCATCTTGTCATCCATCACTTTTCCTGGAAAATGCTTACCTTTTGTTGTTACGGGTAGCATCATGCACTTTATCATCTACAAAACACACTACCCTCATTGATTCACTTAGTAATATATGGTCCAAGCCAAGGCATCAAACATATGAATTCGCGACGATAGTCCTCAAACTTGTCAACGTGGTCGTCCACATCTTGTCTTATCACCCTGGTCTTTTTACAGATAAAAACTTCCTTTATCTCATCCTCCAACTTCTTAACTTCTACGTCTACCAGAGCACTTTTCTTCTTTAATCACACCCTTTCTTTCTCAAGTTATTGGAGCCTATAATTTCCTTGTTAGATTTCTTCTTCCAAGGTTCCACAAATCATCGTATCTACCAGTGCTATCATGCGTGGTCTAGGATTTTGATGTATTATAGGGCTTAAAATGTTCACTTTACACTCCAACCTTGGTGGTGCCTGTGTGGTCAAGTTCTTGCACGTGGTCCTATATGCCCATTGAAACGCTCATACTCGGAGGTCCCAATCAGTCCGCTTCACATTGTGGACCTTTTTAGCACTTCGTGTACTTTGTTAAAGGCTTCTGCATGGATATACTTTTGTGCACTTGGTCTTTCCATTGCCTTTCCCACACCTGCTTATCGATCATGTCTCCTACCATGAGGACGGAGTGCATTCGTGCAGGTTTCACACCATATGCCTTTATCCATCTGGATAGGTGGGTGTGTGGACCGTTTCGTCCGACAATATTGTCTATTAATAACATCTAAGGCTTACCAAACCGTGTGCGCATCATTCATCTTCATTCACACCAGTCTTGAAAACTTCTTTGGTGCGTACGCCACCAACTTATGGGTGTAGCTTGTAGTACCCATTTCAGAGCATCAAAGCATTTCTATTCCAACACTTCTCTTTCAAATATTTTTAGGAATTCATCCACCTCGCTTAACCTATTATACATAGGTAGATCTCTTACCTATGTTGTTACACAATGTAGCAATCTCGTCATCATGTTACAGTTGAGTGTGGTTACCTCGTGTAACCAGTTGTTCCATTGTTCTATCTCCTCGTCAGAATCTAATGTGTAAGAGATTTCACGTTCCCATGAGATTCAGCCATCCATGGTTGGATTTACCTAGTCTTTCTCCCACGTGGTTACCTTGTAGATGTAGTCTAGATCATCATCGTTCTCCCAAATTGGCTCTGTGTAGCGCAATCCTTCCGCAGGGTCTAAAGGTACCACTATGTGCAGAGACTTTTTCTCAAAAATCATATTGGGCTTATTCAAATTTATCACTCCATTCGTGTCAGTGGCCCAATCTATTCTGAGTAATGCTGGGTAGGGATTTATTTAATCAACAATATATATCACTTTGAAATCTTCTAGTGCTCTTGCTCCTTCGATAACTACTATGATTTCCTACAATCTCCCCATAAGTAGGATATTTTGCTGGTTCACCATTCGTAGTTGGATTGGAGACCATTGCAGCACAACCTTGCCCATGCGCTCCCATGTCTACTTTGGCAGGAATTTTGCATCTAATCCTAGATCCGGAATCACTTTGTCCATCTCATATTCCCCAACATGCACAGTCAATCTCATCTCCCCTCCTGTTCATATCGTGTGCTTCTTGAACTTTTAGACTACACGTGGTTCTCTTGGTGCGGTCCCAACGCATATAGTTATGAGTTCTTGCAACCCCTTTACAGCCTTGTTGTCTTGCAACAGCTTCATGCATGTCTCCAAGAACATAGTGAGCTTCGATGGGTCCACTTCTGGCTCTAGTCTGTCTTTACTTCCTGAAGTGGAGGCATCAGTCAAGCTCCTGTTAGCTTCCATGGAGGTCTCCTTAGCGCGCTCCAAATCAAATTATGATTCCTTCATTGGAGCCTTGCGAAACTGGGTAATTTCTTAAGGCTTCTTGCCTTTGTCATCCCCTATCATAATTCCACTCTGGAGCATGCTATTTACATTAGGGTCTTCCTCACAGAACTCAGACCTCATCATTTGTAGGTTTTAAGTCGGGGGAGGTTGGAGTGCTCCTTTATCGCGCAACCACATTATCAGTGTGGGGCAATCCTTGATCTCATCATCAAACAATGTACAATACAAGAATGATGGTCACATTGGATTCATACAATCATGAGTATGATGCCCTGGACCTCCGAATTTGTAACATATAATATAACGATAATTAAGATTATTTTAGTTATTGTTAAATCCTTACATTTAATAATATCCATAGATATATTAAATTTATATTAATTAGTTACAGAAGACATTAATAATGAGATTAATACTATAACATTATAATAATAATAATATAATATTAATTATTATTAGTTATTATTAAACCCTTTCGTTTACTAACAATTATTGTCCCTAGATATATTATTTCTACAAATTTTAATATAAATATTCCCTAATATTAATATCAACTCAAATATGGTTAACTTTTCACTTAAATAACACAGGATAAGTATTAAAATAATATTTTAGCATAATAGTATTATATAATTAAACAATTTGAATAGTCAAATCTAACTGTTCTTGGTCAATCTTCGTTGTTTATCTAGTCTAACCTAATATAGTTGTTTTTTCAATATAGCCAATTTTTAGTGAAACCAAATAGTTGGATGATCTTCTCTACCTATTTAATATGCATCCATGATCTAGTTCTTCAACTTGTCCTGACGATGAACCACACTTGTTCGTTCGAAACCCATCGACAAATGTTCTATCATGTGATTTACGCTGAAAAACTTTTCTCATAATCTTGATATGGATCACAGAAGCCTCAATTCAACAAACATATTAGCTTTCTGCAACCTCTTCCTGGTCCCCCTCCACCTCGGCCTCATCCACGCCCCTGAAAACTGGTGCACACCATTCCTATGTTTTGATCGAGGGGCCGTGTTTCATCCTGAACTCTGTAGGTAGGAGTTCTATCGATCATCAACTCATAAATTCTTCAAGTGCACTCATCATGTCCCACTGACCTGTAGAAATTATAGAAAAACTACTATGAATTTTCCGTATACTTCTATAATAGATGGCAGTTATCTGTAGCATGTTTTCCTCCTATTTCAAAAATCACACACCATAGTGCGGGCGCTGTGCTCGGTCCTGCCTGTGCCTCCGGTCTTAATGGCATTGGCCCTCCTCCCGCAAGGTAATTTGCAAACACTAGGAAATGGTCCTTGTCGTGCCCCTGGCCCTTGCATTTTACACACCATACCTCATCACGCATGTCTAGGCAGGTTGTCTTATCTTGTTTCAAACTCTGCATCTCAAGGCACAAGTTTTTCAACTGTGCGGGAATCTGCTGAACTCCTAGGTTGGGATCTTGTATCAGGGTCTTGTCCAATCTCATCGTGACCTCCAAGGCCTTGGCCTGAGTAGTTAGCCTCTGTTGTGACAACACGTTCCATAGATGCGTCATTAGCGATGCTAGAAACCATTCATGTTGTTCCCCATCTGTTAATGTCATGTTAGTTTCATGAATTGTGTAGTTTAGACTTTGATCCAACTTCCAAGGGATCTCGCTTGCTAGCATTGTAATTTCCTTGAACCTAATGATCGACTGTGCATCTAACTTTGGCCTGCTAAATTATTTTTTTAGCATAGCTTGGATATGCGCAATCCCCGCATTCGGATTGTCATTGGAATGCTTAATGGACCAGGTCACCGTGCGATCTTGCAGAGTGTTGACCAATGTTTCCTTCTTTATATTGTCATCTGTGACTCCCTATGCTTCCCATATAGATTTTATCATGAACAAAAACTAGTCTGGATCTTCATTCCCTACTCCCTTGAACACTAGTAGCTTCATCACTCTTGCCATACTGCTTCACAGTGGTGGCAGAGCTGGTATGGGCGAAGATGGGGGTAAACATGGTGAAACTGGTGGTAGTGTGGGTGCAGGTGGTATGTGTAGAATTCACTGCCTTATCAGATTGATCTCACTTCTTGGTGAGACCTTCGTGAGCTCTTTTTAACCCCCTCACGGAGATGAAATCAAGGGGCTAGTTTCTAGTTCTGTGCTTCCTTCATTTTTGTAGATTTTCCCACTTCGCGTAGCCCCAAACATCAATTTATTCGGATAACCCATTTTTCACATAGTAGAATTTTAATCCAAGTGTTCAAATATTTAACGTACTTACCTCATTGTCCTTTGAGGAACCATTTTTCTGGCTCACTATAACTGACTAAAGTATCTACCGCGAATTCGATGATGAATCCTCCTATTATTCAATCAATCCAGTGATCGACAACGCGCATGATATTATCTTCTGATACTTCCAGTTTACGCATCAATTCTAGAGTCCACACAGTAGGTCTGTTAAGTTTACACCTTCCTTGGCTATCTGCTAACTTCGTGATCCACTCGTATAACTCAGTGGGGAAGTATGCGAAGAAAATTCCATGGATATCTGTATATAAGTAGTAGTCTAACCAATCTTCCTTTGAAATTTATGGATTCCTATTTTCCTGCTCCACAAACTCATGAATCTTCCTGTACAACTAATCTTCAATTCCTTTCTTTTTCGGATTCCGGTGATACGACATCAGACATCTCTATATAGATCTTGGTCCTGGCAACAAAACAATTTGTTGGCTTGTTGGGGCCTAACCAAGGTTCAGATTTAATTATCCAAACAAATCCTTGTACTACTAGCCCTTTCGGCAACAGTCCATGGAGCACGGACTGAGGTCTCACCTGAAGTAGTATGGGAGGGTGCTAGAACCAGGTTTCCTCACCCTTGAGATGTCTGAGAGGTTTGACTGGTCTAACAGTTTGTCCTTGTGTTGAGGTCACTTCGCACACTTCTCTATTCCTCGTGCCCTGATGCATTGCCTTCGTGCAACTCTAACTAGGGGTTGTGGAGCTTCCACGTTGCTAGAGCTGCGCTCTATACTATTACCCAAGATATTACATATCTTCCTATACTAATTAATTACCTTCGCGTACTTGGATGTCTTACATTATATTTATTTATACAAAACATTCATATGAGTTCACGCATCAAATAAATAATATACTTACAAATTATACCCAATCATATATTAAAATAGGAAATGATACATAGAAATATGGTAAACTTCTCTTTATTGATTCTTCCAACGATTACAGACTCGACCTGCCCTATGGACTCAATTGCAGGGGTCCATGCACTCAGTTGTGGGCTACTAGGCCTTTGCGCACTCTGTTGTAGAGCCTTCACCTATTCTACGACCCAAGGACACACTTTACACTTCGACTAAATCACTTAGACTTCTCATTCTCTTATACTCTCCTCTACACTTAGAGCCTCACTCTATTTATACAATCCCATGGTCTGTGGACCATGGTTAGTTCTATTAAGCCAACACTACTTTACAAAAATGAGGGTAGAAAACCATGTGACTCTATCATAATTTCGCACTCCGCGCCCACAATTCGCGAAGCTTTTACAAAAGGATTTGGTCAAAACTTGGGATTTAAGCCCCAAAACATGCCTTAGGGGGATTCCATGCTTAACAATGTAATAGTACTAAAGCACCATCCAAAGAAATAGAACCATGTTATATTTATATTGAAGTGAGTCCTTGTCAATTCTTGAATGTCATTGCTGAAATTACTAATGAGTAGTAAAAATAACTGAAGCGAGTTTTATAGGAAAAAATAAATACCTTCATATGGGATTACCGAGACATCAAGAAAATTGATCTTGCAATCTATTGTCATCACATTTATATGCAGGTTAATGATCATCTTATCTAGAAACCTCATAGGTGTATTAATTCAACACTCAAGGAGGAAGTAAAAGAAGAGTTTCAAAATCTCCTTGATGCAAACTTAATCTACCTTATATCTGATAGCAAAGGGGTTTCACACATAGTTTTGGTTTCCAAATATTTTGGAAAATGGTGATTGTGTGTAGATTTTTGGGAGTTGAAAAAATCCATTATGAAGGATTATTTCCTTCTTCCATTTATAGATTATGTTTTAGACACCTTATAAGGGAAGAAATATTACTCATTCTTAAATGGGTTTAGTAGGTACTACCAAATTTAGATAGCTTTGAGGGTCAACGTAAAGCTACTTTCACTTGTCTTTGGGGAACTTCTTAGTTTTAACTTTTGTTTTTTCAATGCTCCAACCACCTTTCAAAGAGAAATATTGGAAAATTTTCATATTTGAGCCATGAATATGTTGAGGTATACATGGGAAAATTTACTGTTTATGGGGATTCATTCAAGGAATATTTAGAAAATATTAGAAAAGTATTAATCATATGTCAAGAAGAACACCTTGCCTTGAATAACATAAAATGTAGGATGATTCTAACTAAGGGTTTTGTTCTTGGTCATGTTGTTTATGTTTTATGTATCAAGGTTAAACCTGCCAAGATCAAGGTCTTATCCCAACTACTAGTTCCTACAATGCAAAAAGAGGTCAGAACTTTTCTTAGTTTTGTAGGGTTTATCAAAGTTTCATTGAAGGTTTCACAAATATCATTGTGCCTCTATTGAAATTATTATATAAATATGTCATTTTCTTCTCGAATAACCAATGCCAAGATGTGTTTAATACTTTGAAAGAAAAATTCTTGGTTCCTCCTATTGCGAGGGTGTGCAATTTGGATTTATAGTTTCATATTTCCACAAATGCCTCAGACATATGTTTGGGAGATGTCTTTGGGAAGAAAAATGACCTTTATTATTATGTAGTTTATTATGGTTCACTCTATAAACATGTTCATGAATTATCTTACAAGTTATGAAGTATTCATTTATAAGAAGCATGTAGCAATTTAGTATCTCATGAAAAAACTGGTAACTAACAGTCAAATCATGAGATGAAATTTGTTTATACAAGAATTTAATGTTACAATTTTAGATTGACCTAGTAAATGTAATTTGGTTGCTGATTTATTTTCTAATTTGCATCATGGATAAAATAATGTTCCTATAAACGTAAATTTTCTTGATGAACAAGTATTTTTAGTTTCTACTTATGTGCATTGGTTTGTAAGTATTACAAATTATCTAGCTACAAGAAAATTTCTAGTGATGTTTCCGATACATGAAAGCACAAGATCATAAATAGGAGTTCCTATTATTCTTGGTTGAATGATGATTTGTTTAAATAGATGTAGATATTTTTATTCGATGATGCATATGGTAGGATGAAGTGCTTGACACTCTAAGATCTTTTCCCAATGAACATTGTTGAGGCCATTTTTCAGATAAGTTCATTTCCTATAAAGTATTTTAGTTTGGGAATTATTGGGATGACCTATTTAATGATGTGAATAAATATGTGTGATAATGTGACAACTACTAAAGGATGGGGAGGTTCACTCAGGAAGATGAAAAACCACTATAGCCTTAGGTATTGGTTAAAATGATTGAGATGTGGGCTATAGATTTAATAGCCCCAATCAAACCAATGTCCCAAAGGAAGAAATGTATTTTGGCATCCAAAAATTGTGTTACCAAATTGGTCGAGGCCAAGAAACTAGCTCGTGCAAATGAACAGAAAGTTACAGCATTTATGTATGAGGATAATTTTACCAGGTTTCACGTGCCATGGGAGCCTTTTATAGAATAAGGGACGTTGTCAAAATCCAAATTTATCAAGGCTATTATGGAACAATATCATATTCATCACTAGACTTGAATGCCTTATCATCCTCAGGAAAATGGGGATGTAGAATACATGAATAAAGTATTGGAGGGATATATCACTAAAGACCATTTATATTCATCACTGGGAACATCAATTAATTGAAGCTCTTTGGGCCTATAGAAAAATGTAGATTATTATGGGATGCATACCATATGGGTTAGTCTACAAAAAAAGGTCCTGCTATTGATTGAGTTCCAATTCATACATTTGGGACTATTGCTAAATTGGGACTAGATTTAAGCAAAGAATAAGAGTATAAATTATTACAGTTGAATCATATTAATGAAATTAGATAGGATGAAGTCTGACAGATGGTCCTAATAAATGAGCATCACAATATGTTGCATGATAAATTCATTTGACATAAGCAATTCTAGTAGGGAGACTTGTTTCTCCCTTTTTATTCTAGATTTGAGGATTTTAATTGGAAATTAACAACTCATTGGCTAGGACCATATGAAGTGGACAAAATTTTTGAAAATGGGTCAGTTCGAATCAAAACCATTGATGAATAACATGTGTATTTTCTTATGGATGGACATGGGCTGAAGTTATACCAGAATCCAATGTCCAATGAGGAATTTGTAGTGGAAATGTGAAATGGAAATGAGATGGAATTCATGAAGCACCGAGAATATCTTCCTACTACTATTTCCTCTTCCTAATTCTTGCATTTTTGTGTTGATAATAATAATAATGATAATCTCTCGATCAGGATGAGAGAGGGTGTAAGAGGCAACAAGCTTCAAAGTGAAATGGTTTGTACCAGAATGATCATTACCTTCGTCGCCCACATGCTCAAGGCAGGCGGTGCGGTGTCCTTAGCCATGAATGAATGGTCAGTGGTTTGGCAAGGTGGAAGAGGGAGGAATAAGGTAGGGTGGTAGAGATTGGAATGGAATTCGATGTGCTGGGCAAGAGAAATTTGCAGTGGATAAGGAACGCATATCAAATTGGAAGAGAGGTAAAGACACCTTGGTTGCAAGCTCACAATGAATCTCTAGTATGTAATTCAGTCTCATTCGTAATTCATTTCAATGATCTGGCTGGGTTCCTAAATCTATTACACGAGCCAATGGGAGTTTTGTTGGGGTGAAGGGAGGGGCACAAGGCTGCCCCAATGGGGCTCAACACTATTTGAGAGAAACAGGGGGAGGAAAGGGAGGGCCATGGACCTGCGGTGCATTTTGTTTTTATTGCAATTAAGCTAGAGTCTTCAGAATGACACTGGTAATTTTTGGTTTAACAGAGATACATGCCCCTACTTAGTGGCTTAGTCCAGGGGTATAGGATATATTAGACATGCCATGTCTAGGGGGCTGAGTGGTTAAAGGATAGGTAGGAAAGAGTCATGGGTAGGGGTGTGGAATATTAGCTATGTCAATAATTCATTGAAAAAACCTTAGCATATACATGCACATGGTAGCAAGGGTGCAGTTAGGGACCCTGCGCAGTATAACGGATAGAGGGGAAAGAATAATCATGGTGGGCAGATGTTCGCCACATGAGCCGCATGCGGGTATGATAGAAATCACGGAGCTAGACTTTAGATGGGCCTGAAGGCTTGGATCCAGATGCAGTGGGGTGACAGGAAAATGCACCATGACAATGGGGAAGGGCATTATGAGGAGCTTGGGGAGCCATGCTCAAAACCCAATTCCCTTTGCCACTTGTGGGAACTGGGATACCTTAACCTGGAGACGGCGAAGCAGGAAAAAGAGGCATGGTATGAGTAGTTGCATTGGGATGATGTGAATGGATTGATGGCACTAACGTTGTTTGATTGTCCACAGGACATCAAAGAATAGGATATGGCTCTAGCAAAGAGACGGCATGGTCGTGGCGGCAAGGGCCTAGCTCACGAAGAAACCAAGAGACCGAGCACGACAGAAGTCCATAGGGGACACAAGCATGTTGAGCACCTCATAGCAGAGGAAATTGCGACATACCAAGATCAAATGAATGGAGGGGTCTGTAAGCTAATTGACGACTCGGAAGCTGAGATCAAACATGAAAGGGAACCAGACGAGGACATAGTTTTGGTCGATAAAAGGTGCCTTTTGAAACTCCTAATTGTCCTCACATTAATGATCAATCTGGGCAAGTCTTCTTATTTCAAGAGTGTACATAGTATGTGGCTTCTATTTAATTCAGAGTAATGTTTCCTAGATTGCAATATAGATCTTCAAATATAAGAGTCAACAGATGCATCTAGTAAATTCCAATTGCAATTAAACAACTCAATCCTCTAATAAACTCAAGTCCTACATTCATCAAAGTAACAACAACATTAGTTGAGAGTATAGTAGTGATAACTCATCCCTCTTTAACTAATTCAGTCTAAATCAGACCCAGTCTTCAATAAATAATCTAAACAACAAATGACATCAATCTGAGAGTTTCAACAATGATATTTAATACTCTTTATAGTTGATTAAATCCAATGGAATATTTATCCAAATAACTCAATCCGAAATGAAAGTAAATTTTCCTAATACTGTAAACGATATAAAGTAAAGATACTATGTGAATATTGGAAAATAATAAACAGTGAAAACGAAAAAATCATAGAAAGCAAGAATACTATAAAACCATCATACTTGTGAGAATTAGAAATGTATGACATGAGAAAACCAGTTGAATCCACCATAGGCCGGGCCCTTAGCTACCAACGAACACTGCTATGTTTCTTCAGGAAATGCGAGGGAACAACAACTTTACTTATATATTAACTATCAAACTGAATAAGCATTACAATATATTTGTGTTCTTCTTCGAGAGTGAGAGTCTGTAATTACAATTAACATTTCAATAATACAGAAATTCCTCCTCTTTTCCTTCTTACAAAACATCTCCTTTTGTAATAGGAAAGGGTAAAAATATAAATGATAAATGTGATCCCTTAGGATCTCTCGATCCTGACGGATTCGCATTAGCTTTCCTTCTTTAGACCTCGTTTCCTTTCTTGTGCTGATTCTTCTTATTTTCTTTTGGCCTTATCTGCAACCAGTGCATTCCTTAGCTTCTCGATGTTTTTTTTCCTTCATAGGGAAAAACATTTATCCTTTTTTTTGTTTTCCTACATAAAGAGTGAATAATTAGATAAGTCGTAACTGTAGATAATTCCTTCATTTCTTATCGTAATTCCTTAATAGATTAACACATAAAAATATAGAAAAGATAAGAATAAAGGAAAAGGATGATGAGTTTAATAGCAAATGCATACCTTTTCTGTGACTCAACATACTCTCCTGCTTACCCTTTTTCATTTCCTCATGAAAAGCATGTAGTTCATATGCAGAGCAGTCAAAGAATAAGCTGGAGAAGGAGTGTCATAAAGTGGTCTAAAACCATAATTCTTGGCCAAGAGCTTAGAGATGTTCCCTGTCTATCCTTCAGGTAGTTCATATATAGCCTGATACCGTTCAACAAGATACCAAACAATAGGGCTACGGAACCGAAAACCTAGCTAATAAGGACCTTCTCTTAAGATGAGATTGTTATAAGTGACAAAGCATTCTACAACCAATTTAAAAATTCTATAATTAAATGGCTCTCTATTCAATAAATTAATACTGGATATTGTCCACCTGAGCTTGGTTGCAGCCAAGGAGCTTTCCTGAATGTAGAGGAAGTATTCTACTCCCTTTTGGACAATCTCTTTTTGAATAGGCCCAAAAATTTTGATTACTCCTTCCCCTTTCATCAGACTTTTGTGATTGGCCGACATTTGTATTGATTGTTTGAGTTCACCTCTCACCCAAACGTCCAGTCCATGTTCCTGCATTTGGAACATGTTATGAGCCTTGAAACTCTTTAGTTGATTGACAATGAATGAAATAAAAGCTTGGAATTGCACATCCTCCACAAAAGGATTGGGGTCCTTTTCGATTTCTTCTCCTAGTACAAAATTATCTAGGTGAAATTCACATAGAAATCATTGAACTTTTACCCCATGTTGTTTGAAACAGTTTATGAAATCCTCAATTTTTTTTAATTCTATTGGCTTTCCAACCCTAACAATTTTTGATTTTTAGATGGAAGTATCTTTCTAGCAAAAATAAGGCATAGCTTTTGGCGGGAGATTTGCATTCCAAGACATCAGTGTAAAATGAACAAATAGTGTGTGTTTGATTGATGACCTTCTCTAATGTGAGCTTCATTTTCTCAATTCTTTCTTCTACCTTTCAGTATTTATCGAGGATCTCACTTTCTGATGTATTCATGTCCCGAAGTTGCCTCTGTAATTCTTGGTATTTTTGTTGGGAGACAGTTTCCAGCTCAGGCTGTTCTATGGTAAGCCGAACCTGTGCTAAATCCTCTTGAAGATTTACTATACTGGGGTCATTGCTCATCATGATATCTATGGCTTGAGTATTTGTCTACATACTTATGCTATGAGAATGGATGCCTATTGTATGTGTTTCTTTGTTATGGGAGGCCCAAGCCTCCATCTGGGTAGGCATGCTGTAGGAGGGTACCACCTCCGCCTGAATAGCTAAGTCATAATAAGGTATAGCCTCTATTTAGGTAGTTGCTTCTGCAAGAGTTCCATGTTGTTCCTTAACAAATTGAGTGAGTGTGGGCTCAGTTTGAGTCCCAGTAGCTTTTGTTTCATAGGATTCAGTTTGAATGGCTGCATTTATTGTTTCTGGGGTTTTGTCTGGAACCTTCCCCACTGATAATTTTCTTATTTTTCACCTGAGCCTTTTTAATGTTTTCCATAGACTCTATTTTTCCTTCCTAAGCTTTTTAATTTGTTCTCTCTACTTTTTAGGGGGAGCGACTATTCTGTTACTCGTCTCTGCTCCTAACTAGCCCAGTTGTTCAACTTGGCTTTGTTCTACAAGAACTGTGTCCCCAAATTGGTAGTCATCTTCCTGGTTTGTTTCTATTTCTCCTATTTGGCCTACATTCTCTGTATTTAGGCCTACCTGGCTGGGTTCTCCTGGAGGCATATTACCAAGTTGGTTCACCTCTTTTGAGTGGCCTATGCCCTTGTTTCTAATTCATAGCTTATGTTTTCTGATATGATTCTATCATGGCCAGAGTTCTCTATAGATTAGGTTGCTCCAATGTTAAAATTGAGCGATATTTCGGGCTGTATGAAATCATCCATATTGGCAAAAATCTAGGCCAATTTGATATCATGCAGTAAGTCACCTGGGGGACTTGATGTTGAGGGGAGTTCTGATTCATTTCTTTTTTCTTTTCCAGAATGCCTTGATTCTTCGTCATGGTCTGACTCAGGGTTATCTTGGTCTTCTATTTGCAATTGTTGTTCACTTCCCGGGATAGACAATTCTATGGGCTCGCTGATACTACCCTAGGGGTTTTCAACCACTCCTAAGTTTGTCCTCAGCCTAGTGGAATGTCTACGTATTTGGGGAATGCTTGCTGTAAGGGTAGTCCACTTCCTTTTCAAAACAGGGTTAAGTAGAGGTAGAGTTAGGCCCCCTTCAATGGCAAATACTAATTCCTCCCAAGTTGATTGTTGTTGGGCGAGGTTGTAACTCACTATCATCCTAATCAAGTAGTGGTGGCTCACGAAGGTTTCTATATGTTGGGACTTTTTTATGCTTCAAGCGGTGTCATGTAATAGGAAATTCAAATATGCAGGAAAATTCACAAAACATTTTTGTTTCAGAACTGCTAAGATTTTAAGTTGACGCAAACTTACCACATCCTTTCGCCCATCACATGTGATGTAATTTTGGATGACTTTAGCTAGTTCCCCCCATGGTTCTCTAAGGAATGATGGTTGAACTCCTCTACCTTTGATGATCAGGCCCTATCCCTCGTCCCTAAAGATTACAATAGCATCCTGCAACTTCAATATTTTATTAGCCCATACAGGTCCTTCTGCTGGTAATCCAGACACTTCAGCTATCACCACATATGTCACTGTGATTTGCCTCCCTCTTATTATAGATTTCTCCTTCTGTAAATTTTGTAGGAATTCAATAACAATTGCTTTGTTGGGTTGTTGAAATCATGTGAAATATGTTATCCACCCATCTTGGGCTAGAATTTCTCTGGCTGCATCAGAAACAACAACTATTAGCGGCTCCCTATGCACTATTCTTCCTCCCATACTGCCTAGATTCTACAAATAGTTAGTGTAGCAGAGATATCACAGCAATAAACAGAGCTGAGTGACAGAACAACAAGTTGTTATAATGGTTATTTCGGATGATACTTTATAGACATAAATACAATTATTTAGGACTTGCTATTGTACCACATACTCCATAATCACGGAATGTCGTATTTCCCTACGCAATCGAATAAAGGACTGGCACACCTATATAACTACGCTAGAGGTTTCTCCTCGCCTCCCTTTAAAATGATACCGCCTTTGATTGAATGAGTGAAGGAATGACGTGCTGGCAGAAAAGTACAGGGGTGATAAAAGTGGCATGGTACACATATTAATGATAGGATTGCAAAATATGTTGGAGTGCTGAAATCAATGCATATAATGAAAATTAGGAATAAGCATGGAGATGTCGTGAGGTGATTCGGAAAGGAAAAAGGACATCTGACGCAGGAAAGATACTTTGCCATCATCATTCCACATAAACTCTATGATTGATTTTTAAAATATATCGTATGCATAAACGTTCAAAACTAGATTAGGAACATTATCTCTTTGTAGTAAAGGTAAAAAATTAAGAAAAGGGAGTTATAATAACTATTGATGTTGAAAATACGACTCCAATACCATCAGTAGAGCTTTTGTTGCCCGTAGGCATTTATAGCCTCGACAGAGTTGCTTTCTCACCCTTTGGAACCATGATCCTCTATGTATAATTAGGGAAGTGCATTATGATGTCAAAGTAGAGACCAATGTGCTAGCTTGGTAACCAGATGAAAACATTGCCATTCACTAGGAAGGAGTGAAAGGTGGGCATCTTGGCTCATGATGAGACCTCCTATTCCAAGCAGTTTATTTTTCTGATGCATCCATTGGATCATATCCCTTGTGTGGTGGCTATAGTGGGAATACCACTTCGCTACTTCCATATGATCATGGTAGGATGGCTCGTATGAGACCCCCTATTCTCTATCTAAAAAATCATAGAATTGTTAGTAAACATATGTATATATTTTTTTTTAGACAACACATCCTATTTATATATAGAGGGTGGCTCAACATTCGTTAGGAGTAGGGATGGTGGAAGAACTTTGAACATATCAATAGAAAAAAATATTCCCTTAACCTTATTTGATGATAATGAACAAAGAGAATTATAAGGGTAGGGGAGAGCCATCATGGTACAAATAATCAATCAATTTGATTTATAGTGAAAATAAGGACAATGAAGTGATATATATGGTCGTGTCCTTCCTTTCTCAATCAATATAAAGAATATCATTAAAGATGATAATATTCGATAAGTTTGTTCCAGTAAACTTCAAATTTTCTATCCTTACATATATATTTGTATACTTTCCCTATAGAGGATCAGAAAGAGTGAGCAAGGGAAAGAAATGATATTCACAAAGTGCTTATTTCATAAAGGAAAGCGTAAAAGAAACCTCACAGAAAGAGTGTTGTTCCTTATAGGGAACAACAACTGTTCCTTCGGGGGAACAACTAGAAGAAAAACTGCACACCGAAACTGATGTTCCTTAGAGGGGATAGCAAAGGAAATACATGCCAGAAAAAAAAAAAAAAAAAAAAAAAAAAAAAAAAAATTGTTGTTCCTTAAAAGGAACAACAGTTGTTCCTTAGAGGGAACAATGAATATTCCTTAGAGGGAACAACGACTGTTCCTTAGAGGGAACAACAACTGTTACTTGTAAGGAACAACAAAAAGAAAGAAAAAATTGGACGCAAAATTGTTGTTCCTTAGGGGGAACGACAGTTGTTCCTTAGAGGGAAAAACAAGAAAACGAATACACACGAAATTATTGTTCCTTAGAGGGAACAACAAGAAAACGAATACACACGAAATTATTGTTCCTTAGAGGGAACATCAGTTTTTTCTTAGAGGGAACAACAACTATTCCTTAAAGGGAACGACAACTATTCCTTAAAGGGAACATCAGCTATTCCTTAGATAGAATAGCGAGAAAACAAATACACACGAAACTGTTGTTCCTTAGAGGGAAAAGAAACTGTTCCTTAAAGGAAACAACACGAAAAGAAAAAAAATGGAAAATTGTTCACAAAATTTTTGTTCCTTAGAGGGAAGAGTGGCTATTCCTTAGAGGGAATAGTAGTTGTCCCTCAGATGGAATAACAACTGTTCCTTAGAGGGAACAACAAAAATAAAAAATTGCACTTGAAATTGTTGTTCCTTTAGAGGGAAAAGCGATTGTTCCGTAGAGAGAACAGTAGTTGTTCCTTAGATGGAACAACAACTATTCCTTAGAGGGAACAGTAAAAATAAAAAATTGCACACGAAATTGTTGTTCCTTTAGAGGGAACATCGGTTGTTCCTTGGAGGGAACAAAAGCTGTTCCTTAAAGGGGAAAAAAGTTGTTCCTTAAAGGGAACAACAAGAAAATCTACACATAAATTTGTTGTTCCTTAGAGGTAGTAGGAGCTATTCCTTAGAGGGAACAATAGTTGTTCCTTAAATCAAATAACTAGAAAAAGGAAAAAACAACTTATATACAATTTATACAAGCAAATTCAATCAAAATAGAAAGGAAAATTTATGTAGAAATTTCAAAAAAAAAAAATATTCACTGGGCCAGTGTTGTGGACAGGTTGACCTCCTAAGCAATAATTTGTATGGTGGAATCTTCCTGTAATTGTTGGCAAAAGGACTCACTCGTAAGCTGCTTTTGATAGAGTCGTACTCGATGTCCATTGGCTTTAAAAGAGTATCGAGACCCATCAATGGTGGCTAATATGAGGGTGCCATTATCATGCACCTATTGTATCTCATAAGGGCCTAACCATCTGGTTTGGAGTTTTTATGGGAAATCCTGGAACCTAGAATCATACAGGAGTTCCAAATGTCCTTTGTGGAAAACCTTCTTCTTGCTAAGGGCATCATGTCATTCCACTCTTTGTTGTTGGATCAATGCAGTATGTTCAAGAGTTGATAGTTGGATTTCATCCAATTCATTGATTTGATGTAGCATATTAATTTATGCTTCATTTTAGTCCAAGCCTACCTCCTGAGCTATCCTCAATGTCTAGATTTCAAATTCGATTGGGAAGATAGGTGCTTTGCCAAACACTGGCTGATATGGGGAATATCCCATGGTTTTTATCCATGTCATGTCGTATGCCCACAGGGCTTCTGGAAATTGGACAACCTGATCTCATATATGTGATGCAATTGTCTTTGTGAGTATTTCCTTGATTACTTTATTGGCGCTTTCTACCTAGCCATTTGCGTATGGGTGGTACGGAGTTGTGATTTTGTGTATGATATGATGATTTTTTAATGTTGCAACAATCTTATGGCCTATAAATTGTGGCCCTCCATCCGTGATTATTTCTCTAGGCAAGACATATCACATGAACAGTTGGAAAATAAAGTGGATTACTGAGTCCTCTATTTCCCTTGGTAATGCTTCTGCCTCCATCGATTTAGTCACATATTCTCTTGCAACTAGTATGTATGTCTTTTGATTAGATGATGGGTTTATTGGACCAATGGAATCTAATTTCCATCATTCGAAAGGTTCAATGACTAATTGCAGATGCAGCTGCATCTCATTAGACTGCCTAGGGCAGCCCATTCTTTGGCAACTGTCGCATTCTTCGACAAACTTCTTGGCGTCTTTAAAAATGGTGGGCCAATAATAGCCCATCTGTAAGACTTTGTTACCACTTCTGTGGTCTGCAAAATGACCACCGCAAGGTCCATCGTGGCAATCTTTCAGGATGTCGAAGACTTCGTCTTCTGTGACACATCTTCGAATGTGCATATTGGCCCCTGTATGAAATAAATATCCTCCGATCTAGGAGAATCGAGTGCTACGTTGTAATATTTGTTTTCATTCACTAGGTGTCAGGTGCTTGGGTAGTTTTCCCACTGCTAGGTAATTTGTGACATCCGTGTACCATGGTGTTTTCACGGTGACAACAAATAAGTGTTCATCAAGGAACTAGTCTTCTACTACTGCCAAGTCATCTGTCTTTGGCTTTCATGAAAGGAAGTCTACTAATGGATTTTCTTTTGCTGGTCAATCTTTGATTGTTATGTCGAATTCCTACAAAAGGGTAAACCATCTTGACACTCTTCCATTTGTAACAAGTTTATTAGCTAGATATTTAATAACAGAGTGATGAGTATACAAAACCACAGGGTATCCTGTTATATAATGTCTAAATTTATTGATAGCATAGATTATAGCCAAAAAATCTTTTTTAGTCATAGTATAATTTAATTCAACGGAAAATAGATTTTTGCTCATATAGTATATTGCATATGGCTTCTTATCTTCCTCCTGGTCGACAACTGCTCCAATGGTCGTGTCTGAAGAGTCAGACAAAATCTGGAATAGCAAATCCCAATTTGGGCCCCGTAATACTGGGGCTGTTGATACAAGACATTTTAAATCTTCAAAATAAATGTCACATTTGTTAGTCCAAATGAAATCGATATTTCCTATTAATCCATATAATGGTGCAGGAATTTGAGAAAAAATCTTTATAAATATTCTATAATAGCGAGAAAATACCAAGAAACTATGTACCTCAGTTTGTGTGGAAGGGGTAGGTATTAAAATAATTATCTGAATTTTTTCTGGATCTACCTAAATTCCAGCTACTGAGATATAGTGACCCAGGATGAGGCCCTCGGTCATCATCATGTGGCATTTTTCATGGCTTAAGTAGAGCTTGGTAGCAATGAATCTTTGCAGAAATTTTTCTAATGTTTGTAGTGTTGGCTCAAAGTCATCTCCATAAGGTGTAAAGTCATCCATGTACACCTCGAGACATTCATTTATCAGATCTGAAAAAATGCTAAGTATAGCCCTCTAGAATGCGACAGGTGCATTGCACAGCCCAAAAGGTAAGATCCTGTAAGAAAACATCCCCCAAGGGCATGTAAAGGTAGTATTATCTTAGTCTTCAGGGGCAATTTGAATTTGATTGTATCCGTTGAAGCCATATAGGAAAGAAAATAATTTTTTTCCTGCCAATGTCTAAGACATGGTCAATGAACAAAAGGGGAAAATGGTCTTTTTGGGTTTCTCTATTAAGCTCTCTATAGTCAACACATATACGCTACTTTCCATTCTTTTTAGGCACCACTACTAATGGAGAGACCCATTTGCTGTTAGACATAGGATAGATGAAATTTACATATAATAGTTTTTGTAGTTCAACTTTAACAATATCTTTAAGGTGAGGGTTTAACCTCCGTTGAGGTTGTTGAATGGGCCTAGTATCTTCTCTATATAAATGTGGTGCATTCATAATTGGGGATTAATCCCTTTCATGTATAGGTAATCCCATGTGAAAGCCTCCTTATATTTTATTAGAAGTTGAACAAGCTTCTACTCCTGGTCAACAATTAGGTTTTTGTTATTTTAAAGTTTTTCCTGGCTCAATTTCTATGGTTTTGTTGTTATAAATAGAAGTTGTTGGTACTGATTGGTCGTTAATATATTTTAAGGGATCTTTTTCAATTTTGTATCAAGGGCTACTTTAATCACGTGACATTTTGGATGGTATATGACATCTGTTTGGTTAATGTAAGTGTTAATGATGTCATCCTCTGTTTGATCCTTGAATTCAGGATCATCTTCTATAGTTAGCGACGATCTAATGTTTTTAGTTAGATATGATACAGGTTGTTTTCTCGTTTTTATTATTGTTTAACTTGGCTGAGCTGGAGGATATAAGGCTAAACTCTTCACATTGCTTCCTCTTGCTATGGTCATGTTGCCTTTTCGACAGCTTATGTAAGCATCTGCGGTTGCTAGCTAAGGTCTACCTAGAATTAGGGGATATCCGTCAAGCCGGTTTCCAAGATAGATGATCAAAAAATCTGCTAGGTATTCCCAAGAATCTACAGACTCCATTACATCTTGTAATGTGCCTTCTGGTTTAACTACAGATCGATCAACCAGTTCCAACAAGGTTGTGGTTGGGTCCAAGGATGTAATGAGAAGCTTTTGACAAGTTGTTGTTGTAAGAATGTTGATTTCAACTCCTAGGTCGAGTAATGCATTTGGGAAGGAGCATCAATTTATTTGCACCATGACTATAGGGTTTCCTAGGTCCTCACATTTTACAAGTGTTTCTTTGCTTGGTAGTAAATTAGATTAAGTACCAACTACATGGACAGTTGGAGTTGTTTTTATATTCATCTTCGACTTTTTTGTACACAATTCCTTCATAGTTTTGGCATAAATTTCAATGTCCTAAATATCCTAGAGGAGACGTATCTTTACACACAAATTTTTCAATTCTCCCTGAAGATCAAAATTGAGATATTTAATTGGGCAGGGTATGATTAATCTTTCTAGGAATGGTGGAGAAGAGGTGATCATTTGATCGTGAGTTTTCTGTTTAACCATGTTCTCCACTTGTGGTGCTTGTTCTACAGGTAACAGGTCTTCAATTTGTATATTTGTATTCCCCTTTGATTCTATTATCCATCCAGACCTTAATTGAAGCTCATTACACTCCCTCATCTCGGTTTCTCGCTCTGGTCCTTCAATAATTTGCACAGATTGTACCAGTTTGTTGTTGGGGTTCAGGTTGGGTTGGGCTAGGAGTTGCGGTCGTAGGTTGGTCTAAGGGGTCTGTTGCAACGTGTAGGGTGTTGGCAGTGTGGGTTGACATAGGGGGATTGTTCCTACTGGTTGGTTTGTAGGTCTTTGCCACCTTGACTGCCAATTATGGTTTTGTGAAGTGGATGGTGACCATTGAGATTGATATGCATTATTCTGCCAGAACGGTGGGAAGTAAGAGGAATTTGGCCAATTATTATTTTGATTTGATTTGTTGGGCCAATGTGGCATAGAGAATGGTTGTTGTAACCAATTGGAAAAAGGTGGTTGGTTTTGCCACATGGCTCCTGGGTATTGTTGTGAATTATATTGTGAGGGTTGAAAGAAAGAAGATGGTTCATTAGGCATACTTGTTTGTCGTGGTTTCCATTGGCAATGTTGATTTAGTAGGTAGACTGGTTCTGTTTCTTCCTTTGCCTCCTTATAGATGGCATTTAACCATGGGAGTGATGGGCAACTTTCTGTGCCATGATCTTTAGTACATATGGCACAAATTTGCACCATATCAAGTGGGCACTCTTTGTGACTATGCTTCATCCTGCATCTAGGAATATCACCAAGTTTTGTTTTGCTTCAACCTACTTTTGCTTGGCTTACATAATTTCTAATTGCATTGTAAGAGTTCGCAAAATATCTATTTTGAAATCCTCTAGTAGGTTGCTAATTTCTGAACGAGTTATACCTCCACAAGGGATTTTGTTGTCCCTGGTGGTCATATTGCTTTCTGCTAGTTTCAATGTCATACTACCTCTCTAGCACCTGATGCACAATTTAATAATGTCAGCGTAATCTTCTTGATATATACCACCTTTACCCATAATATTTAATGTCTCTATCCATTTTCCATTCATCCCTTTAATAGTGTAGTTTTTAGCACATTATCAGGTAAAGGTAGAGTTGCATAGGGAGACTACTGGAGGTTATATTGAAAATGCTCCACATATTCTTCGAACATTTCACTCAATCTTTCTACCATTTGGAATATTGTGTATTTTAATTCCCTAGATCTACAATAGTCCTGATATTTTTAAGGAAAGCGGTTTTCATTTGATTCCAATCATTTATTGTGCCTCCACCTAATCCCATAAACCATTATAAGGCTGCTCCTTTTAATGTAGAGGGAAACAATTTTAGTTTTTGGGGGTCAGTGGTATAATCATAACCCCGACATAGTACATCAAATTCAAACTGGAAGGCATCTGGATCCTCTGATCTCATTTGATGAAAGGTGGGCATATTTTTCAGAGGGATATCTTTCATGGGTGTGTTGATAGCTGCGTCAATGATGGGATACTGTAGTTTAGAGGTCTGGGGTGTTTGTGGGTTATTGGCCATTTGATCAAATGTATGCCAGTACCCTTCTAGGATCTCTAGAGAGTTATTCCTAGGATGATTAGAAGGGGTGGGAATGATCTTAACAACGCTCCTTCAATCATGGATATTGGGTGTTCCTTGTTGAATAACTACCTGACGAGATATTGGCTTCTCTGTTTCCCCTATTTCTCCTCTTCCTTCACGAATATTTAAATAATTCCCTTCTTGTGAAGAAATTGGGCATGAATTTTCAATTTCTTGGAAACTCTTCTCAGTCCCTACTATTTTTCTGTGGACCTCAGCATAGGCGATAGATGGTGAGCCTGTAGCCCAAAGGGAGACAGTGGGTTTCCTGGAAGCAACGTTTCTAGGAGCTACTGATGGCTAAGACATGACTTTCTTTAAGATATCATCTATGAAAGTTGATTGTCCAAGGGTCACCAATCCCTTAGATCTCTCGGGTTTGGGTAGTGGAATTGGATTGTTTTAGAGTTTTTCCTTCTTAGTCATTCATGCAAAAAATTCAAATATTTATCTCTACCCTAAGTTCCTATCAATTCTGCTAGAAAGCGGGCATGCGAGCAGGAATTTTACGTGCTCCATATGTAGGTTCTTACCTTTCATTTTTAATACCCTGGTCTTTCTTAATAGACAAGAAGCAAATACCTACATCAATTTTTGGTCATTATGTTGAAAAATGGGTGAAGGAGCAAGCACTTTACTTGCTTGTTACATAGGTTCTTACCTTCTGTTTTCAATACCCAATTCTTCTTCAAAATCATTTATCAGATGTACATTACACTTTAGAAATGACTACACTCTCCTCAGCAACGATGCCAAAATGTTGGTCGATAAAAGGTTCCTTTTAAAACTCCTAATTATCCTCACATTAATTATCAATCTGGGCAAGTCTTCTTATTTCAAGAGTGTACACAGTATGTGGCTGCTATTTAATTCAGAGTAATGTTTCCTAGATTGCAATATAGATCTTCAAATACAAGAGTAAACGGATACATCTAGTAAATTCCAATTTCAATTAAATAACTCAATCTCCTAATAAACTCAAATCCTACATTCATCAATAAGAGTAACATTAGTTGAGAGTACACTAGTGATAACTCATCCCTCTTTAACTGACTCAGTCTAAATCAAACCCAGTCTTCAATAAATAATCTAAACAACAAATTATATCAATCTGGGAGTTTCAACAACGATATTTAATACTCTTTACACTTCATTAAATCTAGTAGAATATTTATCTGAATAACTCAATCCAAAATGAAACTAAATTTTACCAATACTGTAGATTATATAAATCAAAGATACTCTCTCAATACTAGAAAATAATAAATAGCGAAAACGATAAAATCACAGAAACCAAGAATACTATCAAACCATCACACTTGTGAGAATTGGAAATGTATGACACAAGAAAAGCAGTTAAATCCACCAGAGGCCTAATCTGAATTGGATCTTTGGATCCATAAAAGACTATCAAAGAACCATGACTGTATTAGGTCGGGACAAATGTCTAAGAATCCGCAAGGATGAAGATTCATTAGGTTCTAAACAAGATAAAGAAGATGAGTCTCATTCCCATGACCACTCAAAATGAAAAGGGAAAGAGGAAAGCTTTCTCACACCTCCTAATAGCCCTGTGCATAATAAGAAAGCATATTTGATTAAGCTAGATGTTAAATTTGATTTTCCTATATATGATGGAGAGCTAAATGTTGAAAAGTTAGACAATTGGATTAGACAAATTGATGTGTATCGCAGAGTATAGAACATCAAATCAAACAAGAGTAAAACTCATCTGCAAAGCCTATGCCTAGGAGGCACTGCCTTGGTTTGGTGGGAAGGCAGAACCCAAGGTGATATGAAAAAACATGGTAAGGCCATCTCAGTCTGGAGTGAATTTGTTTCTGCAATCAAAAAGAAATTTTATCCATTGGCCTAGGCCCGATAAATTCCTTCTTGAGAAACTCCTGCACCTGCTTCTTGATTTCAACATTATCTAAAGCAGACAACCTATACACCCCAATGTTAGGCAATGGAACATCTTGCTGCAGAATAATATCATGTACTATTTAGTTTTTGGGTGGTAGACCTTTAGGTTCCCGAAAGAGGACATCATACATTGAAACAATATTTCTTATATCAATTTGTTGTTGAGCATTACAACCCTCAAATACATTGGTTTTATTAGGTTCCTTTTCCTTTACAACCATTAGTACGAATTGTTTGCATGAATTTATCATTCTTTTCATCTACCCAGAATTTATGAGAGTATAACTTTTCTTGAGTTTGTGAGCTCTTAAGAAGTATTTGATTCCATATTTAACAAGTAGATACTTTTTCTCAACTCTATAGAAAATAGCCTTTCTATCATACAAGTAAGGACTTCCTAAAACAATTCCACATATATCCGAAGGAATTATGTCTAACTCAACCTCATCTACAAATGCTGACCCAAAAGAAAACTTGGGTTTGCACTGTCTAGTCACTTGCAATTGTGCTATATCATTCAACCATCCTAATGGGTATGGTTTCTTGTGAGGTGTAGTTGCTAATCCCAATTTCTTTACAATTGCTTCAAAAATCAAATTTACTTGTGAGCCACTACCAAACAAAGCATCAATCTTTTGATGTTTGGAAATAACTCAAATATGAAAAAGCTCATGTATTTTTCTCTCATGTTCTTCATCAATAATAGTTTGAGCAGAATTACTAGTAGATGCTTTAGAATTCTTACCTTTTATACCTGTGGCTGCAACGATTGTTTCATCTCCCGAGTCTGATCCCAAATCTTTCTGAATAGCTGCAACAATATTCTTCTTCTTGCCCTCAGACTTCTTAGGTCTTAGCTCTGGATGCAGAATCCAACAGTGCTCATCATCATGCTCCTCCTTTTTACAATGAGTGCATGAAGCTTTGCCTTTCTGTGTAGTGTTATCCTTCCTTGCTTTCCACTTCTGGTTTCTTTTCTCCTTGCTCCTACTTACAGTGGGTTGGGATGGTCCCCCAAATTATGGATTTCCATTCTTTCCTCTAGCTTCTAGATGAGTAGCTTGTACAGATACCTCATCTATTCTAGTGGGATTAAACATGAGGATGGTATGCCTCATGTAGCTGTGTAGACCACCAATGTACTTCAAAAGAGTCTCTTGTGAGTCTAATGAGATACCCAACATCAATGCTCTCTTTCTGAACTCTTGAGTATACCCTTGCACACTTTTCCCTTTCAACTGCCGAAGAGTTTTCCAACTCATCATGGCTTGTTGCATGTAGGCCAATGGATAAAATTACTTTTTGATTGCAAAATCAAATTCACTCCAGACAAAGATGGCCTTACCATTTTTTTTCATATCACCTTGGGTTCTTCCTTCCCACCAAACCAAGGCAGTGCCTCCTAGGCGTAGGCTTTGTAGATGAATTTTACTCTTGTTTTATTTGATGTTCTATACTCTGCGATACACATCAATTTGTCTAATCCAATTGTCTAACTTTTCAACATTTAGCTCTCCATCATATATAGGAAAATCAAATTTAACATCTAGCTTAATCAAATATGCTTTCTTATTATGCACAGGGCTATTAGGAGGTGTGAGAAAGCTTTCCTCTTTCCCTTTTCATTTTGAGTGGTCATGGGAATGAGACTCATCTTCTTCTTTATCTTGTTTAGAACCTAATGAATCTTCATCCTTGCGCTTTCTAAAGTCCCTATACATTTCTTCTACCATATACTTTATAGCTAGGAAAATCTCTACGAATTGAGGGTCTGGCCCCATAGAACCTTCCTTTGACATTGTCTTCTGAGGATAGACTCTCCCAATTTCAGGATTAGTTTCCACCAACTCCCCTTCTCCTAATTGGAGCTTTGATCTAGTGAGAATTCAATAGCTAAACCAACACAAGCTTGTCTAACCTTACAGCCTAGAGCTTTGATACCACTTGATCTGATATTCGCCTTATGAGTGACACCAGTTGAAGATTTATTAAACAAAGGTATTACAAAATCATGTGCTAATGTGTGTGTTCTATGTTATTTAAGCAATGTATCGATTAGATTGACAATACGCAGACATTTAAGTGGAAAGACAGCAGAGAAATACAGTAAGCAAACACAAAGACACAAGAATTTTAATAAGGAGTTCACCCTATTCTCCAGGGCTACATCTCGGGTCTAGCTTTCAGTGGTGGCCTTGTTTTATTATGTATTAAGCAGAAAATTATAGTACAAGGACTCAACGTGGGTTCTCCTAAAGTAGGTTTGCTTGGCAAGGTGGTTCTTAGATTCCTTAAGCCATTGGAGTACACAGACTCTTCTTCTTCCTATTAACTCTGTGACCTTTTGGTCTACAGTGGAAAGATCCAAATGTGGTGCTCAGTCCAGACAGATTCCTCTATGGGATGGCTTGAATTTATCAAGCTCGGGTGCTCGACGCTGCCGCTGGTCAGCTCGGCCCTCTGTCTATTTTTGCTTTTGCTTTACTACCTTATTTTCCGATTTCTATCTCTCAGTGTTCAGTCCTCCTCTCGGGGTTTGTTCTGACTGATTCAACTATCCTATTTCTTTTCATTATTCATGGCTTTGAAGCTATTTGAACTCATGTTTGTTCGGTTCCTCTTCTGCCTTTGTCGATTCACCTTCTACAACTACGCTTGGAGTTCCCTGTTCCGTGTCAGCATGAACGCTCAAGAAGTGGCCACTTTTCCTTCTCTAAACAGCGCCAGCTCGCTTCGTCGGTTCGCTTCTTAAGTTACTTCGTGGATGAAGTCTTTGGTCCACCATGGTGGTCAAATTGATTCCAAATCTTTACTAATCGCGGCGTATTCCTTCATCGTTTCCGCTTCCTCCATCGGGCGTGATCTCACCCGTCCGATTTGGGTCACCCAGATCCAACGTCATATGCATGTCCTACACAGTTGACTTGCTCAACCGATAACGCGCCATAAACGGTGGTTTTCTCTCACCTCCACTTGCCATGCGTCGATTTTTGAGTGGGATTGCTCCGCTTCCATACAAAAACTCTTACCATTCGAGGGCACCCCAATCAATACCGCTGAATTCCAGAGTGAATGTCACATCTTTGCACATTTAGCGCTTTTTGACTTTTCCGCCTGCAGTTCTCCAAATCACCATGTGTCTAAGTGCTCAGGCTTCCTCCATTTCGGCCTTGTTTGCCCAATGATGTGTGATTAATGCTAATCACGCATCAAAATCTGCCTCCTTTTCCCGATCCGAGGCTCCTAGGGGCTATTTGACCTCCTACCCAGTCTCCATGGGCCTGAGACAGTGTGAATTAGAAAGCGCAAGGATGAAGATTCATTAGGTTCTAAACAAGATAAAGAAGAAGATGAGTCTCATTCCCATGACCACTCAAAATGAAAAGGGAAAGAGGAAAGCTTTCTCACACCTACTAATAGCCCTGTGCATAATAAGAAAGCATATTTGATTATGCTAGATGTTAAATTTGATTTTCCTATATATGATGGAGAGCTAAATGTTGAAAAGTTAGACAATTGGATTAGACAAATTGATGTGTATCGCAGAGTATAGAACATCAAATCAAACAAGAGTAAAATTCATCTGCAAAGCCTACGCCTAGGAGGCACTGCCTTGGTTTGGTGGGAAGGCAGAACCCAAGGTGATATGAAAAAACATGGTAAGGCCATCTCTGTCTGGAGTGAATTTGTTTCTGCAATCAAAAAGAAATTTTATCCATTGGCCTACATGCAACAAGCCATGATGAGTTGGAAAACTCTTCGGTAGTTGAAAGGGAAAAGTGTGCAAGGGTATACTCAAGAGTTCAGAAAGAGAGCATTGATGCTGGGTATCTCATTAGACTCACCAGAGACTCTTTTGAAGTACATTGGTGGTCTACACAACTACATGAGGCATACCATCCTCATGTTTAATCCCACTAGAATAGATGAGGTATCTGTACAAGCTACTCATCTAGAAGCTAGAGGAAAGAATGGAAATCCATAATTTGGGGGACCATCCCAACCCACTGTAAATAGGAGCAAGGAGAAAATAAAGCAGAAGTGGAAAGCAAGGAAGGCTAACACTGCACAGAAAGGCAAAGCTTCATGCACTCATTGTAAAAAGGAGGAGCATGATGACGAGCACTGTTGGATTCTGCATCCAGAGCTAAGACCTAAGAAGTCCAAGGGCAAGAAGAAGAATATTGTTGCAGCTATTCAGAAAGATTTGGGATCAAACTCGGGAGATGAAACAATCATTGCAGCCACAGGTAAAAAAGTTAAGAATTCTAAAGCATCTACTAGTAATTCTGCTCAAACTATTATTGATGAAGAACATGAGGGAAAAATACATGAGCTTTTTCATATTTGAGTTATTTCCAAACATCAAAAGATTGATGCTTTGTTTGGTAGTGGCTCACAAGTAAATTTTATTTCTGAAGCAATTGTAAAGAAATTGGGATTAGCAACTACACCTCACAAGAAACCATACCCATTAGGATGGTTGAATGATATAGCACAATTGCAAGTGACTAGACAGTGAAAACTCAAGTTTTCTTTTGGGTCAGCATTTGTAGATGAGGTTGAGTTAGACATAATTCCTTTGGATATATGTGGAATTGTTTTAGGAAGTCCTTACTTGTATGATAGAAAGGCTATTTTCTATAGATCTGAGAAAAAGTATCTACTTGTTAAATATGGAATCAAATACTTCGTAAGAGCTCACAAACTCAAGAAAAATTATACTCTCATAAATTCTGTGTAGATGAAAAGAATGATAAATTCATGCAAACAATTCTTACTAATGGTTGTAAAGGAAAAGGAACCTGATAAAACCAATGTGTTTGAGGGCTGTAATGCTCAACAACAAATTGATATAGGAAATATTGTTTCAAAGTATGATGTCCTCTTTCGGGAACCTAAAGGTCTGCCACCCAAAAACTAAATAGTACATGATATTATTTTGCAGCAAGATGTTCCATTGCCTAACATTGGGGTGTATAGGTTGTCTGCTTTAGATAATGCTGAAATCAAGAAGCAGGTGCAGGAGTTGCTCAAGAAGGAATTTATCGGGCCTAGCACATCACCATGTGGGTCACTAATCGTTTTGGTGAGAAAGAAAGATGGCTCGTGGAGAATGTGCATTGAATACCAAGCACTGAATAATATAACAATAAAAAATCATTATCCCCTTCCTTGCATACATGATCTTTTAGATCAATTGAAGGAAGTTGTTTATTTCACTAAGCTATATTTTCATAGTGGATACCATCAGGTCAGCGTTGCAGAGAAAGATGCATGGGAGACTACTTTCAAAACAAAGCAGGGATTATATGAGTGGTTGGTTATGCCTTTTGGCTTGACCAATGCTCCTGCTAATTTCATGAGATTAATGAATGAAGTAATTAGACATTTTTTTGATGATTTTGTTATTATGTATCTAGATGACATTCTGATTTTTAGTAAAATGTAGGAAGAACACTTAAAGAATGTTAAGTAGACATTAGATGTTTTGAAAAGAGAAGAAATTTATGTTAACCTCTCAAAATGTGAATTTGGCAAAACATCTCTAAATTATTTGGGTCATATAGTAGGGGGAGCTGAATTGAAAATAGATCCCTCTGAAGTGGCAGTCATTGTAAACTGGCCTAAACCCAAGTCTGCTACAGAAGTGAGAAGATTCTTAGGAGTAGCACAATATTGGAGGAAGTTCATTTCTAATTTTTCCTCAATTGCAGCTCCCTTACATGCTTTGACAGGATTGAACAAGGTGTTTCAGTGGGGAGGCAAACATCAGAGAGCCTTTGACACCTTGAAAGAAAAGATCAGTACAACACCTGTAGTAGCACTGCCAGATCTACAAATACCATTTGAAATCCAAACAAATGGCAATGACTATGCCATGGGAGAAGTGTTGACACAACACGGTAAACCCATATGTTATCATTCTGAGACTTTTAATCCTGCAGCAGTTAAGTATCCTACATATGATAAAGAATTGTATGCATTAGTTTAGAGCATGAAAAAGTGGAAACATTACTTAATGGGCAAAGAGACAGTAATACATATTGATCATCAACCACTTCAATATCTACACTCCCAAACTAAGTTGCAGCAATCAAGACATTACAGATGGATGGGCTTTCTACAACAGTTTCATTTAGTCACCAGATATAAAAAGGGCATACATAACAATGTTGCAGACATGTTATCTAAACCCATTATAAATGCATCTACCATACTTAAGCATAATTCTGTGCTACATGAAAGCTACATAGAGCAATATGCTCAGGATATGGACTTTAAAGATGTATATGCAACTTTGAGTCAAGGCAAAAAGGTAGAAGAATTGGACTATCATGTGAAGGACCAACTCTTATATCATTGTGGGAAAATCTGCATTCCACAAATAGAGAGAGTAAAGATAATTACAGAGGCAGACACTTCTCTGGTATCAGGTCACTTTGGGGTAAGTAAAACAGTTGCACAACTGCAAAGATTTTGTTATTGGCCGAAAATGAATGAGACAGTTTCTAGATATGTAAGAGGGTGCACTATGTGTGCTAAAAGCAAGCCAAACAATAGAAAACTAGGCTTCTACACTTCTTTACCAGTTCCTTCTCACCCTTGGGAAAGTGTTTCAATGGATTTTGTTGGAGGACTGCCTAAATCTAGGAAAGGTCATGATTATCTATATGTGGATGTGGATAGGTTCAACAAAATGTGTATTTTGATACCTTGTAATAAATAGATTACAGTTGAACAAACTGCAAAATTATTCTTTGAACATGTGTGGGTTAATTTTGGATTACCCACTTCTATTGTATCTAATTGAGACATCCGATTTGTGGGGAAGTTTTAGTCAAGTCTGTGGGAACTAATGGACACCCAGCTGAAGAAAAGCATAGATTTTCATCCACAAACCGATGGCTAGATAGAAATAGTTAACAGGACAGTGATCCAGCTACTCAAGGGATATTGCAGCAAACATCCTAAGCTTTGGGATGAACATTTGTGTTACGAGCAACATGCTTACAATAGAGTCAAACACTCTTCTACATAGAGATCTCCTTTTGAGACCTGTTATGGTTTCATAAGAAGGTCTCCTTTGGATTTTGTCTTTGGTAAAGATACCATGGTTGATGGACATAGTGATGTGGAAAAGGCAACTAGGTTCATTGAATAGATCCAGGAGATCCACCAGGCAGTACAGGAACAACTAGAAAAGAGCCAAGCTAAATACAAGGCTAGGCATGACAAGCATCGGATGGAGCATAGTTTTTAAGTTAGAGACCAGGTCTGGCTGTATATCATCAAGGACAGGATGCAAGGTGAAGGTAAAATGTTAAAGCCTATCAGGTATGAACCTTTTACGATACTTGAGAATATTTGTGAGAATGCTTTTCGCCTTGATATACCAGCTTACATGCACATCTACTTAGTCGTAAATGTAGATTTCTTGAGATTGTTTGAACCTTCAATGATTGAGGATCCTGAAGAGAAAAGCTAATTGCCTTCTATTGATGACCTACTACCTGAATATCTTAATGAATTACAGGAAGACACGGTCTTGGAGGGGAAGGTAAGGATGAAACACAAAGCAAATATTGAGTACCTTAGAATTGGACTCAAAGGTTCAAAGCCAAGCAGTGCAAAGTGGATTGGGATTGGACAAGTGAGACAACAGTATCCTCACTTGTCGATGCTTGATAGAAAACCAACTTTTGGTGGTCCAAAAGTTTTTTTAGTGGGAAGGTCGTGATGTGAATTGGATCCATAAAAGACTATCAAAGAACCATGATGGTATCAGGTCAGGAAAAATCTCTAAGAATTTAGAATCGTGATCAAAAACACCCTTGAACCGGTGGCAATGGTAGCTAGCATGGAATGACGAGGACCTCAGTTAAATCATGCTGACTGAGGCCCATGGAGACTGTACAGGAGGTCAAATAGCCTCTAGGAGCCCGAGATCAGGAAAAGGAGGTGGATTTTGATGCGCGCATCTCTAGGCGAACAATGCCAAAATGGAGGAAGCTCAAGCACTTGGATGGATGGCAAACCAGAGAACCGCAAGCGAAAGAGTCAAAAAGTGCTAAACATGCAAAGGCGAGACCCGCACTCTAGAAACCAATGGTATTGATCGGGGTGCCCTCAAATGGTAAGGGGTTTTGGATGGAAGCAGAGCAATCCCACTCAACAATCAACACGTGGCTAGCGGAGGTGAGAGAAAATTGCCATTGATCGCGTGTTATTGGTCGAGCAAGTCAACCGCGTGGGACGTGCATATGACGTTGGATCTGGGGGACCCAGATCAGACGGCTAATATTTCACCTGATGGAGGAAGAAGAATCGAGGAAGGAATACGCCATGATTTGTAAAGATGTGGGATCCATTTGACCACCATGGTGGAGGAAATACTTCATCCACGATGTAACTAAAGAAGTGAACCAACAAAGTGGGCTGGCATTATTTAGAGGAGGACAAGTGGCCACTCCCTGAGCATTCATGCTGATGATGAATAGGGAACTCCAAGCGCAACTGTAGTAGGTGAATCGATAGAGGTGGAAGAGGAACCAAACAGACATGAGTTCGAATGGCTTCAAAGCCATGAACGACAAAAAGAAACAGGATATTGGAGTCAATCAGAATGAACCCTGAGAGGAGGACTAAACACTGAGAGACAGAAATCAGAAAAGAAGGTAGTAAAGCAAAAGCCGAAAGAGACAGAGGGCCAAGCTGAATAGCGACAGCATCGAGCAACAGAGCTTGAGAAATTCAATCCATCCCATAGAGGAATCTGTTTGGATCGAGGACCAGATTTGGCTCTTTCCACTGTAGACCAGAAGGTCACAGAGCTGGTAGGAAGAGGAAGAGTCTGTGTACTCTAGTGGCTTGGGGAATCCAAGAACCACCCTACCAAGCAAACCTGCTTCAGGAGAACTCACATTGAGTCCCTGTATTGTAATTCTCTGCTTAAGACACAATAAAACAAGGCCACCACTGAAAACTGGACCTTAGATGTAGCCCTGGAGAATAGGGTGAACTCCTTATTAAAATTCTTGTGTCTTTGTGTTTGCTCACTATATTTTTCTATTATCTTTCCATTTAAATGTCTGTGTATTGCCAATCTGATCGATCCGTTACTTAAATAACGCAGAACACACACACGAGAACATGAGTCTGTAATACCTTTGTTTAATAAATCATCAACTAGTGTCACTCATAGGGTGAATATTAGATCAAGGCCGGGCCCTTAGCCGCTAGTGAACACTGCTAGGTTACTTCAGGAAATGCGAGGGAACAACAACCTTACTTATATATTAATCATCAAGCTGAATAGGAATTACAATATATTTGTGTTGTCCTTCAAAAGAGAGAGTCTGTAATTACAACTACAATTTCAATAATACAGAAATTCCTCCTCTTTTCCCTCTTACAAAATGTCTCCTTTTATAATAGGAAAGGGTAAAAAGATAAATGATAAACGTGATCGAGTTTCGCAACAGTTTTCCATCTTCAGACATCATTTTCTTTATTGTGCTGATTCTTCTAATTTTCTTTTGGCCTTATCTATAACCACCACATTCCTTCCTTAGCTTGTTGATGTTTGTTGTTGCTTCATTTGGGACAACATTTGTCGCTTTTGTTGTTTTCCTACTTAAAGAAAGGGAATAATTAGCTAAGTCATAACTGAAAATAATTCCTTCATTTCTTATCATAATTCCTTAATAGATTAACTCATTAAGATATAGAAAAGATAAGAATAAAGGAAAAGGATGATGATTTTAATAGTAAATGCATACCTTTTCCATGACTCAACACATAGAATACTGGAGGACGTGGGTGCTTGATCTAGGGAATGCACAAGGTAGAATTATGCAATTCAAACACACCTTGTACTTGTACTTCTTGATGAAAAGTCTGCTTGGCAAAGCGATGGAACAAATCACTATGGGGATAGTAGTCACAATGCAGGGCCTACCCTGTTATAAAAAAGACATGGAGAAAATCCTATTTCAGTTGCACGAAGAAGACATCAGGATGGATCGTATTGAGAGACACATCCCTTGCATCGTGGAGTTGTATGGCATGCCAGGGGAAACTACTGAATATCCTACTCCTATACCATCTATCTATGATGAGTATAATGTTTAGAAAGACTAGTTTCATTATGCTTAGTTTTTGTTTATGCGGGTAGCTTTCAAATTTTATGTTTGGTATGTTAGTTGGTATATTTATAGTATTTGGACATGAGACTGAGACCTACATAGATCTGCTAGAAATATTGAAGCAATTTTGTTTTTGGATGGCATATAATTTTGACCGATGGCTAACAAACTTGGTTTCCCCTCGGGGCAAGTTAAGGCCACTCGGTAAATCTGTGTGGTGTAAATTTGCCTAATATATAATAGAAAATGGATGGACCAACCAAGATTTACAATAATAATAATAATAATAATAAATAATAATAATATTTGGGTCTACTTATGAAAACTACCTTGTGGCATGATTAGGTTGTTAATATGTTGTTTCCATTTCTTTATTTTCTAATCATAAATATTCCAAATTTCTTTTATTTTTCTTCTTGTTTTTGATGAGGGATTCCATAAGGCCCTCCTTACGAGAAGTATTCCCCCATTAGCTTCAGCACATTATCTAGGAGGAGGACTAGGGTTTATTACAGTACCTTGAGACTTACATGCATTAATGGAAATTTTTCTCACAGGAAATTAGCGGGAATACATTAATCTCTTATGCTTATGATATCCTACAACTAGCTTGACTTTAACACATTTATTTGTACCTCACAAGATGTACTGAGGTAACTTCACTTCCATAAACATTGAAGTTTGAAAACCCCATGGTGCTTAACAACAAACATCAATGATTAGTAGTGCAATGATTATATCACATGGTCGACTTCAACTCATTCATACATGGTCATGTGAAGAATTTTTACCTTTTTTTAAGATGCATACTACAATATTTAAGGCTGGTAAGAGAAGTTACATAAATTCATTGTGAGAATTGTGATGAGAGTCTCTACCTGCAACAACATTTTCTCATATAGAGGTTTATCAATGACAACCAAAGTAAGAAATTAGAATTAGATTCACTTGACAAAGTCCAGTGTAGTGCCAAGTTTATTTCTGGAGTCATCAAGTCCAACCTTTCTTTAAGATATAACAGTTACTACATGAAGATTCAATTTTGGATAGCCCACATTTCCTGGTAACATTGAGTTAGAGTTGCATGATCGAGATGGATTATTCCCATAACTACTAGACAGGTGGACATAACTTCAAGGTGTGTGGTATATTTAAAACTATAAGAATTTCTAAGTAAATATGTGTTGGTAAACAAGACTCCCAAGGTACTTAAGGTAATCGTGATAGGAAGTTTTTACTTCAATGCATGAATTAATTATGAAGGAGTCACTAATTTTTACCAATATCATCATACTTGAGATTTAAGTTTATTATCTTTTCACCTTATCCTATAATGATGGATGCTACATGTGTAGTTTCCCCATGCAATCTCATTATTGGAGTTAAGTTTCCCTTTCTGGATTATTCTTCCTCAAAATAGAAACCTCCTGCTTTCACCCTTTTCGTTATCACTTTTTTACACTTGAACTTACAGGGAGCCTAGGTTTACAATTATTCCCATATGAAGGATGATATGGAACCAGAAACTCTAGTGATATAATTTAAAGTGATGAGAGCCTTTGCAAATAAATTTGACACGAGAGTGGCTCGTTTCAATGAGTTGGAGTTATTTTTCACATAGCAATCTATTGCACAATGTATAGGACTTCTATAGGAGTCGATTGTTGGTACAAAGGCATAGTTATGGAGTTTGATTGTGACTAGTTTATGATACCTAAGAAGAAAGGCCTAAATTGGAGCATGGGAATACTATAGGCATGGGTGAAGAAGAAGTAGCATGAAACCTTGTATATTGTACATAAATATGTTACCTATTAAGGTATATGTACCGTCTCTTTCCAGTATCACTGTAAATTTATGGGTTTTTTTAAGGATAACTAGAAAATGAATTTCCCTTCAATTATATATGATGGGATTTTGAGTGTAATCATGAGTAAAAATAATGTGATGGATAGAGACGAAAGTAATATATATAACTCTATATTTCCATTGATCTTACCCTTATCCTACAACTTAAATATTATTTAATATGCTAAATAATATATATCATATAGCATTTCAAGACATAAATACAAGAAATATAATTAATTTGATTAAATATTTAATCAAAATATTTTTTTTTAAACATATCTCATATAATATTCATTGTTTCTACAATACATACAAGAGTAACAACTTCATACTCTTCACCAGTGAATAAGTATTCAATAGTATATAAGATCATTAACAGAAAAACAATAAAGAAAACATGCGAGTGTTATCAAATATAAACACAATGATAAAATAAGGCTAATAGTACACAATAGATCAATGCTCTGATCATGGAAGGAAAGCAGTCTTGGTTCCTCCTTCCTATTAAGATACTTAGATACAATAGCACGAGTCTCTTAAGTTTCCTCACAACAATTGAGAACCTCTTTCTAAATACATGAAATCAATATTTATAAATAAAAATATATATTACAAAAAATTTGAATACTTAAAATTCTCAAGAGATTCAAATAACCTTCATTAATATAAAAGTAAAAGCAGAAATAGAGTTTGTTCGAACCAATCATCCAGAATGAGAAGCCTTTTGTGCTTTCGTTTGTTGCCTAATTTCATAAATATCCATTATGGACTTTAATTCTAGAGGATGAGTTGGGTTTAGCTGCATCCACACTGCATAAATCACATCGGAGAGTGTTGAAAGCATGTGGACAGTAATATTTGTCAAAAATCATAACATAAGCCATTGGTTGTGTGCTTTAATGAATTTTTCCCAATAGTGTTCAAATTTTAACTTAGATAACTTTTTTTTGTTATATCCCTTTGTCTTGGACCAATCCTACCAATGCTTCATTAGTATCTTGACATAAGGCAATGTATTTATGGGGAATTCTTAAATCAAGTTGGCATTGAAAAGGTTCTTGTGCATTGTCTCCATGGTATTATTTGTGACATCCCTTGCATTGAAGATGGATGCCTCTACCTTTTTCATTCTCATGTCTGAATCCTGAACAATGATTTCCTTTTGTGAGTCCTAAATCCTTGGAGGATTAGTTGTTATGCCTTCTTCATTGTCTTTCTAGGTAATATAGTCACATATATTTTCCTCTATGTCATCGAAGTATATCCTCAGCTCACACAGCTGATTTATCAGTGAATCACTTGTCTTACATAGATCATTGGCTATTGTCTACTTTTGGGAAAAATGCAACATGTTGTTAAGCCAAGGGAGTGTTGATTTTTTTGCTTCGTTCTTGAATTTTCCAAGCTTAGGATTATCTTTGACTTGATCAATCCTATGCTAACACTCTTGCAATTATTCATCCTTGCTACTAATGTCTCCTTCATGTTTTAGATTCATTTCATCAAAGCTCTTCTACAACTGTGTCAGTTGTACCTACCATTCTTCACCAATACTCTATCTTGCATTTGATAATGGTTGTTCTAATTGCAGGATTTTATGATCATTTTCTCTAACCAGAAGTTGTGCTTCAGAGGATTTATCAACATTGGTTGTAGCATATTCCTTATGAATTGAGATAATCTAGTAAGAGCCTTGCCAGGGTCAATTTGAGAATCATTTCATAGAACATCCAAAGGTATATTTATAGGAATTAAGGCATGAGATTGCTTTGTCATCTTCCTCTTATTTTTCTTTGTCATCCTAGTTTATGTTTTGGGCTATTGAATACATACAAGGGAGATATTTCTTCAATCTTGAGTACAATTTCAAACGTGGTGTGTGCCGGGATTACTTCCAAGTCATTGGTGTTGGCTACCTTGTTAGAAGATTCAATACTGAGCGGAATCTTCTTAGTAATTTGAGAATTTATATAGGATTTGTGGTCTAAGTTCCTTGCTTGTATGTATTGACAATATTATCAAGATGTTCCCATACTTTATTCAAATCGTTGATAGACAATGATTTACCAGTCTATTGTGTTAATGATGTACTTTCAATGTCTCCCTTCTTTACTTTAAGTTCCTTTCAGACTTGATCTCTAACCAGTTCTTGATGTAAAGATGGTTATGAGATACTTAGTATATCGAGGCGGATGCTTTCCAACTTGTTTTTCCTGTATCCTTTGAGGAGATTTGGCTAATCTCTGCACTTGTTAATAGTTTGTCATTGTTTTGAAAAGGTCAATGAAATCATATGGTTCAGGTTAGAGTTTCCTCACTTTGACCTATGCGGTGAGATTTTGCGATTTCTTGTCTGGGCCTTTTTACCTAGGTCGAACAGTGGGAAATTTCATGCATAAAATTTTCTTAATTATCAATCATTTCATGCCTAAACTTGTGGAGGAGTAAAAACTCAACAATGAATAGGAAAATATGGCCAAATAGATTTCTTGTCTTCCCTAAGAGATTTGGTTAGTCCATTGCCTACAGTGTGATATGCTACTTCTCTGGAAATAAGTTTGTTTGGCACATATAGAGGGAGGACATGTTGGGAAACTAGGCTTCCATAGATCTTCACATAAGTGAAATATTATTCCCCAAACCATTTTCCTATGGTCATTAGGTCATCTAGAGATTCCCTAGAATATCTTGGAGATTGATTAGCAAAGATGGTTTGGTACAATGGTAGCATTACCCCATGGAAGATTTTATAAAATGGTTCTAATAGTTCCTTTCCCATAGGATATTATGGTGTATATGGATGGGTGTAGGATATTCTAAAGTCCATTTCCATCCCATGGATGGAAAATCATAGGTAAAGCATAGTGCATCTATAATATAAGTGCTCATTTAAAATGAGGGAGCCTCCCTCCTAGACATATTATATTTACTTCTATATTCTAGGATATGAGTGGCCAAATTGCTTGAAAAAATGGTAGCCCAATCCATAATGTGGGCATCTCAGGCAACTTCTATTAGGGGAACCCATTCTATTGTAAATTTATATGTATTAGGTTGTCTAAATAGCCTACACATCATATTTTTGATATGACAATAAGGACCAACGAGATAAGTTAGGGAATACATACCCTTATCATCATGTTTGTGTTTGATCGACCCATTCCTCCACTGCTTGATTGGGTATGACTAAACTGGATGCTCATTTGTGAACTTCTCAATAAATTGGGCATTGTATATCTTCTCAGATTTAGGTAGATCATACATATTTCAGAGGTCTTCTGCTCTGAATGATCCAATCTTCATCTGTGTCCTTAAGGTTATGAGATTCTTGTGGGTGATATTCACTTCATCAATTACCCATTTAAATAAGTCTGTATATGGAATTATCTTTACTCGGAAAGCTATCCAATGGAGATGACAGTTGGCGACATCTTCCCATCTGGTTTTAGATGTTTATTTAGTACCATCCACTATATCATGTGTGAAAACTACCCTAGGTTTTTCTTCCTTGAATAATATGTATATCGCTTCCCAAGAAGAACTTTCGACATCTATAGTACATGCACTATATGAGAATAATGGATGTATTTCCATTACTTCTATAGTAGTTGTAGTTAGTTGTGTAGGAACCATATTATTCTCATTTTTCTTTGGAGCCCTCAAAATTTCTCCTAAGCTCTGCTTCTCGGGACTAGTATGTGATAGAAAAAATATGGTAATAATTAGGAGCAACACTTAGACTTTGATACTTATGGCGAGAATGTTAAAATAGTGTGAAAATGGGCATTTAACACAAAAAACTTGAAATTCTTAATGAAATGAATTGAATCATTTATATAACTAAGGTTCATTAATATCATTATAACTAATAATAAATGAAGAAATGTGTTTTTCACATCTCTTTCGAATGGGTCAGCACCTCTTTGGATTATATCGCATCGCAAGCTTTTCGGTATGGTCATTGATAGCTTTGTGAAGTGAGCATTTGTGATATGCGATTTGTGACATTCACTAAGAGATATGGTGGGGAACTTATTGCATGATTTACTGCAATCAATGTTTGTTGAGGGAAGACCACTATTAAATATTTTTGATGTTATGTGATTAGAATATGGCGATAAGGTCATACGATATGTGGAAAGCTTTATCAGGGTTTTGAGTTTATAATATCTTTTAGGGAATGTGATATTTCCCATTTCAATATAAGGTGTCTTAATCAGGGGACCTGAAATATTATTCATATGTGAGGTGGTCCTTTCATCAGTTTAAATTAATTTGGAGTTTTTGTGGTGGGTTAGGTTCAGTATTTTCACATCACACTTTGACTTAGCATGACACTTTTACTCACTTGTGATTATCAGTATGTGAAATACTTGAGATGTATTCAAGTTTAAGTCCTTTTTAAATATTAATGGAGTTAAGACCTAAGGTCATGATGATTCTTTATTTTAATTTTTTGTGACTTTATTTTTATCCATTTTATTAATGACTCTTTATCTAAAATTTAAAAGGGTCCCCATTATTGAACTTACTTATTTAATAATAATGGGGGGTTATCGAGTGACACAACAGATACTGAGTACATAATTCATTTGGTTGTTTCTCTTGTTACTCTTTTAATTTATTTAAGTTCAATATTCATAACGTTTTTGAATGTCTATTATAGGTAATATGAGAGTAAGGAAATTAATCAAGAAGATGACAATGAAATGATGGTTATAGAAATGGCTATTAATCATTATAACTCTATTTCTTTTTTAAATTATAATTATGATTATCGTGATTCATAGGATTTCATATGTTAATTATAGTTGGAAATAAAGAGAAAGAATATAGTGAGCAAGGGAATGTCCCAAAAAACTACAATCAAGATCAAAATATTATATGGACGATTTAAGATGATTCCTTTTTTGTATAATTGTTTAATGAATTTTGTCAATTATCACAATTTTTAACATTTTTTATGCTTATTTTAGAGACAAGCAAGGAGAAAAAGGACATCGATAAAATGAATGTGGAACAAAGATTTAATTAAGGAAAAAATATAATATGAGGTACTTATAATTTGTCCACTTGCTTTTCTTATTATTTTATGATTTTATTCAATTTCACAACTAAAAATATTGTATATGTTTAATTTAGAGACAAATAAAGGTAACAAGGATGACGATGAAGTACAAAGTTACAGATATGAAGATAATGTCATATGAGATACTTATAACTTTTCTTCTTGTTTATCTTATTATTCTTCAAATTTTAATTCTTGTAACTACCATAACGTTGTATATTTTTATTATAGGAACAAATAAAAAGGACAAAATTAACAATCAAAACAATGTTAAAGGTGTGTGTGTGTGTGTCATTCTTTTTAAAGATTGCATTACTAACTTTTTTCTTTTTCAATTTTTGTATAGAATATGTATTCTATTTGATAATTTGATAATAGAAGTACTATTACTATTTGACTGAAGGTTTAATATTTTTACTCCAGGTTATATGAAGATGATAAAAGAATTATTGTTTCATTTATAAATAGTGAAAAAACCACTCAAGTTAAGTGTATTTTTTCTATGATTTTTTTTAGTAATTTTTATAACATTAATAAAATGGTTCGACTAGATTATCCATCATTGTGTTGTGGTGAAAATAACTAAAAAGAAATTAGTTATTTTTGAACTAAATGACGTTTTTTTATCATCGAGTCACGATGAAGAAAAAAACAAAGGGTATATTGATAAAATGGGAATTGATGTAGATTAAACAATAGACAAAAATTATTTTTGATTCATCGACTTGCAAACCCATTTTTTGAAATGTGTTTCAAAAATGAATCTCTTCACATTGCAATTTGGACAACAACTTTGAATCAAAGAAAAATAACATTTCTAAAACTGTTGCTCTCAGAAACATTACAAGTTAAATTTATGTTTATGTGGAATGATTCATATTCTAAACTGAAAAATAGACATAAGGTCATTGAGAATCCAACCAAAGTTATATACACAAAATCATTGAAAAATTTGGGGGAAATGCATAACCAATATTATGCAACCAATAATATTATAGTGGATTATTCACTTGAGAGAGTGAAAGAGAATCCCAAAGAAAATGTGATTCTTTCCCCTCAATTCATTGGAACAAATCAAGGGGATAATTGGTTGATCAATGAGCTATGGAAAATGTTGCATAAAATCAACAAGATTGCGACCTACTTTGAAGGATGTTCAATTACATTTATAAGTACCTTAAGATGACCAATGTCTATTTCATGTTATTATATTTATGACATAATGAATTATTACTTATATTTCTTAACACTAATAAAAAAATTGCTGATTTGGTTTGTCATTACTAAAAATAATTATTTTCTTTATTTTTGGTGATATGTTGTGTTGATAACAATTATTAATTTGAAGAGTCATGTATTAATGCTTGCATATGAAAATTTCCAATTCTATATAAATTTTTACAATGGATTACATTGTATGTAAAAACAAATAGATAATTGGTCTATTTGTTTGAATTAGATCACTACAATTATTTGTTTCAATTGTGGTTTTTAAGTTATCATTATACCTCTTAGAAATTATTAATGTGAAGGATGGCCCATTGCATTATTATAACCATTTTCAGTCCATATAAGTTCAAAAAGTATACTAGGTTGTATGTAGCACCAAAAATAAACATAAGATTTGTACTAAAAGAAGCACCATGAAAAAATAAGGTAGAGACTCTAGTAATTAGTATATAATTAAGTAGGTTTGAAATTTAAAGATTTTGTTGTATTGTATGTGAAAATTAATATAATTAGATTGTTTACTTGCATTGGACCATTGTAATCATATTTTTTAATAGCAATTATAGAAATCGTTATCAGCCTTAAAATCAATTATTTAAATGGTGTGTGAATGCGTCCTTATAAGACTTTTATTACATATGAATTAAATAAAGGTATTAGCTTGTATATATAAAGTAAAGATATCATTATTTTTTTCAATATAATGGGCCATTTTATTTGTATTTTGTGATTAATATTAACTCAATTTAAAATTCCCTTTGTATACAAATGGAAATAATTAATAATAAATATTAACATTAGTTTTAAAATGGTAGGTTTTTGTTTCCTTAAGCACTGAAGTGTTGAAGTGGAGATATGTTAATATCATATATGTGGTTGCAGTGCAGATTGGCATTACTAGAAGTCAAAAATATATTGTTGATATTTGAAATGAAAGGTATATTTTTCCAATCATACACCAAATATGAACAGGGTTTTCATATTCAAAGAGAAACACGTTGTAATTTTGGTGATGGGTCTTATTTTTTTAGGCCTTTCCAAGTCAAAATATATTGTTGATATTTGAAATGAAAGGTATATATTTCCAATCATACACCAAATATGAACAAAATTTTCATATTCAAAGAGAAACCCATTGTAATTTTGGTAATGGGTCCTATTTTTTAATGCCTTTTCAATAATACGTATTAAAGCATTGCTTAACAAATTATCATCTCGTAGTATGGACAATAAATGTAACTGAAAAGTGCATTCAAAAGGTACTTGAAAAATCAAATATTGATACAGATGATTTTAAATTTTCATGGGACAAGTCTCATTGTCATTTGCAAACAAAATTGGAAGGAGGGACAATAAGACAATTTTATGAGAAAAAGTTGATGCATATGTGGTCATAATATAGAGATAAATAGGAGGAATGAAATGGATTGCTAATATATACAACAAATCATACTTCTCAATTCATTGGATATCGATCAAACCACATCTTGATAGAAGCCTATATAGGAAAACAGAAATATACTTGGCTTATGCAAGTTTTATTCCCCTTTCTTAAGATCCTTAATCGTATCAAACAAAAACATGAGTACATTCAAATTTTCAATATAACATGTACTTCATTGCAATGGATGGAGATAATTTTCTTTAGAAATTTGTTGAAAAGTACATTCCAATTTTTAAATACATTTTGGACATAGTGTTTGTTAAATCAATGTGTATGATTTAATATTTTTTGAAATATGAGTGTAACAAACATGTGGGTCTCGTAACACCAATTTGGTGTGGGGGTCTCATAACACCAATTTGGTGTCTTGCTTGATCGTGGCCTTAAATTTGGATAATAATAATAATAATAACAACAAACCATCTCTCATTTTACAATCAAAATAATCTATAAATATTTAATTTGAATTTAATTGTATAACATTTTTTTGATTAAATCTATACAAAGATATAATTAGTTTTGAGATATATCTACACCTCTATCACATTAAAATATATGAGATATAAATAGTAGTTCTAAATTAGGATCCATTTTACAATATGAATTAAAATAATAATTTTGTAACCATATTTAAATTTCATTAATAAATATTAACATCTTTTTTAAAATGGTAGGTTTTTATTTCCTTAAGCAATGAAATGTTGAACTAGAGATATGTTAATATCATATATGTGGTTGCAATGCAAATGCATATTGACATTACTAAAAGTCAAATGATTTTGTTGATATTTAAAATGAAAGGTGTTTTTTTCCAATCATACACTAAAGATGAAAATAAAATTCATATTCAAAGAGAACCACATTGGAATTTTGCTGATAGGTCCTATTTCCAAGGCATTTTCAGCCATACGTATTAAAATATTGCTTAACAGATTATGATATCATAGTTGTTGGGTAAAATTAATTGCTTCATAAATAAATAAAACAACTAAAAACCTAGCCATTAATTATCAACCCGAGGAGTGTCTTTTTATTTCAAGGCAGTCGGAAAAATATATGCATAACAATACCAACAGCTAACACTCGTTCTATATAATTTTTTTTATGCTCATTCAACAAGAAACAGAATGTAAGACTTGAATAATAAAACTAAAATTAAAAAGAAGAAATTAAATGACAGGAAAAACAATTATGCTAATCATACAACTTGAATCATTGCTAAATTAAATCACACCTTGCTGAATTGGAAATTTAAGCTATTGCACTAATTTAACAAAATTGAAATGATAATCAAGAGAAACAAATCAAATGAAATACAAAAGTTGTAGGAAATAACAAATCTGGAAAATGCAACAACCTAACAAATTAATTGATTAAAATGGAAATTTACTTTAAGGAACGACGATTGAAATTCCAAGAAACAAGCACACAACTAAACTACTATACATGTTCAAGGCAACTACCAAAGACTTAGTTCTGCCTTGAGAAATAACTCAGATCAAATTACAAATAACGGATGTAGAACTCAATGGATAACTTCCTTCATTAAAACATATGAGAGAAATAATTAGAACATAATGAAGCTCTTAGCTTTGCCTCAAATTCGACAATTGTTCATCCTCTCATCTCTTATCTCTTCTCCTACATCCTATATAACAATTTTCCATCTCCTATCTCCTAATTATCTACTACTTATCCCCCAATTACCCTCTACTTATCACAATCTCCTCCTCCCTTTGATCTCTATTTTCATTTAAATACACAGAGAGCAAAGGGAAGTTACAACAATGTTGGTTATAAAATGATTTCCATTACAATTTTGGATTGGTTACATACTATTAATAAACAATATCATATATGAAATATATTTCCATCATGATTCAGCTGGAGCAAGTTGAATATGGTATTGCAATTGGAAGAATTTGGAAAACGGTTGCAACGAAAAATCTGTGAAAATTGTCTTTGAAGAACCTTCTGTTTCTCTTAATACAGACCAAATTTTGGAAAATTGTTCAACATAAAACTACTTCGGTCTGTTCTAGACAAAACCCATGTTTCAGATTTTCTAGATTCACCTTCATTTGTCCGAAATGTCCAATGAAAAATTATCGCTTCTTATTCCAACAAATTTCTGAGCTGGAATATTTAATTATGAGCTGGAGATCAAATTTGCAATCTGGAAAAGATCTTGGAGGCCCAAATCATGAGTGATATTACAAAAAATCCATTAATAAATCATGATTGGTAAAATCATGCTTAATAATCATCAATTTATTAAAAATAAAAGAGAAAAATAGTATTTATCCATAAGACATAAATAATTATAGAATGGAATTATATGATAAATTATGATAAATGACATGATAAAGAATGGTAGAAGTGGATGAAATAGACGTTAAATAATGATATTAATAATGAAAAATTAGTGGCCCAACATACCCTCAAAATCAATATGTTGCATGTCCTCATTCAACCCAAAGTCTATGTATTAACCAAGCTATGATACAAACATGTTCATCCCAACTCATGAAATCTATGGAACAAATGAGTTCTTCTTCAAATAATGAATATTTAATTTTAGCAATGTTGATGAAGGCATAGCAACTTTCATATTGACTTTCAACTATATGTATATGAAGTTGCAGCAAAATATGATATAAGTAACGATGAACTTCATTAACCATTTTCTCAAAAACTACAAATCAGATCGTTTTGATGCACAAATCATGAGATATAATCAAAATGGTTGTAGGTGACAGTGCATGATTTCTGAAATTTTAAAAACTAATTTAACTCGAAGTTTTCTGGGTTTGTGTATTTTAATGATACCTATTTGTTGTACAAAAATCACAAGAACTTAGTTCATAGTTCTAAAGATATACGCAAATAAATTTCTGCAATGTATAAAAATGAAGTTGTATGCCTTAAATGAGAAAGAAATTAGAAATCATCCATCATGTGTAGCAATTCCTCCCCAAAACTGGAGAATTAGCATGCCCTCATGCAATACTAGAAAACAAATTGAGGTGGTTGCTATAATTATGGTTGAAATCTATGCCTGGTGTAAAAAACATGGAATAAGTGAGGTTTTGAGAATAAATAAGGAGATTTGTGGATGATGGCATGATCATAATAAATAAATAAATGAAAGTAACACTCCCCCAAACTGAAAGCTTCTATGTCTCTAAAAGATGGGAATTGATAAAGATGTGGAATGAATGATGATAAATAATGCTCAATGTATTTTCATGAAATTGTCTTAAAATTTTAATAAACCATAAACTTATGCTATTTTACCTCAAGTTTTACCTTCAGAAAAATGTGGAATGACATGTATGGACTGGCATTTGCTGAAGCTGATGTAGGCTGAGCTGATGTCGAAATTGATGCAAAAGGTGGAATCCATGGAAGCACATCCTGTTTGCAAGTTGATCAAGCCTCTTTTCTTAGTTGCAATAGTGTGGACTCACTGCAAATAGAGTTTCCCCCCATACTTGATGTTCTCCTATAAACAATTCACTACTTTGTATGCAATTTTCTTGAATCCACAGTTTGAGTTTTGAACAACAAGAGATAAGCCACATGCGAAAAATTCAATCAGAAGAAAATTTTGTATAAATGCAATAATAATATTTTGTCAAATCAACAAGTTATGGTGGATTTTAGTAAGTATTACACACACTATCTCATAATGCATATCCTCCCCCCTCAAATTAGAAAAGGACGTTCATGACCATAAAGCATAGGAAAAAGGGAAAGGGCATTTAGGATTCATAAATGGGGCAGGACAATCAATCAAATAGGTGTAAAATATGAGAAAAGTAATTAGAGCATTACACATCAAGAGATTAGAAATGCCAAAAAAGAGAATAAAATAGATATTAGATCATTATGTAGATATATATTTACCTTAGGTGGAAAATTGACAAACACATGACTAGTAATAAATGTTAATGACTCGTGGTAGAGTGATTGGACAATAATGATATAATGCGTATAAAGATATAGTTTACCATGCATGTTGTCTAATTGAATTAGAAATGATGTTCAAACGATAAATTTTCCTTTAAAAATGAATCCATAGGGGGCAATAGGATAAACAGTATTTGGTAGTGTAACATAGTACTTCAATACCACAAGTAGAGACACTACTTCCAGCAGGGATTCATAGTCTCGACAGGGTTGCTATTTAACCCCAAAAACGAGTCAGAGTCCTCCATTTAGTATTTAGATGGTTTTCTGTTTTTCATTGCTATAAAGAGACCATTATGCTAGCATGGTAATGAGATAATCATAGTGCCATTCACTAGGATATAACATAGTGATCAGGTTAGCTCAAGATGAGACCCCTTGTCCTTTTGATGGTTTTAACTATCAAGTAGGTGATTACCTTGGTGTGATGGCCATAATAGAATGTCACCTATTACACCCTTATGGTCATGGTAGGGTGGATCATGATGAGACCCCCTATCCTCTTTACGACAATGCTTGTTACTTTTTAATATTTTTATATTTTAATGATTTTATTTTAAAGAGAGAGAGACTCATTTAGTCCTTAAGAGTCAAGGATGTTGTCAGTAGAAAAAAATGCCAATTAAAGTTATGCTTTTCCCCCCATATAATCATATCAAATGGATTTAGCCATTTGAAAGTGTAAAAGATAAACTAGCATGGTATTAGAATAATAACTCATTTTATGATGTGTCCAAAGAGAAGATATTCAACCAATCATTATATAAGTACACCATGTCAACTTCAGAATAACGATGACCATCAAAAGGTTTGATAAGTCATAATGGTATTAATGTTACTATTATTCTTTATCTTAGGCACAAATCCAACCCAATGGTTTTTTAATTCAAAACATAAACGAGAAAGAAAAATGACAAAATGACTCGCGATGAAACAACAAAGGGAAATCACAATTATTCCTACAAAAATGAAAAAATTATTGTTCAATTAATTGAACAATAATCATTCAATCATTTGAATAGAAAAATCGAAAAGAAAAACACACAAAGGTGTTTTTCAATCGATTGAAAACCAATCGTTCAATCGTTTGAACAACAAAAGTGTTGTTCAATCGATTGAAAAACAATCATTCAATCATTTGAAAAACAAAATAAAACACACAAAAGTGTTGTTCCATGGATTGAACAACAATTGTTCAATCATTCGAATGGAAAAAATAAAACACATAAAAGTGTTGTTTAATTGATTGAACAACAATCATTCAATCATTTGAATAGAAAAAATAAAACACGCAAAAGTGTTGTTCAATTGATTGAACAACAATTGTTTAATCATTTGAAGATTCAATTGAACAACAATCGTTCAATCATTTTAACATCAAAAATAAAACATCCAAAAGTGTTGTTCAATCGATTGAACAACAATCATTCAATTGATTCAACAACAAAACTAAAACATGCAAAAGTGTCGTTCAATCAATTGAGCAACATTCGTTTAGTCATTTGAACAAAAAAAATAAAACACACATAAGTGTTATTCAATCGATTGAACAACAATCATTCAATCATTTGAACAACAAAAATAAAACATGCAAAAGTGTTGTTCAATCGATTGAACAACAATCGTTCAATAATTTGAACAACAAAAATAAAACGTGCAAAAATGTTTCTCAATCAATTGAACAACAATCGTTCAATCGTTTGAACAACAAAATAGAACACGAAAAAGTATTTTTCAATCGATTGAACAACAATCGTTCAATCATTTGAACAACAAAAATAAAACACATAAAAGTGTTGTTCAATCGATTAAACAAAAATCGTTCAAACGTTTGAACAAAAAAATAAAGCATGCAAAAGTGTTGTTCAATCAATTGAACAAGAACGTTCAATCATTTAAACAACAAAAATGAAACATGCAAAGGTGTTGTTCAATGAATTTAATATCAACCATTCAATCGATTGAATATCAATCATTCAATCGATTGAACAACACACACACAAAAATAAGTGTTGTTCGATCGACAACATAGCAGAAACTACAACTTTGAAGAAAGCAACACCTGAAACACAAAAACATAAGAGAAATCAGAAAAGAAACCACACTTTATTTAAAAACAATAAATAAATAAATAAGTTACAACAACTATGATGTTATTTCCTAAAGGAATATGAATCTGTCAATGGAAAAAAATGATCCCTTGGAAAAATGTGTTGGTAGTAGTGACATGAATCTTCAAATGGAAATGAATTCTCAATTTCTTCTATTATGAATATATTTGGTAATGAATTGGATGAGATTCCCTTGTTTCATTAACATTTCTTTCAATAATCGTTCATTCATAAATTGACTTCTTTTATTCTATTGGAACATGGAAAAAACGAGTGTCTATCTGCATTAAAAACATGAAATCATGGAATAAGAGAGGTAATCAGGCTCTCATAAACCAAGAAATATGAAAAAAATAACAAGTAGTTACTTTGTTAAACAAATCCACAGAAATATAAACAAAGAAAGAAAATTTATTTGTCACCTCTGTGAGAGGAGTGGTCGACCATACTAACCAGCAATGTATTAATCATAACTTCTTTGTTCTTCGTCCGATTTTAGTGATTCCAAAGCCAAATGAGAGATCCCTCAATGGTATATCACCAATAGAAACATATTTTTAAAATTTCATGAGATAGTATGTCAAATTTACTTAGGATGACCTGCATAATTGAGTCATTTATGATTTCCCAGCTTAGACCAATAGTGGATATTTTAAGCATACCTTTCTCGTTTTATGATAGATTCAGCTTATTGAAATTGGAAAGGAGATTATATTCATTCGTTTATCTCCAATAGAAACATGTTTTTATGGAAATATTAATTGATGGGTCAAATACTTTAATGAACAACTAGAAAAATAGAGTTTTAAGATTGCTGATTTACAATAGAGAGTTAGTATTTGGGTCATAACTTTCTAATACTATATTGAAATTGAGTGATCCAAATTGGATTGTAAACTAAATTAATAGTGTAATATACCATAAAACAATGTTTTAAATATATAGTAATTTAGGCCTCCTAGAACTGACTGTCCCAACTCTGTTCTTCAGCTGCCTACTAGACACCCTACCAATGTTTTGGTTATAACGTCTTTGTTAAAATCTAAATGGAGTGATTCGAATTGGGTTGGAAAGTGTACATAAAGAGATACTTAGGATAGAAACATTTTTTAAAAATATTCCCTTTTGGTCCCTAAAAAGATGACTGTCCCAACTGTGTTTTCAGAACTTTCATAACGCTCACAAGCCAAAAATATGATATTCAAGCAATTTTTCCAAATTGGTGATAAAAATAAATATGCGTGTTTGTAAAAATATTATTTTAAATATAATACATCTCTATACACAAATCAATTAAAACATTCATCACCAATGTTGATTTCTACATCATGTTGCAACAAAAGCAACTATTTTTACATTAAAAAAAAAAAAAAAAATTGTATTTATTTATGTCCTTATTTATTTTATTTTGTACACTAACCTACTCTGATTTGAAAAATGAACATGATTACATATAGGATTACTTCCAGTGGATAAATTTTTGAAATAGGGCTTCAAGTATGTACATACCTAAATTTTAAAAATGCATGTTAATAAATAGTAGGGTATGAGAAGTTAACTTCCCTTGAAAAGATGGTGTCAAAAATTGTAAAAGTATGGAGTGATGCTGCAAACAAATGATAGAGTTAAACCAATCTTCAATATATCCTATACTTTCTTGATTTACCATAGCTTTCATATCATGAAGTTCTTGAGTTTTTAAAACGGCTTGTTGATGCAGGCTAAAAGAAACCTCATTTTCTTCTGTAACTTCCACAACTTTTAGATTTGAAACACTCCCAACCTTAATATAATTTTTCTACAATGGTGCATGTGGGATAGAATGGGTGGGAAGGGTAGGTAAATTTTTCAGCTCAACACTCTAAGCATGTTGTATTGATTTATTATGGTGAGTGTGTGGAATGCGTTAAGCAGAAAATTGCGTAGGGCATAGACGATTTTAATGTTGTAGTTGGTTGGGTTGTGTAGATGATTTTGATATACAAGAAATATGTTGTGGAAGAGTTGGTGAAGAATATCGGTGATGTGTTTGTGCTACAAGATGAGGGAGAGTAGTCATGCAATCATAAGATCAACCATGCCAACCTTGTAGACAATATTGGTGGGGGTTATATTGAGATTGACATGGTTGCCCTAACACATCAGTATTCCATAATGGATTATGAAAGTAAAAAAATGGAGAGGAAGTGTCTTGAACCATACATGTAGGCCACAATTTCCATGGTTTTGACCTTGTTGCAGCTTCCCCGTCTCTTTGATATGCTACTTCCATCCTAGATAAGGAAGAGTGACTATCTATGGGATGCTCCTCTTGGCAATGAGGGAAAAACACTTCTTCAATTTTTTTACTTTTTTGAACCTACAAACATCCAATTGTGAATTTAGAGAGCTAATAAAATCATTTTTAAAATGTTGAAATAAATCATTGATTTCATCTCCTATATCTCCTATTCTTGTAGTAAATTTGGGAAAGAAAAAAGAAACTTCTCTAGAATTCTTACCAACCTTAAAGATTCGTCCTGAGTACCTAATGCATAATTCACAAACATCATCATATGATAACTAGAAAACATCACCTTTTCCCATTAGATTTTAGAGTTCTAAAAATTCATCTTTCATTCCTTTAAGAATGGTGTTTTTAAGATCTCTTTTTTCAAATGCCTATGCTTTGATTTTTGAAGGTTGTAATAAAATTGCTCTACATTTTCCTCCAACTTTTCATCTTACCCTTGTATCATACTGAAAATCTCTTCACCAGCCTTGAAATAGTCTTGGTACTTCTTCAAGAATACATTCTGCATGTCCTCCCATGTTTGGATGCAGTTCGCACGAAGACTCATGAACCATCATAGAGCTACTCCTTTTAGAGTAAGATGAAACAATTTCAACCTTTTATCATTAGTATAATAATCATATCCCCTACAAATTATTCAAACTCAAATAAAAATGTATCTGGGTCTTTGTTTGCCAAACCATGAAGATTTAGTAGAGAAGATGGTGGAATTATGTGCATTTGTGCCTCCTAGATATTTGATAGGGAATTCAAAAGTAGAAACATAAGCCATTTCTTAACATAATAGAAGATTTTCTTCATGTGTTTCTTTGAGGCTCCTACTTCAAATGTTCCTATGAATTGCTTAGTGAAATGGGTGGTTCTTACATCACCACTTGAGTGTAACTATGAGATTTTTCAAAATTCTACCTCCAAAATTCCTACTTCTATCAATGCATTCTATCTGACCTATGCTTGAATACTGAGGATAGACCCATCACTAGTTCCCTAGGATGCACACGTAGGTTATTACCTTCCATATTCAATATCCAGCTCTCACGAAGTCAAGTATGCATCTACAACCAGATAGTAGTGTGGTAGTGAGATTTCATTGTCTCCCTAACAACAATGCCAAATGTTCGGTAAAATTATTTTCTTAATAAATTAATAAAACAACTAATCACCTAGACATTAATTGTCAACCCAAGGAATGTCTTTTTATTTCAAGGCAATCAACAAAATATATGCATAACAATACCAACAACTAACACTGGTTCTATATGATTGTCTTCTATATTATCAAGCTCATTGATCAAGAAATAGAATGTAAGACTTGAATAATAAAATTAAAAATAAAAATAAGAAAGTAAATGACACAAAAAACAATTATGATAATCACACCACTTGAATCATTTCTAAATTAAATCACGCCTTGTTGAATTGTAAATTTAAGTTATTTCACTCAACATAATTCAAATACTAATCTAGAGAAAGAAATCAAATGAAATCTAGAAGTTGTAGGAAATAACAAATCTAGAAAATGCAACAACTTAACAAATTACTTGATTAAAATGGAAATTTACTTTAAAGATAGAAGATTGAAATTCCAAGAAAGAAGCACACAACTAACTACTATACATGTTCAAGGTGACACCTCATCCAAGGTAGTGGGCCGAACTGCCCAAGACTCAGTTCCGCCTTGAGAAATAACTTAGATCAAATTAGAAATAATGGATGTAGAATTTAATGGATAACTTCCTTCATTAAAACATATGAGAGAAATAATTAACACATAATGAAGCTCTTAACTTTCTCTCAAAATCAACAATTGTTCATCCTCTCATCTCTCATCTCTTATCTCTTCTCCCACATCCTATCTAACATTGTCCACCTCCTATCTCTTAATTATCTCCCAATTATCCCCCAATTACCCTCTAATTCTCGTCATATTCTCCTCCTCTCTTTGATCTACGTTTTCATTTAAATACACAGAGAGCAAAGGGAAGTTACAACAAAACTTACTACAAAATGATTTCCATTACAATTTTGGATTATTTACATAATATTAATAAAGAAGATCAAATCTGAAATATTCTCCCATCATGATTCAATAAGAACATGACCAATCTGGTATTGCAATTGAAAGAATTTCGAAAACGACCGCAACAGGAAATCTATGAAAATCGTCTTTGAAGAACCTGTTATTTCTCTTAATACAGACCAAATTTTGGAGAATTACTCATCAAAAAACAAACTTAGTTGCGTCTGGACAGAACCCATGTTTCAGATTTTCTAGATTCACCTTCATTTGTCTAAAACATCCAATGCAAAGCTATCACTTCTTATTCCAGTGAACTTCTGAGTTGGAATATTTAATTATGAGTTGCAGATCAAATTTCCAATCTAGAAAAGATCTTGGAGGCTAAAATTATGAGCGATGTTATATAAAATCCATTAATAAACCATCATTGGTAAAATCATGCATAATAGTCATCAATTTATTTCAAAGAAAAGAGAAAAATAGTATTTATCAATAAGAGCATAAATAATTATAAAATGGAATTATATCATAAATTATGATAAATGACGTCATAAAGCATGGTAGAAATGGATGAAATAGAGGCTAAAAAGTGATATTAATAATGACAAATTAGTGGCCCAACAATAGTATGAACATTAAATGTAACTAAAAAGTATTAAAAAAGTGCTTGAAAAATCAAATATTGATACAAAGGAATTTCAATTTGCATGAGAGACGTCTCGCTGTCATTTGCAAACAAAATTGGAAGTAGGGAGAACAAGACGATTTGATGAGAAAATGTTGACTGATGTGTGGTCACAATATGGAGATAAATATGAAGAATCAAATGTATTTCTAATATATGCAACAATCCCTACTTTTCAATTCATTGGATATCGATCAAACCACATCTTGATAAAATCCTATATAGGAAAATAGCAAGATAGTTGGCTTATGCAAGTTTTCTTTCCCTTTCTTAAGATACTTCATCGTATCAAACAAAACCATGAGTACATTCGAATTTTCAATAAAACATGTACTTCAGTGTAGTCGATGGAGATAATTTTCTTTAGAAATTTGCTGAAAAGTACCTTGTAATTTTTCAATGCATTTTGGACATAGTTTTTGTTGAATCAATTGGTATGATGTAATATTTTTTGAAATATATGGGAATTGCTAATTATATTAATAAGATATTTTTTATTATTTATAATTGTTTTTTTCAATGACTTTGTTTATTGTTGTTTTCTAATATGTGTGTGGGTGTGTTCTTAAATGAATTATTTGTCATTAAAATTAGCTTACATGAACCACCATGTTATTTTTAATGACTTCTATTTACTTATATGCATCAATAATCATATATAAATGTGAAATATAAGTTTTGAAATAGAACTAGTTGCAATCAAAGGTGTACTTCTTACTAGAGAAATTATAATAATTTACTTGATAAACACTATGTGCACTATTCACTATTCACAATGCATTATTCACTATTCTAAATCCATAACTTTTAAAGGTATAATTCTTACTAAAGAAATTATAATAATTTACTTGATAAATGTTATGTGTGTTATTCACTATTCACAGTCCATAATTTTCATAAATTTATACCCTTAAATCAATTAGTGGTAATTAATGGTTGTAATTGAAATCATATTATATTGAAAATCAAAGGCATAAAGTGAGTTATTCATTGCTTACATATAAAATCCACTAATATGAGTGCATAAATGTGATATGTAATTTTTTAGATAAAAATCAATGGTAAATAATTTTTCATTTCATTAGAAACATATAAATAATGATAATGATCACTAAGTGGAATATCACGGTTTGATTAGACACTGACATGGATGAGTTATGCCTTTGAACTTTTTGAACCATAAGGAATCTAATTTCATTATTTGAAGTTATTTTTTTGTAAATTTGATATGTAATTTTTTAGATAAAAATATATGGTAAATAATTTTGCATTTCTTAAAAAAAGATATAAATAATGATAACGATTGCTAGGTGGAATATCATGTTTTTTCTTTGAACTTTTTTAACCCAAGGCATCTAATTTGATTATTTAAAGTTAATTTTTGGTAAATTTGATATGTAATTTTTTAGATAAAAATATATGGTAAATAATTTTTCATTTCTTAAAAAAACATATAAATAATGATAATGATTTCTAAGTGGAATATCAGGGTTTGATTAGACACTGAAATGGATGAATTATGTGTTTCAACTTTTTGAACCAATGGGCATCTAATTTCATTATTTAAAGTTATTTTTTAGTAAATTTGTGTTATAAATAAACTGAAATGATATTATATTATTGACTTGTACTTACATACACTAATATGAGTGTAAAAATGTGATATATAATAATCATATACTATGACGTATTTCTTCCAAAAATAAGCCTTATAATTCCTTGATAATAAGTATTAAGTGGACTATTTAGGCTATTGGGTGATGACTCATAGTTGAATATGCATCATTTGAGCTAGAATTATATTATTGACTTGTACTTACTTATACCATTAATATGACTGTATAGATGTGATATATAAAAACCATATACTATGACATATATTTCCAAAAACAAGCCTTATAATTTATTGATAATAAGTATTAAGTGGACTATTTAGGCTAATGTGTGATGACTCTTAGGTGAATAATACTCCTTAAATTGAACGATAATCCATAATTTGTTTTATATATTCTTAAATCAACTATTTGTCTATGCAATCATATCATCTCATATAATTTAATAAGGAATCTATTTATTAACTTTTATTTTGTAATTTATTAATAGTGTATTAATGTTATATTGTATTGTAAACAAAACTTATGTAAATATATATATATATATAAACTATATATATATATATATATATATATATATATATATATATCTTAATAAAACATGGAATAATTAATTAACAATGTATTAAGTGGACCATAGACTCATTAAAAAGATGGGAAAAAATTGGACGTATTTAAACTTTTTGCACCATAATGCATTTGTTTTCCAATTCATATTAACATTTTTTCATTTTCAATTCTTAAATAGTTTATATTTTGTCTAAATAATTTCATAAAATCTAATAGGACATGAAGAATTCTATTTGGTTATATGCATTGATAGAAGTTTATAAATGTCATGCATTTTTTAAATGTAGCTCCTAATGTAAGTAAATATATATATTTTACACAACAAATTATAAGTAATTGATAATGAGTCCTAAGTGGTCTATATAAAGTCATTTTTCGACTTTTAATTTCATATCATGAGGTTTAATATAAATGTATAAATGTGACATTTTTTTTGAAATAAAACTCCATATAAAATGAAATATTTTCCTAACAACACATGGAATAATTAATTGGTAATGAATGTTAAGTATATTCTTTATAAATGTGATGCATTTTTTAAATATAGCTCCTAATGTATATATATATATATATATATATATATATATATATATAGATATATATATATATATATATATATAGATATGAAAAAAAAAAATTATAAGTAATTGTTAATGAGTTCTAAGTGGTCTATATAAAGCCACTTTTTGACTTTTATGTTCATATCACGAGCTTTAATATAAGTGTATAAATGTGACATTTTTTGAAATAAAACTCCAAATAAAATGAAATGTTTTTCCTAACAACACATGGAATAATTAATTGGTAATGAATGTTAAGTATATTCTTTCATTCAAGATACAAGTCATAAATAAATGTATTTAAACTTTCTGCAACATACAACATTTGATTTTAAGAAAAGTCATTTTATTTTATACAACATTTGATTTTCCCACGCCAATTAACATTTTGAAAATTTCAATTCTTAAATAAATTATTTGTAATTCAAATAATCTCATAGAAAAGGAAAATATGTATAAATTCTATTTACTTATAGGCATTGATACAAGTTCATAAATGCAATATATTTTTGAAATAGAGATCTTAATGTAAGTAAAAATTTATTTTTTAGAAAATTTATAATTTAAAATCAATTATCAATGAGTTCTAACTTGTTTATTCTATTTTGAATTGACAACTTTTTCTAACTGCATTTTTAAATCAATTATTTCTATATGCAATCATGTGATATAAGTCAATAAGTCAAGAAACTATTAATTGATTTTTATCTAACTACCATGTGGTTTAATATGAATGTATAAATGTGACATTGTTATTTCTAGAATAAAAGTCCATGTAAAAATTGTCTTTTCTAATGAATTCACAATGAGCATTAAGTAGTCTATTTAAGCTCATTCAAGAGATGGGCCATAAATGGATGTCTATAAACTGTTTGAACCATATGACATGATTTTCCCATCAAGATTAACATTTTGTACATTTCAATTCTTAAATAAACTATTTATAATTAAAATAATATCATAGAATCCAACAAGAATTAGAAGTTATTTATTGAATTCCATTTATTTATATGTATTGATATAATTTTATAAATGTATTTTTTTAAGATGTTAAGGTGATATAATTTACAAGACTAATTAGAATTAAGTGAGAATGAGCTTTAAGTGGTTTATTCAAGTGCCATAGATGAATCCATTTTAATACATATTTAATATTCAAAATCAATATCTCAATGATAATTTATTTGTATTTACATTAAGTATTTAACAATTAAACAACATGGGAACTTATATAAATTTCAACTAAAATCCATCAGTTATGTTTTAGAGTTATTTCTTCCCCAACAACAATTCTTATCATTTTATCCTCTTAATGAAACTAATGGTCAATCATGGAGACTATTATCAATTTTGATAATGTTGACAAGGAGATATTAGTATCCACACTTCCATCAACTCTACTAATATTCGAAAACCCTTGCATCCACCCCACTCTGAGTGGAGATAGTTCGATGGTACCCAACCTTCTTGAAATACCTAGATCAATAATGCCTAACTTTTATACTGAATGACACGATGCTATGAAGATGAATGATCACCCCCTCATTAGTGCTTCATAAAGGCACGAAGGGATGGTAGGAAATTGAGCACAAAAACATTTGACAAAGTTTTCAGTAGACTAGTTTCAATCCAACACAAGGGACACACATCCTTGACATTTACATTATGATCCTAACATCACCATAATTCAATCAAAAAATCCCCTGCAGGTTATGGGAAAGGGGTTTAGAGTCATGAGACCCCAAATTCAAACATCGAGGAATCTAGTCCATTATCCAGAACTATAATAACTTTATTACATGTTAGACATACTAATATGATTTAGCTTAAACCAGTTTCTTCTAATAGTTTGATTTCACACTCCTATTGTGTATTTACAGTATTGTAAATAACAACCCCATGTTTCACCTATTCATGATTTCTAGTTGGTTCGAAATTATTAAAATTGTTTTTATGTTAAGTTAAGTTAATATTTTGATTTACAAAACAATGAATTTTTTTGAAGACCTTGCAATAGATGTTTTCCAAATTTAATGAAATATATGTTCTCGAGAATTCTCCTAATTTCCTTCTCGAATAAGGGGAGAAGCAAGGGATTTATTTGCCTCATATTTTTCTTTTGGGGGTTTACTTCAGAATTCAGGGGAATTTTGTATTCAATAATGTTAATATCATAATATTTTAAATCATCATAAGACCAAGGAAAAATATCAAGATATTTACTAAAAGGGTCAAGGTGATTCTACCTATATCTCCCTAGAATCAACTTAGCCAACTCAATAAATTTGAGCTATTGTTTTGTAGCAATATTACAGTTCTATATCCTCTTCATATTCATTTTGGTTGGTTTTACAGCTAGAGCATTCATAGAAAAAACTCTCCAATTGAACCAACCCCCTAGGGATGATTTCACCCTTCAACTGTAGAAATTTCTACTTGAACAATAATTATTTTTAAGGATTTTGTTCTTCAAACTATTCAATTTACTCAATACCTTCACCTTCTTGGTTTATTACATCATTGGAAAACTCCTAGATCACCTCCATAAACATTTTAATTTGATCTTCACCACTAAATAATTGCCAGTATTTTAAATTCTCAATACTAAGGGTTTATGCGTAACTTCCACTTCATACCTCAACAGGGGATTTTGTCAGGTTTTTAAAGTTTTGGCTATTGTTTCCAAGGAATATGCCATCCTATTCTACACCTTAGGTAGGAATTGGATATCAAATTCGGGAATAAAATTTTCAATTAGGTCACATACCTCATTTATGTAAGATTTCATCTTGGGATGCTTACTTTAGCACTAATTCTTAATTTGTTTCACGATCAAGTCAAAATCTCCAAAAGCTAGAAAAAATTCAATATTCAAATCTCTAGTAGCTTGTAGGCTTAGTAATATGGTCTCATATTCAACAATTTTATCTGTAGCACCAAATTATGGTTTATATGAAAGAGGAATGAGATTAGCTTCAGCGTATTTCAGTGGTACACCTACTGCATTTCCTTCCTTGCAGTAAGGTCTATCAAAGAAAAAATTACGGACATCATCATCTTTTACTTAATATATTTTTTCCTGTGAGGGACTCTCCAATTGGGTATCGTCCAATACTTGATCATCCATTTCTATAAGAAGGCATCGAAAAACATTCTTGGCCATATATTGGAGAATTGTTCAAGTTGTCTACTCTAGTGATGATTTTTGCAAACCTATATTATTTGCACAGTCTGCGCTCTTCTACACCAAATACTTGAATAGTATATTTAAGGTCTATTTTAAAAGACCCTCTAGGTTTCATTCGCTAGGATTTGGAAAGGAGCACACAAAATCTTGTGGGAATGTCAAAAACCATTATTACCATCACTGCACTTTTTTTAGAAATTTGAAACAGACTAACTACAAGATACTTAATCATCTTGAGGCATTTGAATCTTCTAGTATCAAAAGAATACAAGTCGTTATAAGGTTTTTTATATCTTTAAGCCTAATTGTTCCATAACAATCAAAGGAATAAGATTATGAGAGGCTCCTAAATCAAGCATGTAATTATGTAACAATAAATCATGGATGAATGAGGTAACATAGAATGGAGGGGTGGAAGGGTCTTTCTCCTCCACATGGGGTGGAAGGTGATTTAGACTATCTGCTGGTGAGGCTGTAGGTTTTAACCTTATACAATAATTACTTGCACATGAATTCTTAAAATAAAAAATATATAATGATGAGAAAAAAAAAATACACAGATATTTTCCCCTGGATGAACTATACATGTCTTGCTACCTTCTGTGTCGAACTAATCTTCTCAAAGCTTGAGTTTGTGGCCCTTCCTCTTCTGATTCACGTTCTACTGTAGAGATTAATTCTTTCTCCTTTATATAAACCTTTGTCATATCAAGTTCCTTTTATAGGAATTCATGTTTAATAACATATTTCACCTTTCTAAACACCACATATTGGCTATACACAACCTTCCTTGTATTTGGTTTCGAAAGCCTATAACCTTTTAAACAATCCTTATACCAAATAAATATGCACCTTTCACATTTACTATACAAATAGGTTCTTTTCTCCTTTGGAACATGTACATATGCATCAGACCCAAATACTCTCAGATATGAAAGACAACGTTTCTTACGAGTCGATACCTCATTTTGAGTCTTATCCTCCAACATTGATGGAGGTAATATGTTAACTAGGTCACATGCAGTCTCCATTCTTCTAGCCAAAATTCGTGACCTAGCTCAACACCATTGAGCATGGTTACTGCCTTTTCCATTAACATTATTTTCATTCTTTCTACAACTCCATTTTGTTGAGTTGTGTATGGAGTAATCTTATGTTGTACTATACCACAGTTCTTGCAGAACTCTTCAAATTATTTCTTGTAGAATGATGGGCCACTGAATTAGGCATAAATTAAGGCCCATATTACCATCCTTTGGCACATTAAACCTCTATTTTTCAATTATATAATCTATTTTTAACTTTACTATGTTCATTAGGAAGGTTTATGGATAATTTCATATTTGTGCCTAATATTATTTATTTTTGTGGAATATTGGGCAAATTATGAAAATTTGGAGGAGATAATTTAGGGACTTTCTCCCTACTACATGAGGATAAATAATAAATAATAAATCAACATGAAATTTTAGAATTATGTCATAGATTGTGGAGATCAATGATTGTGAAAATCTAGGAATATGTTCCCTACCATTTAATGCGAATTCATAGTATTGGGAACTAGATCCACAAATCAAGGAATTTTGGTGGGGAAAGCTTCCTTCTTTCATGGGAAATTATTTCTCATAATGTTTTATAATTACAAAGTCAAATTTTCCTCTAGTGGGGGAATTTTATTAGTCTTCTTGTGGAGATAACTCGTATTTTGCAGCTCCATTGTCCTTTCTTGCATGGATTTAATTGTATTGATGGAAATAATGAATATTGGTGTCATGTTTAGCTTCTAAGCCTTGGTATCCTTCATGGGACTCTGAGGTTCCTTGGGCTTGGCCATCCTAGGAGCCTTAGAGCCCTTTTGTATCATTTATTTTTCTTCTTTTCACTTCTTATTCACATGCATCTCTTGTTCTTGTTTCTATCTATTTCTGCATTTAGTATTAAAGATTTATTGTTTTAGGATTGGGTTAAATGGTTGGCGTAAGTTATTTTCTAGGATCAAAAGCATCATTTCATCCTTGGAAAGGATTTTGAAGGTCATAGTAATCATTTAGATACTTGTATTATTTTCTTTATTCCCAAATCTAGATTTCTAGAACTCCTTTGGGGAAAATAACAATAAATTTCTTCTATTTTTTAGAGCATGCTAACGAGCTTCAATTGATTTGGTTACACTTGCATTAGATAATAAAATTTTTATAGTTAATAAAAAAATTCCCCATTTCATTTTCCCTTGATTAGGTTAGGCATTTTATAGATTTAATGACCCACTAGTTCTCAAATTTCTAGATAGTAATTTTCTGCCATTTTGTAGCATGGGTTAACAAAGGTATTTTTGAGTGATTCTACTTGGAATGGAAACCTAAGACATCCTAGTCAATAAATATTTTTGTCTCATAGAATGTAGATTTTATTTTTTTGTCATTCGGTGAATTATAACTCCCTATAAAAAATTTGATGTTTCTATACTAATACTACTAGAAACCTTGTAGTAGCCTTCCAACATGCATATGCTTGTGTAGATTCACTCAAGAAGCTTGGTTATTGTCCCTTAGGGTTGAATCAAGACCCATACACTCTAAATCAATGATTATGTAAAACTAAATACTACTTTGGACTTTCCTCTTTAATGATTCAAAACATTTCAATGATTTGGATTAATGGACAAATTTATGAATTGGATAATACAATGATGAATTTCTTGATTGCCCCATCCAATGAACTATGTTAATGGATATAAACTCTTTGAAATGTAATGGTTGACATTTATTTCATGATATTTCCTTTATTTAATTAAAATAGGTTCATTTCCTTGTGCTTTATTTCTTGGAATAGGTTAAGGTTTCCATTTCAAGCATTTCATTTTCTGCCATTAGTTTAGGGTTCCGTTTTAGTACATTGCTCCATTACATCATGACAGAAAAGGAATAATGCATTGTATTCTACACATATAGTTCTGATACCTTTGAAGTTTGTATGAACCCTATTTTGATAATTAAAGTTAGTAGCCTTGGGAGTTGCAACATTCTTGTTGCAATGCCGAGGCTCATCACAAAACTATCCACCATTATCTATCCTTAACACCTTGACCTTCTTATCTGTCTGGTTTTCCACCAAAGCCTTAAATTTTTTAGACTTGTCAAAGACCTAAGATTTCTACCCGAGGAAATATATTTGTTTATTCCTTGAGAAATCATTTATAAAGGATGCATAGTACATCGACTTACTCAGTGATGGAATTAACACAGTCCCAAACACAACATTGTGCAGAAGCTGTAATATCCCTTTCTTAGTCTTAGCACTAGAGGCGAAACTCACTGGATTCCTCTTTTGAGATATGCAATGTTCACAAAAATCAAAATATATAGTGAAATTAGACATACCTTAAGTCGTACCATTACCATGCAGTATTCAGAGACCCTTCTCTTTAATATGTCAAAGCCCTTGATTCCATAACATAGTATTTTCTCGAGAGACCACTAGGTTTTCTTCTCCACTTTAAGGAACCACATAATTTTTGCACCAATAAATAATAGTGCTACGCAAAAGATTTTATAAAGTTCCAATCTAAACTCTTAGCATCAATATTAGTGCTCCCTAAACCATCTTGCAGGTATCTTTCTTGAAAAATAATTTTACACCTACATCATCCATCTCTCTTACAAAAATCAGGTTTCTGGACAATGCAGGAATATGCAAAACACTAGGAAGTGTTCTAATCCTTCCAACTTGCAACTTAAGCTTCACTTTTATGCATCTAATGATGCACCTGATGAGATACATCCATGAGCTCAGAAAATTATTTATTATATATAGGTTTTTTGGGTAATTCAATTAAGGGAATGGATTTCTTGACCTTCTCTAACTAATTGTGTATACTGAAAGCAGAAGGATTCATATTGACCTTCAATGGCTCAATGTGTTCTTTTTTTTCTTGATGTATGGGATTTGTTTGAATGTGTATTTGGTCTACATTGGAAGATTTAGACTTGGAATTGATGGGATGTGAGATTAATCCTTTGGTTGATGGATTAAGGTTTATAGGTTTCATCCCTTTATTAGTTGGTCTTGTGGTGGAAGATTGGAAAGTTCCCTCACTTTGATCTTATGTCCACGATCTCTTTGCGGATCTCAAATTATATCTGTTATGCAAATGTGCTTGCATGAAAGAAACAAACTTCTCGTAATAGGAATCCATATCTTATTCATCTAAGGGGACATTATGGTCATCCTACTCTCCTGCCTCTTCTTCTATTTCATTTTCTTCTTCTAAGAGAGTAGAGAATTGGTTCTATTGAACATTAATAACATCTTCAATGTTTTCTTTAGGGTCATCTTATAAATACATGGGAAGTTGTATTTGACACTGCTAGTCCTTTCTTTCTCTTTGTAACAATTACAGAGGAGGTCTTCCATATTGAGGATTTTAATTTTTGTTGGGGCTTTACGAGATCTACCCAGGAGGATTTTTTTTTCCAACTCTAGCGTCACCAGTTTATTTAAAAGGCTCCTAACTAACTTACTCATATCATCCAACATATACTCTTCGGCTTCCTTTACTTGGACAGAGGAGATGGATTCCTTATCTCCTCATCTCTATTCACCATGTTCTCCCTTTCCTTTCAACTTCCCTACAAAATAAAAATTATCTTCCACTTTTGTTGGAACTATGATATAGGTGTTGTCCTTCATGGAAACTCACACATATGACAGTTGAAAACACAAAAGGTTAACAACAAAGGATTACAGATCACACTTTAGAGATTGATGAAAGAGAGTAGTTTAAGAAGTATACGCTGGTTCACATTGTCCAAGCAGCGTATACATGTAGATTAACAGAACAAAAGTAGCATATACATATACATGCACTTTCAAAGAAGGAAAGGTGTGTATGGGATGGAAAATCAAGGTTTTGGTCAAAGGTATTGGTCCAAAGTATTTGTTCCGAGGTATTTGTTCTGAGGTATTAGTATGAGGTATTTGGTGAGAGGTATTGGTTCGAGATATTTGGTCCAAGGTATTGGTCCTAAGTGGTTTTGGTATGAGGTATTGAGAAATGCCTAAAAATATATAAGGAGGAGAAGATCATTAGGCCAAGGTGTGAAAGTGTTGAATATCTTATGAAGTGTTAGATCAAATATGCAGGTTATGGGTTTCTATTACTTTGCTTGATCTGAAATATGGATGCACCCATCTGGTTGATTATGGATGATGGATCATAAGGCCTTGTTAGAAAATTATATATTACAGAGCAATGGAACACATAAAATATTGCATAAATGTAAACACAAAAACACATAAAACAAGAGAGACACAGATATACGTGGTTCAACCAATGTGGGCTACATCCACGGAGAAACAACCAATCCTTATTTTTATATTATCTAGAAAATTGATGAGATACAACCTACAACAAATCCACTGTAACTCCCTCTTCACTCTCAATCTCCTCTCTCTTCCTCACTCAGAATACCAATCTACATGGACACAATACAATTCCCACATATATGGAGAGGGGTTGCCTTCTAGGGAAAAAAATACCCTAAATTAAACATAACTTCTACCATAAGATCCCCATATAATGACCAACCCAGATTGACTACGAAATTACAACATTTTACAAGGCAATTTTACATCTATTCTTAGCTTTGTGGGTGCTACCCCCGATCCCCCTGCCAGGGGGGAGCTCCCAAAAGGTCGCAACCGCCCCCCTTGGACCCCCCCTGTAGCGAATATTTTACAGGTAGCATTGCCGCCCCATTTTGAACTGGGGTTCAATACGGTGATCGCTTTGAATAAAGAAGATAGTCAGGCTCCACACCCAACAATTTCCCACCCTGAGACTGATTATAGCAACTCCAGCACTACTTCATTTGCTGGACAATGTCTCGAATTTGGACCTGGTTGTTCCTCATCCTCTTCATTATACTTGAAGACCAATTGAAACTGAGAAAATTTTTAGTTTCTCCCTGGTTACAATGTTTGTTAACATATCTGCAGGATTCTGGTAGTGTGTATATTTTCCAGCTTCAACTGTCCATCTTCCAACACTAGTTGTATGAAATGGTACTTGAGTTGTATATGCTTAGTATTGGAATGAAATGCAAAGTTATTTGCAAGATGTATGGCACTCTAGCTATCACAGTATAACCTTGCCAACTCCTGCTTCTTACCCAATTCATTTAGAAACCCTTTTAACCAAATCATTTCTTTACTAGCCTATGTAGTAGCAACATACTTTGCTTCTATTTTTGGCAGTGCAACAACACTTTGCAGTTTTGAGACCCAACTGATAGTTGTTCCACCTACAACAAATAAATACCTTGTTGTGCTCCTCCTATTATCCCTATCACCCACCATATCTGCATCAACATATCCTTGTAAAGCAATGTTTGAGCCACCAAAGCATAATTCTTAATTTGTGGTACCTCTCAAATACCTGAAAATCCACTTCGTCACCATCTAATGTTATTTTCCTGGATTGTTCATGTACCTACTTACAATTCCCACTACATGTGTAATATCAAGCCTTGTGTAGACCATTGCATACATTAAGCTTCCAACTGCTGATGCATATGGAAATTTAGACATATGAGCCATTTCTTCCTAAGTCTTGGGACACTCTTCCTTACTTAATTTGAAATGGCTAGCCAAAGGTATACTAACTGGTTTTGCATTCTGCATATTAAACCTTTTCAGCACCTTTTCTATGTACTCACTTTGAGACAATGTTAATTTGAGATTCTTCCTGTCTCTATTCATTCTCATACCAAGGATTTGTTTTGCAGCACCCAAATCCTTCAGTGCAAATGAGTTTGCCAATTTTATTTTGTGCACATGTATTTCCTGCATGTTATCAAGGAAAATTTTAAGGATGGAAAATTTTCTTGAAGTTTAAAACATTGGCGAATCTCACTAATCCCTAATATGCAAATTATAAATATTTATTGATATATTTGTAAAATTAATCAAATTTATAATTATTTTATATATAGTCTCTCTATAATGTTGGCGATTTTTGAGATAAAATAATTTTATATTCTAAAATTTGGGCGAATCGTCTTTTATAAAATTGGAAATTGGCGAATCTTTTTTGTGGAAAAATCATGGAAAATTAGCCCACTGGGCGAACATTAGCCCCTAAAATTTTCCATGCATGTTATAACCTGCAGCAAGCATGTCATCCACATACAATAACAATATAATATAACTACCATCATTTTACCTTTTGAGATAAACACAATGATCAAAGTGACATCTAATATAACCTTGTTTAGACATAAACCTGTCAAATTTTAGATACCACTACCTTAGAGCTTGTTTTGAGCCATACAAGCTCTTCTTCAACCTACACACTAGTTTCTCCTTCCCTTTTACCTCATACCCTTGTGGCTGTTGCATATATATCTCTTCCTCCAAATATCTATGGAGAAAGGTTGTATTTACATCTAACTGCTCAAGATGAAAATATTCAACTACTATTAGACTTAAAATAGTTCTGATTGAAGTAATCTTAACAACAGGAGAAAATATTTCATCAAAGTCTATACCCTTTTTCTGCGCAAACCCTTTCACCATAAGTCTAGCTTTATACCTTTTACTACCTCCATCTTCTTCCTTCAACTTGTAAACCCATTTACTCTGCAATTTTGTTTTACCTGCAGGCAACCTGACTAAGTCCCAAGTCTGGTTATGTGTTAAGGAGTCCATCTCTTCCTTCATGGCTTGCTCCCACTTCTTCCTAGTTTCTACCTACACTGCTTCTTCATAACATTCTTGTTCACCAGAATCAGTCAACAATACATAATATAATGAAGGAGAGTATCGTTCACACGGTCTACTTATCTTGGTAGACCTTCTAACACCACTTTCAGGTGTTTGAGGTGCTTGTTTCTCTTGTGGTTGTTGTTCTGGTTGTTTATCATTATGATTTTCACGCCCCATCACTTTTTATGTGATCTCATCAAGCACTGTGTATTCTCTGTTTTGTTTTTCCTTTTCTCTTGCTACAGCTGATTCTTATACAAAACCTTTTCATTGAATATGACATCTCTGCTCCTAATTATTTTGAGTTTTTCATAATCATAAAAGCGATAAACAAAATCATTAACACCATATCTAATAAAGGTACATTTCTTTGATTTTTCCTCAAGCTTTGTTCTATTTTCTTTATTAATGTGGACAAAGGCTTCACAACCAAAAGTCTTTAAAAAAGAGTAGTTTACCTTTTTACCTGCCCATTCCTACTCTGGAATACCACCATCCAAGGAAATTGAAGGCCCTCTGTTTATTAGATAAACAAAAATATCTACAACATCTGACCAAAATTGTAAAGGCAATCCTGCATGCAATCTCATGCACCTTGCACGCTCCATGATTGTCCTGTTCATCCTTTCTGACACACCATTTTCTTGTGGTGTTCCTGGAACTCTCTTCTCTCTAGGAATTCCATTGTCTTAACAGTACCTATCAAAACTATTTGCTGCAATATTCACCTCCATGGTCTAATCTGAGACACTTCAACCTTTTTTTCTGTCTCATTTTCAACCAAAGCTTTCCATTTCTTGAAAGTATCAAATACATCAGATTTATTTCGAATACAATAAATCTAGGTTTTTCTGGTTGCATCATAAATAAAAGTAACATAATAATGAGAGACACCAAGAGATGATACCTGAGAAGGTCCCCATACATCTGTATGCACAAGCTCTAATTTTTCACTCTTATTTTCTTTCCCAGCTCGAAGGAATCTGACTTTCTTCTGTTTTCCATAAACACGATTCTCACAAAATTTTAAATCAACATCCTTCAAACTTATCAAAAAAATTTTGAGTGAAGAATTTGCATCCCCTTCTCACTCATGTGCCCAAGCCTATGATGCCACAATGTCGTATCTTCTCCTGTAGAGGTTAAAGCATTAAAAGAATTAGAAATACCATTCCATAAATACAATGTACCAAACTTTCCTCCTTTCGCTATTACCAAGGATCCTTTAGTGACCTTCCAGGTTTTATCTGTGAAAGTAGTTATGCAACCTTCACCTCCCAACAGCCTTGTTGAAATCAGATTTTTCTTTAGATCTAGAGCATGCCTTAACTTCTTCAATAACCACTGACTTCCATTTTGTTGTTTTATGAAAATTGTACCCATTCCAATGATTTTACAGGGTTTATCATCACCTAATCGATCCTGTCCAAAATCTCCTTGAACATAATCATAAAAAAGTTTCTATTAGGTGTGGCAGGGAATGAGGCCCATGAATCTACCACCCAAACACCAATAATATTTTCTATTGAAAGAATCAAAGCATCTTGCAACACATCACCTATTACATTCACTTCGTGATTAGTTTCTTATTGTGCATCTCCTTCTTTTCCCTTTTCGAGACTTGCAGTCTTTCTTCAGCCGTACTTTCTTACCACATTTCTAGCACACTATCCCCGATCTAGAATTGGATGTGCCTTTTCTTGACTTACTTGGATATCCAGGGCTCTTTCCTCTTTCCATTTTTATTTCGCTAGTCTCTGCAATCAAATCATTACCTGATGTCTCACCGGAGCTTTTTCGTCGCATTTCCTTACTAAGGATTGTACCGACAACATCATCAAACTTTAAAGTACTAGATCCAGAGACAGATTTACTAATGGCCATCAGTAAACCATTCCAACTTTCTAGAAATGAGCACAAAAATAAAAGAGCCCTAACTTCATCATCAAAAGTTACCCCTACAGAATTTAATTGACTGGTAATTGTATTAAATTCATTTAAATGATCAGCGTCAGATCCACCTTCTGACATCTTCATATTAAATAAACGCTTCATAAGAAATACCTTATTTAAGGTCGAGGGTTTTTCATATAGTTTGGCCAATGCCGACATTAACCCTATGTTGTCGTTTCCTTTGAAATATTAAATGCTACTAACACCACTAGGCACAAGAGTATTGTTCCAAGTGCTTTTCTGTCGAGAATATCCCATTCTGTGTCTATCATACTCATTGGCTTCTTTGTATTTCTTCTCAATGATTGGTACACATCTTCTGATACAGATAATATTCCATATGCATCTTCCACAGCAGGTGGTTTTTTCCATTGAATTTTTCAACCCTAAACCTACAATCTTCCGGCATTGCTCCCACTTGAACCAAGAACCCTTCTCTCCTGCGAGTTTATCAGCCAAATAGACCTTCGGCTCTTATACCAGTTGTTAGAAAATTATATATTATAGAGAATTGTAACACATAAAATATTTCATAAATGTAAACACAAAAACACATAAAATAGGAGAAACACAGATATACCTGGTTCACCCAGTTTGGGCTACGTGCACGGAGAAACATCCAGTCCTTCTTTTTATATTATCCAGCAAACTAAAGAGATACAACCTACAATAGATCCACTGTAACTCCCTCTTTGTTCTCAATCTCCTCTCTCTTCCACAATCAGAATACCAATCTACATAGACACAATACAATTCCCACATATATAGCAAGAGGTTGCCTTCTAGGCCCAAAAAACCCTAAATTAAACATAACTTCTACCGTCAAATCTCCGCCTAATGAATGGCCCAGATTGACTACTAAATTACAAAATTTTACAAGGAAATTTTACATCTTTTCTAAGCTTCGGGGGTGTTACCCCCTATCCCCCTGCCAGGGGGGTCTCCCAAAAGGTCGCAACTGTCCCCCCCCCCCCGTAACCGTCCTCGTAGTGAATATTTTCTGGGCATCATTACCGCCCCATTTCGAACTGGGGTCCAATTCAGTGATACCTTTGAATACAGAAGCTAATCAGACTCCACACCCAACAGGCCTAAATTATTTTATCATTATGTGGTTTTAATAATGGATAGTCTAGATATGAATACTAATGCATGTTCTATTCCATAAATGTTATGATATGGGTATTGACTGAATTCTGGAATATCTCAAAAGTTTTTAAGATAGTATTTGCAGATCTATATGATATTTCACTTTGATAAAAGCGTGTATACACGCTGGTTAGCCACATCCAAGTGCCATATACATTATGAAATATGACATTTGAAGTTGTAGTTGGATCTAGTTATTGTTGTAGAGTTCTGGGTTCTGCTTTGTGTTCTGAAGACATTGTTCTGAAATTTCAGATTGATTGATTATGATCTACTTCAGTGATGATGGTTTGTTAGTGATTGATTGATTTAGTTGTGGTTGATTCAGAGATTTATGATTGAGTTTCAGTGATTGGTTGATGTCGATTTATTTAATGATTGTATTGTAGTTGTGATTTATTTTAAGCTTCAATGTTGCTGATGGGTCTAGTATGAAAATTTGATGAAACGAGACCTTCAAATTTTTATGTTGTGTTCCAGGTGTATCGAGTCTAAAAATTTATGAAATGTGGTCCCTGGAGGAAGAGAGAAGGTCATAGCCTTCTGTTGGCCAGTGCCTACATACTTGTAAACATATCGGCCAATACAAGAGCCAGGCAGTTGGAGCTCCCTTCCAATAGCAGCTGGAAAAATGAGTGAAGGTTGAAGCCTTCTATAGTTGAGTTCTTACATACTAGTAAATGGATCGGCTAGTACAAGGTCCAGGGGAATGGAGCTCCCTTCTAGTAGTAGCTGGAAAACGAGTGAAGGTTGGAGGCTTCTGTAGGCCAGTGCCTACGTACTAGTAAATGGATCGACTAGGACAAGAGATAGGGGTCGTACCTCCCTTCAAATAGAAGCTAGAGAATGAGAGAAGGATGTAGCCTTCCACAGGTGGGTGCCTGCATACTCGTATGAGTCTCCACCAGTACAATATTGTGAACAGGTTTTTCTTCTATTAAAAGAAGACAACGACATGTGGTTTTTGTCCCACATTGGGTTTCCACCTTAAATCTTGGTGTTCATATTCGTTTCTTATGTGTTATGGTTAATTCTATTCTTACTACACATGGTTACTGTTTATATGGTTAATTAAGTACTTATGAACTGATTAAAGATCAACATATGATGAATTAATTGAATCAGAAGTTTGTTGGATATACGCTGGTTACTTTAAATATAGTTGCATGTACACGTGAGTTACCTTCATTGAAGTAGCATATATAAATTTGAGTATGAAAGGAGAAAAATTATTGATTTGATTAATTGATTCACCCCCCTCCACATTATTATTTCCAACAATTGGTATTAGAACGAGTCCTTTGGTAGAATCTTGATTGCTTGAAGGAGATTCGTAGAAACAATGGGAAAGAAGCTAAAGAAGTTCAAACACCTCAGAAAAGGAAGACATCTCAAAGGAACAATGATAGTAGGAGAGACAATGGGTCATTAGGTGGAAGCAAGTATTTAGATTCTGAATCACCTTAGATAGAAGATGAGCAAGCAAAATAAGTATCAGGTACAAATTTTTGGTCTATTAGTGGTACTTTTCTTTGTTCATGCAATGTTGAAGATATTGGAAGTGATCGCAAAAGAAACATAGAGGCAAAAGTTAAAAAACTCAGATAAAATCAGAGATCGACAAGATCTATTTAACAAAAGGGAGCGTTCCTTCAGAGAATAGGTTGGCAGATTAGAAGTTCAGTTGGAGGAAGGAAACAAAGTAAGGAAGCAGTGCAAGAAAAAGGAAGATCAATGTCAAAATCTAGAGGATGAGGGGACATCATTAAGAAATGAAGTAGATGAAAAGAGTACAACAATCAAGAGATTTAAAGATAGATCCAGTTGCTATGAATGTCTTGAAGCTAAGATCCTCTCTAAAAGAAGATCCTGACAATTCAAATAAGAAGAATGGACAACAAGAAAATGAGATTCTCAAATTAAAGAAACAAGTTGAATAAGGAAGAAAGGCTGAAGAAATCATGAAGAAGAAATATCTGAAAGAGGAAGTGGAATATCAAGTTGAGGTAAATATCTTCAAAGGTAGATTAGAGGAAAAGGATAAAATGTTATGATTTCAAGGTTGTAATAATAATTTGTATAATATTCTTAGTTGTCAAAGGTCTCCTACCATCAAAACTGGTATTTGTTTTCATGAATCTATTGAAGGTAAATCTAGATCACAAGATGAGGCAAGGAACTCTAATGGAAAATATGAAATTCTCAACAAGGAGATGAGAGGTCAACCCCATCAACAACCAAGGAAAGAAAATCTTTTACTCCTATCTATGGAAGTCATAGTCGGTTATTTCCTCCGATGAATAATTTTGAATGTTTAATATGTCATCATCTTGGACATGTTGCATCGAGATGCAGAAGTAGAATGGTTCAAGACTGTGACAAAGAAATGTCATCAGCTTCCAGGTACATTAAGCGATATTCTTTTTCTTGTAATATGTTTGGTCATAAATTGTTAAGTTATGGTATGTTCTATGCTTATAACAGCTTCCTTCTTTTTCTTATTATATTCCACAGATTAGCAATCACATGTACATAAAGTAAAGTGCAGATAGAACATTAAATGATCAATAGAAAACAAGTCAAGACAAGAGACACAAGATGTGGCGGCTAGCCAGAGACAAACCCCACAATGTGTGGAGAAACCCTTTGATCAAATCCTCTTTTATCTTCAATAATTCAGCAGAGAGAAATAGTACAATAAATCTGATTCATATAAGTAGTACAAACCCTATATCAACAGCATCACCATTAGTGGCTTCATTATCAAACTAGAGCAGACAATATCTCACAAACCGACCATCGGATTGACTTCATTCCACCACCAAAAGTTACGGCTTCTAGAGAAGGTGCAGATGAACCTACAATGCAGTTCCAAAGAGGCAATATTCTAGGCGATGCAGGTCATTCTTTACTTCTACAGTTGCAGCTTCAGTTTCAACAATTTCCAGCTTCAAATGTGTGAGAGAGAGACCCATTTTTGCGCAGTAGAGAAGAGAATAATTTCTGCACAATAGAGAGAGAGAGATGTGATGAGAAGAGTGAGTGAAAATGAGGAAATGTCCTCTTATATTTATACACAATGTTGGTGTTTGAATAGATGCGACTATTGGGCTTCTGAGCCTACATGAGTTGTAGGTCGGCTTGATAATAATTCCATAATCAAAATAAAGTCATATCTCCATGAATACTTATCGGAATCGGATGATCTTTATATCAATCCTACACCTCTTGACGAGAGGAATCTAATAAAAATATTATCTACCATGAATAAGATGACCCACATGAAGTTTTTCCCTGGTTGCCAATTTTAACACTCCCTCTCAACCGGGGAGAACTTCATCTGCAATCTGTCTATCGGTCGTTACTATTCATCCATCAAATGCACTACCCTGTACAGCCTGACCCTTGCCCTACTCTACTCTATTCTGCCTATTCTGCTTTGTCTTGTTCTACCATGTACTAATCGGTATTGTTTTGCTCTGTTCTGCTCTACTCTTGCATTGTTCTGTTTTGCTCTGCTTTTGTCCGAATTATGAAGAAGAAGAAATGATCGAGGATGTATCATACTGATTCAAAGTTAGTCTCAAAGTATGTACCACTGGTCCCAAACCAGTCTCAACTAACCTGAAGTCAGCGTCATAGTGAGTACAACTCCACTGGTCCTAGACTAGTATCATCCTCCACTGTCTCAAAGTCAGTCTCAGAGTGTCTACCACTAGTCCCAGACCAGTCTCAGTCGACCCGAAGTCAGCTTCATAGTAAGTACCACTCCTACCACTTGTCCCGGACCAGTATTGCAATCTCAGAGAGTGTATCACTGGTCCCAAACCAGTCTCAATCGACCCGAAGTTAGGGTCATAGTATGTACCACTCTCACTGGTCCCAGACCAGTACTACAATGATACGAAGTCAGTCTCGAAGTATGTACCACTAGTCCCAGACTAGTCTCAACTAACCCGAAGTTAGCGTCATAGTATGGTACAACTCCTACCACTGGTCCCATACCAGTATTGCAGTCTCAGAGAGTGTACCACTAGTCCCAGACCAGTCTCAACCGACCTGAAGTGAGCGTCATAGTATGTACCACACTCACTAGTCCCAGACCAGTACTGCATTAACACAAAGTCAGTCTCGGAGTATGTACCACTGGTCCCAGACCAGTCTCAACCGACTCGAAGTCAGCGTCATAGTATGGTACAACTCCTACCACTGATCCCAGACCAGCATCATTGATCCCAAATCAATCAAGGTCATCCTAGCCTAGGAAGTATGGTAGATACAATCATGCATCCATTGGTACTACTATGGTTCCTAACTTCATTTCCCTGCTCATTGATCAGATGAGAGGTACTTCCCATGAGTCCCAAACTGCATGGGTAGGATGCCTCGATAAGAGAACTAATCAATCCTGTCCTCACAGGAGAATGCATCAATCCTGCTACAATTTCCATGGAGAACACATCAATCCAGGCTGCCATGGAGAACACGTCAATCCAGGCCTCACAGGAGAACTAATCATCCTGCTACACAGGAGAGCGAATCATCCTGTTCCACAAGAGAGCGAATCATTTTGTCCCACAAGAGAGCAAATCATCTTGTTCTAGTGTGCACCACCAAGGGAGGGTGAGTCACCTTGTTTTCATATGTTGCTCCAGTAAGAACCGCGAGCCCTCAGAGCTCCTAGAGATCAATGTATGCAACATGCAGGACTCTTGCACAAGTGTTTCTTGATGACTCTAAGTCGTTTCGGAAAATCACATATTGGATCTTTCCTCGGGTCTTTGACAAGGGGTATCGACCTGTACATCATCTTAATGCGGTGGAACCTCCTTGCTCATCGACTTACCATACCCAGATGATGCCTATCTGCTGGAGCAATCGACGAATATGGGATTCCTCAATAATCGAATCCCACCTCTGGTTGTTACAGAGAATCACAGTGGTAACCAATGTAAATCCAAACAACTCACTGAAGAGGTTTCGCAACGAGACTGCCTCACATGAGGTCATGCTAGTAGCAATATATTCTGCTTCGACGATGCTCAAAACCACCGACTTCTGCTTCCTGCTAATCTAGGATATCGAAGCAGGTCCCAAGGAGAAACATCACCTGCAAGTGCTCTTACAGTCCATCACACTACCTGCCCAATCAACATCAGTATATCCAAGTAGTCTCACATCTTCGGCAGTGTATCTTAACCCATTGTGCCATGAAGATATCTTAGAAGATTCTTGGCATCAATCTAGTGAGGCTCAACCAAATATGAGCTCACAATGCTAACTGCAAAACATATGTTCAGATGGAGGTTCACCAAGAACATCAATGCAAATGAGTTTATGAAACTCAGAGACATTTTGCAAATCTGGTCTGACATCACTACCATATAACTTCTAAAACTTAAGATCCTCGGGGTAGTCACAGGCTTGCAGTCCATCATACCGAGTGTTTCCAATATCTTTACCACATATTTTCCTTGAGATAGGAAAATTTCCCCCGGCTTCTGCCACACTTCAAGTCCTTGGGCCTTCATTTCAAATTCAGAAGCCAACTCCCTCTTACATTTGTGAATGAGAGAGTTTGCACCTGTTAGAAAGAGGTCATCCACATACAACACCAGTATGAGAGGCTTTTCATCTTCAACCTTAAAGTAAGGGTTAGGATCGGCTTCACTCCTAATGAATCCCAGCTTCATCAAGTAGCTATCGATCCTCTCATACCATGCTCGAGGTGCTTGCTTCAGCCCATAGCAAGCCTTCTTCAACCTGCATACATGATATTTGCAATCAAATCCTTTGGGTTGCTCCACGTAGACCTCTTCTTTGATCGAGCCGTGTAAGAACACAGTCTTGACATCCATCTGATGTAGGTTCCATCCTTGTGAAGCAGCAAGGGCTATGATTGAGTAGATGGTCGTATATCTGGCAAAAGGTGAAAATATCACATCATAGTCTATACCTTCCTTCTATGAGAGACCACGAGCCACAAAACGATCCTTATACTTTTCCGTACTTCCATCTGCTGCATGCTTTATCTTGTAAAGCCATTCAGAAGTAACAACTTTGTTGTCCTAGGGTTTGGGAACTACTTCCCAGACATCATTCTTCATAATAGACTCATATTCTTTGGTCATAGCATCCTTCCATACTTGATGCCTGACGACATCTGAGAATGATGAAGGCTTATTTTGTATGATCGTGGTCATGATGGTCAGGTATCCCTGATACCTATTAGGTTTCTTACTTTCACAAAAGGTTCCTCACGGTGCAGCATGTCCTTCAGCATCATGAAGTAGCCCCCTAAGCCATGAAGGCCTCTTCCTAGAAGAGGAAGGTTCATGTGGAGGAGGATCAATCAGATCCATGGGTTCTTCTACATCACACATTAATTTATCATCCTTTTCTTTTGGTTCCCTGGCATCGGCTTCTTGAGAGCTCCTCAAAGTCGGAAGATTGTTCACCTTGCTAAGAGCCATATCTTCGTCAAAGGTGACATCTTGACTAATTACTACTTCCCTTTGACCGACTACATAGATTCTATAGCCTTTAGTATTTTCACCAAAGCCCACAAAAATTCCCTTCTTTCCAGATGCACCCAATTTATTTCTTTTCTCTTTCGGCACATGAAAAGATACAGGGCTTCCAAAAATTCTAAAATGAGAAAAATCAGGTTTCTCATCGGTGAACTTTTCTTCAGGAGTCTTGGAACCCAATGCTTGATGAGGACATCGATTTTGTAGATATATGGTAGTGTTTGCGGTTTCAGCCCATAGAAACTTTGGAAGTCTTTGATCATGTAGCATGGCTCGGACAGCTTCCACAATCATGTAGTTCTTCCTTCCTGCCACACCATTCTATTTAGGAGTATGTGGTGTAGTAGTCTCCCCCTTAATGCCAACATCAGGTATGCCTGAGTGAACCAACTGTAATATATTCGAGGTCTTGCTTTGGCTTGAGGGGAATGGTCCCATTTTGAGCTTTCCTTTGGCACATCTTGGACATACATCTTCTTTCTCTACTCAGAATTCAGGCATCCCTGTCACCATTTGTCTTACACCTAGTATAGCTTTATAATGTGGGGGGGAAACCTCCAATGCCAAAGTTTGGACTGAAGAGATGTGTCATAAGACATGACACCTAGCAAACTTCCATCGACCTGATATAATGAATCAACACTAAACCCAAGAGTAAACACATCTTTAACATTATTTTTCCATATACGTACCTTGCCATCACTGAAGGTTACCTTGTAGCCTTTGTCTTCCATTGCCGGGATGGAAACTAGGTTCTTTCTGAGGTCAGTTGCATTTAATACATCCTGGACTTTCTAGCCTTCTTGAATGGTTGTCCTCTTCCTCGATTCCCAGCTCTCCTCTTACCTTTTCTATTGAATTTACCATCCCTTTGATTACCATGAGAGGGATTTTGATTATCGTCCTTCCGTGAGTCCTTCCTATCAGGGCACTCCCTTTCATAGTGGCCTGCTTTATCACAGATGTAACATCGTCATTTTCTTCCAGCCTTAGGTCTAGCCTTTCCTTTTGATTTAGTCCCGCAATTATTTATTTTCTTAGCATGAGAAGAAAAGGCAGCAGGAGGACCTTTAGGCATGTGCATTTCTTGCTCTTCTTCCCTTGTTTCTTCTTGTATGCATCTAGCCATTAATTTCTCAAAACTAGGGATTACATTATAGTTCAGAAGAGTAGTCCTGAACACCTACCATTCATATGGTAATCCTACAAGAGTCATGAGTGTCATTTCCCTATCAGTAATAACCTCCCCAATAGATAAGAGATCGTTCTTGATCTCGCTTATTCTTAAGAAGTATGCTTTCATACTCTCATATTTACCCTTGATTTCCCTCAGTTTATTTCTAAGAAACAAAACTTGATTTGCATCATTAACTTTAAATAAAATCACCAGTCTATCGTAGATTTCCTTGGAGGTGTCTAGTTCAAATATGTACGCCACCAAATAGAGTCCCAGATGATATTCTATTTTGACTTCTTCGGTTTTCCATTTGTCCCATGCAGCAGCAAATGCATTTGCTGGAGGCTCAACGATATTGCCTCTTACATGGTCCAACATTCCTGGATCTTCTAGCATTAGATCGATAAACATATTCCATCCATGATAGTCATCTTTCTTACGAAGCTTGCCTTCGGTAGAGTGTTGAGAACCCCATAGTTCTTTTAGGATAGCCTTGCCAATCTTCTCTTCGGTGATTGCTCTTGCTCTTGCTCGGGCTTTGTCTTCACCTCAGCTCCGATACCATGCTAAGTTATGGTATGTTCTATACTTATAATAGTTTACTTATTTTTCTTTTTATATTCCACAGATTAGCAATCACATGTACATAAAGTAAAGTGTAGATAGAACATTAAACGATCGACAGAAAACAAGCCAAGACAAGAGACAGAAGATGTGGCGGCTAGCCAGGGACAAAACCCACAATGTGTGGGGAAACCCTTTGATCAGATCTTCTTTTGTCTTCAATAATTTAGCAGAGAGAAATAGTGCAATAAATCTGATTCATATCAGCAGTAAAAACCATAGATCAACAGCATCAGCATTAGCGGCTTCATTATCAAACTAGGGCAGACGATATCTCAGAAACCGACCGTCGGATTGACTTCATTCCACCACCAAAAGTTGTGGCTTCCAGAGGAGGTTCAGATAAACCTATAGTGCAGTTCCAAAGAGGAGATATTCTAGGCCACTTAGGTCATTCTTTACTTCTACAATTGCAACTTCAGTTTCTGTAGTTTCCAGCTTCAAATGTGTGAGAGAGACCCATTTCTACGCAGTAGAGAAGAGACTCATTTCTACGCAGTAGAGAGAGAGATGTGATGAGAAGAGTGAGTGAAAATGAGGAAAAGTCCTCTTATATTTATACACAACTTTGGTGTTTGAATAGATGCGACTGTTGGGCTTCTGAGCCTACATGAGTTGTAGGTCGGCTTGATAATAATTCCATAATCAAAATAAATTCATATCTCCATGAATACTTATTGGAATCGAATGATATTTATATCAATCCTACACCTCTCGACTAGATAAATCTAATAAAAATATTATTAGCCATGAATAAGATGACCCACATGAAGTTTTTCCTTGGTTTCCAATTTTAACACAAATCCATTGATTGCTATAGAAGGAATATGAAACATGTAAGATGTTATGAATGTAACAAGTTTGGTCACATAGCAAAACAATACAAGAGAAAACTTTGGCCAACACACCAGAAGGAGAAAAAATCATCACTCTCTAAGGTATGGAAGAAGAAGGAAGTATAGCCAGAAAGATGTGGCATATCACAATATACATATATAACAGACTCAGGGGGAGCTGAAAGTATGAAACTTAAGTATTATAAAACTCATACACATTTATCATGAAGACAAGTCACGGATATACATGAGTTCGAAGCTGCACACTCGCGTATATGGTGTTTTGAGGAAAAGCCAGTGGGACTGACTCAGGAAAAGGAGTCTGATCTGGTTCAGTTGATTATCAATTATCTATTCTATTCCAATTGATGATGATTACAGTCTGTTGATGATATATGGAAATGTTCTCGGACCTCATAATTTGTTAATAAGTTGATGAATAATTGGTTGATGATGACGCCTTGATGATTCTTACTAACAAATGCAAGGATCAAAGCTCATAGTGAACAATTGGCATAGGTTCAAGGAGGGCATATGTTTCTAATAATGCATTGTTGGCATTAAATTAGAAGGCCTTGGTACATGATGATAATTATATTTCTTAATCCACATAGTTGTTTGATTCAGGTGACTCTTTTGATGATGGACATATACAGATTGTTAACACTGATGTTGCAGACAGATGTTGATGGTGCAGATCATATATGGTGTATGATAGTTGCTGATGACTATCATGGTCTTGTTTAGATTGTTGGTGCTTATTATAAGTATCATGTATATGATTTGATGTAAAGGTCATGAGAATACCTAATTTGTATCCCCACTAATAATGGGAAGGATGGTGTAATAATTCTTATTTCAGTCATGTATAAACATTTGGTATATTCCCACTTGGTTCTATGGATGAGTCAAATTTGGTGTATCCCCGCTTTGTTGGGAGATTTATGTATGTATGAGTCATTGGTGATAGGAAGGTCATACTCACATAACTGAGTTATAGAGTCATGATTTTATTTCGGAAAATATCTCTACATACTCTGCATGTCCTCAGGAGCATAAACGGTTTAGTGCATCTCAACATGAAGAAAGGAGGAGGTCAATCAGAGAATTCCGCATGTACTCAGGGGGAGCATGGACATCATAATGTATATCAAAAATGGAAGAATACCATTGGTCCACCCTTTACCCTTGATGTCAAAGGGGGAGAGAGTCTTCATGTTTTTTTCCATCAAGTCCAAAGGGGGATATTGTTGGCATTATGATATAGGTTTCATCGTTGATGGCAACTCACACAGATGACAGTTCATAGTGCAATAGATTAATAGCAAAGGATTACATATTAGACTTCAAAGGTTGAAGAAAGAGAGTGGTTTAAGAAGTATATGCTGGTTCACTTTGTCCAAGAAGCATATATACATGGGCTAATAGAACGAAAGGATTGTATATGTATACATGCACTTTCACAAAAGGAAAAGCGCGTATGGGATGGGAAATCAAGGTTCTGGTCCAAGGTACTGGTCCAAGGTATTTGGTCCAAGGTATTTGGTCTGAGGTATTGGTCTGAGGTATTTTGTTCAAGGTATTGGTCTAAGTATTTGGTCCAAGGTATTGGTCATAAGTGGTGGTTTTGGTCTGAGGTATTGAGAAAGGCCTAAAACTGTATAAGGAGGAGAAGATCATTAGGCCAGGGTGTGCAAGTATTGAACATCTTATGAAGTGTTAGATCAAATATGCAAGTTATGCATTTATGATGCTTTACTTAATCTAAACTAAGGATGCACCTATGTGGTTGATGATGGATGATGGATCGGGATCATAAGGCCTTAAATGAATTATCAATATGTTTTTTTAATCATGGATAGTCTAGATATGTATACTAACACATGTTTTATTATGTAAATATTATGATCTAGGTATGACTTTAGTCTGGAATATCTAAGAATTTTTTTAGATAGTATTTTCATATATATACACTGGTTCGCTTTGGTAAAAGCATGTATACACGCTAGTTAGTCACATCCAAGTAGTGTATACACTATGCAATATGATATTTAAAGTTATAGTTGGATTTGGTTGATGTTGTAGAGTTTTGGGTTCTGCATTGTGTTCTGGTGATAGTGTTCTAAAAGTTTAGATTATTTGATTGTGATCTACTTCAGTGATGATGGGTTGTGAATGATTGATTGATTCAGTTGTGGTTGATTCAGAGATTGGTGATTGAGTTTCAGTGATTGGTAGATGCAGATGTATTTGATGGTTGTATTGTAGTTGTGATTTATTTTGAGGTTCAATGTTGTTGATGGGTCTAGTATGAAAATTTGATGAAACGAGGACCTTATATTGTGGTGTTGTGTCCCAAGAGTATCCACTCTGAAAATTTATGAAGCATGGTCCTTGGAGGAAGAGAGAAGTTCATATCCTTCTATAGGCTGGCACCTACATACTCATAAACATATTGGCCAGTACAAGAGCTATGGGGTTGAAACTCCCTTCCAGTAGCAGCTGGAAAAACGAGTGAAGGTTGGAGCCTTTTGTAGGCTAGTGCCTATGTACTAGTAAATGGGTTGGCTAGAACAAGAGCCAGGGGTTTGGACCTCCCTTCCAATATTAGCTAGAAAATGAGTGAAGGTTGAAGCCTTCTATAGGCTCATGCTTATGTATGAGTAAATCAATAGGCTAGTACAAGAGCTAGGGAGTTGTAGCTCCCTTCTAGTAGAAGCAGGAGAACAAGAGAAGGTTGTAGCCTTCTGTAGGTGGGTGTCTATGTATTAGTATGAGTCTACACTAGTACAAGGTTGTCAACAAGTTATTCTTATACTAAAAGAAGACAATATCAAGTGGTTTACTTACCGCATTGGGTTGCTGCCTTAAATCTTGGTGTTCATGTGTGTTTCTTATGTGTGATGATTTATTCTATTCTCATTGCACATGGGTACTATTTATATGGTTAATGATGTATGAATGCACTGATTAAAGATCAACATATGATGAATTAACTGAATCATAAGTTTGCTTGATCTACACTAGTTGCTTTAAAGACAGTTCCGTGTACACACAAGTTACCTTCATTGAAGTAGCGTATATAAAATTGAGTATGAAAGGAAAAAAAATATTGATTTGACTAATACTAATTCAGCCTTGCTCTGAATATTATTTCCAACAACTTCTAGAGAATCTACCTAGATCTAAAATAATGTGTGGGATTTTCTCTCTCTTATGGCAAACCCAAAATATGACTCAAACACTCTATCAAACACTACCTTAGGTTATTCCTATGGAGTTTTAATCTTAGAAAGAAAGTTATTATACAACGTTTTTATTATTTTTATGAACTCGGTGGCATGTTCATTGTGCCTTGTTTTTATTGCATTAACCTGAGTCAAAAAATACCCATGGTCTTTTTTCTCGCCCCATTTCTACTAAATGTCTTCTCCAATTCCTCCCATGTGTTGATTGAGTTATTTGGTAAGTTCTTAAACCATTTTCAAGCCTCCCCATCAAAGGGCTAAACAAATAGTCTAAGGACTACATCAAAGTGCTCTACATTCAACTTCTCATAAAATTCATATAAAATATCTCTGTTTTTTTGGACTATGACATCATCTTCCAAAATGAGTCTATGTAAGAGCTTAAGATAGTCTTAGGGAATTTCATTCAAAGATTATTGTAGATTTAGTGGGACATATCTATTAACAAGAAAACCAGGGACAACCATATTTCAGAGAGGAGGTTCAAAAATATTTTCTACAAGGCTTGGATGAGAGCTTTCGTGAACCATGTTAGGTAAGATTTGGTGTGAGATAATAGTTGAGGTATGAAATGGATTAGAAATGAGAATATATTTAACTTATTCAACTTCTGGGAAGGTATGACATGTAAAAGCATCAAAATTGATTGATTTTTCTTCAAACTTAGGTTACGAGAAGCAAAAAATAGGTGGAGGGAAATATTCTTTTGATAAATCTAAAGGTCTAGATGAGGTTTTAGGATATGTATCCCAACTTTTTGAGATCTCAAATTTTCTGCCTCTGAGGTAAAAAAAATGATATATATAGTTCTCAGGGTTCTTTCTATCCAAATTCTCCTACAAAAAAATCTTTCTGGATCAAATACATGAGTCTTTTTATGTTTCAAGATATGTGAATGAGTATGAGGCCTCCTAATATCAAGGGTTAAAATCTAGGGATTTTGTTTGGTGAGAGATATCAACTCACACTTCCTTTTCTCACCATACAAAATCAATGTTCAAAAGTCACACACAGGGAAATATATTATAACTCAATCCCCAACAACGACGCTATAATATGTTGTATCTCATAGAGATAACCCTCAGGTTGAGGAAAAGGGTCAATGCCTATGAAATCTTAGAGTTTCTAGTAGATGGATCATCATTACCGAAGAGTTGAAAATATCAAGGATTTTTTTTCGGTTTTATAATCATACTCAAAGACCAAGCACATTACACACACTGATAGAATTTTGTTCCAATGAAGTAAAGTTCCACCATGGGGGCCTCCACACAAATAGTGAATCTTATTTTGTTGTTGTGGTATAGGTGAGGGAATAAATAGAGAAATAAATTTGGTGTAGAAGGCTAAAGGTAGAATCTTTTACACTAAACTTTAGAAAAAATATGTGTATACAAGAGAAATTAAGTTAGAAACCATGGAATCCATTTTAAGCCTTTCAATCTCATATTTACAAGTACCATTTTCCATAACATGACATAGATAAATATGATGTATAAAATTGAGTTCCAAAAACTACAATTCGAATATTTCTAAGAGGAATGAAACACATATAAAAATGATAAACAAAGGAAGGAAGACATACTTCACATATGAATGATTGGAATCACCAAAAACCTATTCATTAGTCTTTCATAACATAATAAATATAATCTAACTACCAGAGCTTGGAAAACTTGCATAATGTTGTAGCCTCTAATCATGAAAGTTGAACCCTTACAAATCAGTTCCTCTTCTCTCTTATAATGAGATTGCTAAGAAACATAGATACAAAATATCATCTACTGCAACAATTGTCTAAGCTAATCAACTATGTATGTGTGTTGAAGGCCTAACTATTTTAATCATTACAAAACAACTTGATTATTTCTTGAAAATAAAATTATCTACAAAATTGGAAAAATTTCAGTGATATGATCTTTAATGCCATCTCTCTCAATCCTTTCAAATGAATTCATGATCAGTTTTGCATAAATTTAAGAAGTTGGTTACATATTTTCCATAGAACTGGGCTTGGTATAGGAGTGTAAAGGAGGGTATTGTATGTCATCCTTAAGTTCATGAGATCCATGTATTTTAGCCTGGCCATGAACAAGTTCTTTGAGAGACACAACAGTTGGAATTCTCTTTGGAAGTAATTGACTATAGTTATTCCTTCGAGGGTGACAATATTCTCATGTGATGAGTCCACCTTTCTCTTGGCCTCCATTCTCATACGGCTCCCAAGGAAACAAATTTCCATGGAAATCCCAACAACTAGGTAACCCCACTATAGTCATCTAGTGAAACATAGAGTTGGATGTTGCAACTAACATTGCCATCCCGCGTACACATGTTTTAGTCCTATCCCTCACTTACTTCTTCTGGATCAATTTCGAGACTTCTATAAGCACACATATCCTATTAACAATGTCAATTTCCCTTAATTCATCTATTGCTTTCTCATTAAGGAGCTTGATAAACCTTTCAACAATGCTAACATGCCTACAATTCTCCTGTTTGGTTGACAGGACAAAGAATTCATTGGTTCCCACAACAACTTTCTGTTATGCAACTACTTTTAGGTGTTCCCATATTTTCTTAATTTCATATATTATTTCATCCTAAATTGCATGCCTAGATAAAATGAGGGCAATGATTCCATTCAAATAGTTTTTTAGCATTTTGTTCTCATTTGGTGCCACCTGATACTTCTTATTCATTCTATCCACACTTGCCTGGGTGGACTTGAACTTCTTCTCCTTACTTTCCAGTGTATACTTTACACTATCCAAGTCATTTTGGACCTTCTTAAGTTCACTCTCCAACAACTACAACTCAGTGAGGGCCTTGAATAACTACTAAGTGGGGTTTTATCAATAGTCTGGTAGAAAGACTACATAAATATGGGAATAAATGCTTTGCTGCAACTGAACTACCTTCAACTTGAGTACTATCACATCATTATTTATTTTCATTAACTTCTTGCCCATGATTTCCTTCTCGTTTTCAACCTCTTCCAATTCCTTGGTCTATACATGCTTTGGAGTAGGAATTTAAATTTGCTTCCTTAATGTTTGTATTTCTGATTGTGAGCCTTTGATAATGGCATATATGGGAGCCTTTTCACTAGGATATACCCCTAACTTGATAATCAGTTCCTTGTGGCCTTGACTATGGAGATGAAAGGCTCTCGAGTTCACCTTGTCCATTTTTACCTTAGTAGTTGCTTTCTCCAATAGTTTCTCACCCTCAGAGATCATCAAGGCTCCTTTACCTAACTTTCTATATATCATCTTTGTTTCCTCCTTGTGTAAATTAATGTTAGCTTTCACATGGACACTAATCATGTCTAAAGATAATTCCATTGTTCGAAATTGTGGTCTATAGCAGTAGAGACTGCACTGAAGGGTGTGTGGGGGGGAATTCATTTGTTTTCTTTTACATGTCCATGGCAGATAAGATCCTAGTTTGATATGGCACTAAATGAGACACTAGCTATGTCGACATTTCATCTCTATAATTTTTATTCCTTTCCTACATTAGCTTGTCTTCCTCCCAATTAGGTCCTACTACTGGTGTGCTCCCAATTGAACCCTATATTTTTAACTCAATTGAACTAGAGGTGGTGGCTTATTGGGGATCATCTAGTTGACTTGAAATGTGGGCTAATCAAGGTTTTTTTCTATCAACTTCACCTCAATTTCTTCCTTTGTCTACTCCTGAATCTTCCATTTCTTAGTCGAGGATGCATCCTCCATCTCAAGGTTCCCTATCTCGTCAATGTTATTTTTCTAAGAATTTTCTTTTTTAATTGGTGTCTCAATCTTCATCTCTGTGTTGACGGGTCAAAAATAAATATTATCCTTCCATTATAGCTCTAGCCTATATTCATGTTCATAAGAAGAATCATTTATGTCTTTCCTCTTACTATAAATAACACAATGAGTATCCTAATCCCACACTTATCCTAGTTCAAAATTGAACTCCTTTAACATAAGCTCCACCTATTAGGAAACTTGTCTAGAGTTCAACACAATGGGGTCAACGATCATGGGGGTTTCACTCAATGAATTCTTGACATATCACATGCGTTTGTTACATATTAAATAATACCCTTAATTTGACATCTCATTATTTAACCCCCTACCAATACGCCTTCCCAATTAAAATATCCCTACTTTCACTAGATATTGTAGGTATAATTTTTTTGAACATTTTTTATACCCCTATATATTTTTTCATTAAATTTAAGTTTCATTTGTTATACCTGAAAAGATAAAAATCCTTTACCCCCGATAAATCCCCTAATATATTATGCCATTTTCTCCTCAATATGAATGCACATGGTATGGTATTTCTCCAGTAGCGAAGTCCCCATGCCCATTGTCTTGGGAAGCTTGAACATAAAACCATTTTTGTCTAGGAAAAAATGGATTTGGTTTGCATTTAAGCTCCACCTAATGAAATCGACAACAAAAATTCTCATGGGCATGAATACATCCAACTATTAAGGAGGAAATTCGGACCCATATATCCTAATTTTGGTGTAATATTCATATAGATATTAGTTGTTCAATAGGTTGTCATTCACATGAAAGCGAGAGGAGTCGTAAGATGATTCAGCAAGTGTGCAGTAGGTCATTGGTGTCAAAGCAAGAGTAGGTGCATGTATCAGATACATGAGAGGTTTCTCAAATGAAACCCTAGCCCCAAGGTTTGAGTTCCTCGTACGATGAAGAGACTCATCTATTGTTGGAATTTTTGGAGTAGAAAATCAATGTGCTTGACATAGAGACCCTTTCCATCAAATTGTCCTCATTATGTTGATTTTGATCATATATGGAACATCTCATGGACCTTCCTAGTTCATGAAATATGTCCTATCAAAGTTTGTGACCCAAATTCGAGACCAAAACCCCATAGGGTTGTTGTGGTGGCATTAAATTATTAAACATATGACTCCATGGTTGATGATGTGCGAACTTGGTGAAAAACAAGCAGTAGAACATATGCCAGCTTAACTTATGGCACCTATAATAAGGAATTGTTATTAAGAAATACATTTAGGATTCTGAGGTCAAGTTAATGATTTAAATTAAAATTGAAGTAATAAGAAAAAATAGGAAAAAAGGTTAAAAAAAAGGAAGAAAAAAAAAACAAAAGAAAAAAGTTTGTGGTCCAATAATATATTTTAGAATCATGCAAAAGATAATTAAAATAGGGCCAATTTCTAGACAGTTCTCTATTTAAAAAAGTTCAAATGATGAATTTGGATCCATCCAAATTGTCTACCAAAAGTACATTCATGATCATTATAAATAAACTCATTTTTGTGCCTTTGTATGACGACCACAAGGGGAAACGTTTTCAATTCATTTGGCTCTGTGGAAAGAAGTAAAAGTAAAACACATTTTTTTCTTTCTACGGCCAAGACAGTTTGAGTGCAAGTGTTGAGAGATTTAATAGGTGTATTAACTATCTTGCATGTATATATCAATCGAGGATTGTAAACATGAGTCACATTGTTCTTTCTACATTCAATTCTTGGTCGGAGCTTTAATGTTTCCTTTATACTGAACAACTAAGTAATGGAATGCATAAATTCTTGTAAACGCACAACTAAAAAAGGAAATCAATCCATCTTTCTAACATAGGCATAATCGATAATCAAATTGAACTTAAACACTTTGAAATCTCTATAAAATTAACCTATTATATTCTTGAACTGAAATATGGACTCAATTGAAGACTTAATTCTTTACCATAGATTCCACTTTGATAGACTATGAAAGAGAATTCCTAATTAAATAGACTCCACACATCAACTCAATAGTTTTAAGTTGCATTCAAAATCCAAATCCTAATTTCTAGCTCTTTCAATTTATATTTGAAAGAATTAAAAGATCTATTCTACTTCTGATGGTAATTCAATTTTGGACTAAGCAATCAATCTTGCACTCAATAATTGTTCTTGATTCAAACCCTAGAATGAGAAAGGTTTCACATTAATTCCACTGTCTTGACAACAAGTAAAAGATATTTACGTTAGGAACTAATTTGAATACTTTGTCTCCTATAATTAACCAAGCAATTTCATCTCTCACACTCAACTAATCTTCATACATATTACCTAGTATGTAATAACCTTAGGAACAAGCTCAAATATAAAACCCTATTTCTATTTTCAAGAATGAAAAGAAAATAAGACAACTATGAATTTTTATAAGACACACAAAACTATACTTAAGAAACTATCCTACAGTGGAATTTAGCATGAATCAAATCTCAAACAATGATGAACCAAAACTACTTAAGATTTCACAAACCAACACTTTGTCTTCTCAATGAAAAAGGTAAATCACACAGCTGATTGCAACCTTAACTACTTTGAAATCTAATCAAGCAGACATTATACTAAGTCAATTCTAATGGAAATTACCTCAAGCTAGAAACTACGATTTCAACCAACAATATCAAATTCTAGGATATTGTACTACACTCAAGCACTAAAAAAAAAAAACAAAAGGAATCACATTGAACATTGAATCACTCACTTGAACTTCAAAGTGAATCTGTGAACTTATTAAGAAGCTAAGAATATATCGTGAAACAAGACTAGATTAAACTATGATAAGTTAAGTTATTCCAATCAACAATCTGGAAATAAATACTCCTATGGCACTCACATTCATGAAAATAACTTAAAGGAAAACCAATCAATGTGATAATAGAAAGAAACAATCAATGTGATTTCTATTTCAAATTAACTAAAATCCACTCAATGAATATTACCAATCGAGCTTCCTACTCTACACAACTAAACCCACACCATATAAATCCTTGCTACACAATGAATTATATTGACTTCAACATTCGACGGTGGATTTTACATTTTCAACAAAGGGACCATCTCACCAAAGGCATTCGATTCGCAAAGTGATTGAAACAACTTTTCATATGACTGCAACAACACAGTTAGGAAAATAAAACTTGTTGCTTTGGAGAACAAAGTAAGATTTTGTCTTCAAGGTAGGTGCACCAATCTCTATGATGCACATAAGAACTACACATTCAGATTGCTAAATTGAAAGGTCTGAAAATGCATACAATGGTTAGCACATTGAAATCATTCCAAATCAATGAAAGCCTCCACATGGTATATAAATGATTAATATACAAACCAGAAACAAATGAGAAGCATCTATAATTGACACACAGCTATGTTTCCTAAGAAATAACATAGAGCTAATCCCAAATGATGGTTGGCCCAACCACACCCGAGGAAGCTTACTTACTTACAAAAAACTGGAAAGCTTAACACATGTAATTCATGATCTCACAACAAACCATCCACTGAATTGATTTCAACTTAATGCATGGCCATAATAACAATCTTCAATTAAAAATAATATGTCTGGAGATAATACTTCAATGATACAATAACAATATTTTCTTTTTCTCACTAGCTTCCTACTTATTTCAAATCAGCCTTTATAGACATCGAATTTAGTTAAAAACAACACTGGACCATCCATAGCAATTCCAACGACTTGGCTAAATTGATCTTCCAGATTAGGTTGTTGGAGGAATCTCTTCTATTTAGCATAAAAAATCCTCAACAAACCCCAATATTGGCATAAGCTAAGTTCAGCGAGGATAGTGAAGATCTTCATCATGGAAGATATTGAACTTGTTCGATCACAACTGTGGGTGGCTCAATCATCTATAATCACGTGGCCTATTCATCCTTTATATCATTAAGTATCGATCGTGAAATGGTTGTTAAGTGTAGAAATGGTGGAATGCGGCTCATAGATAAACACTCTCCTGATCTTATCCTGGTCAAGCTACTGCAATACTCAAATTGAATCATATCGACTAGTTAGCTCATTAGTAACAACTTAAATTCACTTAAAGTTAACTAATCAACAATAAAATGGCAGGATTTTGACAGTTTTTAGGGAAATTAAATTGGTAGGAGAGTAGGTATAGGAGTAGAAAAATGACAAAAATGGAGATGGGAAATAGTGGAATTGGGGACAAAATAGGGCACCAACATCCTCCCACACCTATTTGGATGCATGTCCTCATGCATCTATTACATCCGCCAAAAAGGAAAAATGTGCCAAACAAAAGGAATTGTGGTCAAAGACCAACAGTCTTAATGAGCACTTTTATCCCATGTTTAACCAGTGGGGAACATTTCTAAAACTGGAGGGCTGACCCTTGTGCACTAAACAATTTGATGGGCCTATAACTCGATGCTTTCCAACACAGCAGTTTCCTATTCTTCCTCTTCAATTCATCATTATGAGAATACAACCTCAGATTGGTGTCTCTCACCTAGTGATTGACCTACCTGACATAATGAAATAAAAAATTATACTTATTAGCCTACTCTATGAGTTTCACAATGATCTGAAATTATCATATGTTAAACTAAAGTATAATTTATTAACACCAACAATGAACTGAATGTTAACTTAAAGTGCTTTAACGATGAGAATCGATTCAAAAGGAAAGACTTTACGATAGATGAGAAACATAAGAAATATGTAAACAAAAATGAAAAGAAGCAAAAATATAGTGATACCAAACATAAATATTGATTACGGATTCCCTCCCTAATAACCTACATCTCCGGGTCCACTTTCAAGATCGGCGACATCTTTCTTAGGATTGAATCTGAGGAGGTTGATTACACAACAAATTAACCAGATTGATTATGCACACAGGAACTTCTGGTGATTGTCACAAGAAATCTCTCTAAATTAGCTTTCTAGCACCTATCACAGTTCCCCATTCCGACTCTCGATGCTCTTATTACGCTGAAAACAAAACTACCTATAACCTCTAGAATATGCATACAAAACTCAAAAAAACTCTAATGCCTTATTCATAACGAAAAGGATGAATTTAAAGAGTTTCAGGGACATTCAAAGTCTCTCCAAATAATTTTTGCATGAATTCAAGTTCTCCTGCCCTGTGATCTTTCGGAGGCCCTTGCTCAATAATCTAAAGTGAGCCCAGACCGTTTAATGCTTCCTAGCGTCAAGTGGATCCCATCCCATAAGCTGGCTAGTGAACCGGGATGTTTCTTTCCTAATGGCAATAGAAGCAAAAGATGGTCATAGATACCAGGCCAAGAAAGATTCGTTATCCAGTGATCCGAGCATGTTGTCAATGGAACCGGCACCGCACGTACCATTCCTTCCCACTCAATGGGCATAACTCCATCGTCCTAGGATTTCGGCAGTAGTAAGGTAAAGTCGGATAACTAGGTGGATGCTCGTAAGTAAAGGGTTCTATAGACGGGCCATACTCTACTGATCTTCCTGGTGGAATGGGAAAGGCATAACTCTTCCATCGTCCTAGGGTTCGGTTGTGAAATCCGGTCCTGATACGAGGGGTTACAGTCCCGACTCGATAACTACATGAAGTGCATTCATAATAAAGTGGTATAGGGATCTAGTGGTAGGTGGTATGGTAACACTGAAGGGGTTGTGTCACGCCATGCCGGGTCTATCTAGTTGTAGCTCCTAAGCGCTTGATTCATCCAAGTGTTCTGCAGATGAAGATTGATTAGTATCGGGCCTTACTTGACTTGATTGATTATATACGCGATCGAACCTACAGACAGATTAGGAATATGATGTGGTGCCGGACCTTCACGTCGTGCTTTAACCTACAGCCAGAGCAATATGAATTAGTTACGGATCTTACCTTTATGCATTATATATGCGCCTCAAGCAATACACATATTCACTAGAGTACCGGACCTCAACGCCTTATTATAATAAAGTACAATAATTTGAGTAGGGTACCGGTAGGTACAAAGGGTAGGTTACCAGTAGGTTTCTCAAGTAATAAATATGAAGTTAGTAAGAGTAAGTTAGTAAGAGTAAGTGTACTCATAAGTAAGAGATAAAACTCGGAAACCTAGTAGTTGTAGTTGCTAATTCTAATGCAAAAAAACAAATTAGGTAGGGTAAGATCGGAGACCTAGTAGTCGCTAATTCTAATTCAAAAAAACAAAGTGTAATCATGATAAGGGTAGGTTACCTTTAGGGTACAAATGGAAAGGTTCTCAAGAGAAATTAGAAAGCCCGAGGAGCGGTAGCGACTTTGAATGTATTAGTTATAGGGCCACCATAGGTATTAGTTATAGGGTATTTTCATTAAAATAACACCAAAATTTAATTAAAAAACCCTAAATTACACTTTAGTTTAGCCTGAATCCATTAGCAACTAGCTAATCAAGCGGAGGAAGCACAAAAAGTGCATGAGATTAGGTGAGATAGACGATTTTTGGTAACCTCTAGCCAGTGGTTCCAGTGACTCACCTTGACTATTCTCATACATGGTGACAGTTGGCAGATATTTCGGTAGTTCTGATGCAGTCTCCCCTTTGTGGTTTGTAGAGTTGCTCACCTATCAGAGCTAACCCTGATCGCAACTATCAACGGAAATGGTGGAGACTAACCTTTTATTTGCGCAGTCTACTGCCTTATGTTCACACACTCGCAGTTCCAGCACGGTCCAAACTTGCGGTCAGGGACCTTTGGGTGTTTTATATGGTTTTTTAATGTTTTTATATGTATTCCAATGGATTAAAATGGCCTGAGTAGGTTTTAGTGCTAGGGTTTAGGTGTTTAGGTGTTGTAATAGGTTTGTACCATGGGTTTAGGGTTAGGTTTGTAGCATAGGCCTTTTTTTGTAATGTATTATGTTATGTCTTACATCAATTAGATTTAAAAGAACCCATTTACACCCATTTGTGACAATGTGACATAAAACCCTATATAAACTTACATGTTTCCTTTTTGACAACCAAACCTTGATAGAACTCATGACAACCACATATTGACAACCGGGTACCAAACACCATATCCTTTGAACACCATGAAACCATATTGACAACCATTGACATTATCGGTGTAACTGAACCATGAACATCATTATCGAAGCTGAAGATACCAGACACTGAATGCTGACGACAAAACTCGCGAAGCCGATAAAGTTCAAGACCTCATCGACCAATGATCATTTGACAAACACTTCGATGTTGAACCACTGAAGACTTTTCTCATGCTAGACTGAAAATATCCTCCTCGATCAATACTCTCCACTTGAAAGCTTTTGGAGAAGAAAACTTTGACTTAATGAGACACTAGGTGAGGATCAATCTCCCTCACTCTCCACCTTGTCGGGAAGATGTACCAATGCATTCAATAAAACACCTGACAGTGATGACCCTAATGATGTTGATCATGGCATCCTTTGAAACTATGAACTATTCCATCCATCTGTAGTATGCACAACTTGCAAAGATGGTTAAAGAACCTGTTATGAACATGGAAATTGATTTCTTTCCATGAAGTACCATGAATTAGTGTTTCATTAAAGTATTTGAAAATAGTCTCTATAGAGTATTGTTCAATACTATTGAAATGTACTACCAATATATTTTGTGGAATAACAGAAAAATTCAAAGACATTATGGACATCATACCAGTTACTTGATTTGATATACCTTCTTCATTCCTAATTACTAAGTGAACTTGCTGCAATAAATCCATCAAACTGTAATGTGGAAACTACTGCAAATTAGTTTATTTTTGAAAGTATTGAAATTTTGGATGATTTGTTTGAATCATTGTTTCTTCATTCATTAAATTATGTTTCCATTGATTAGCACTTTCCCCTGATGCATAAGTTTCCCTTAGATGTATTGAATACTTTGACACTGCTTTAGGAAAGGTTTTGATATGAAAACAATTGGGCTTCCTCTCTACCTAAAAAGAGGCTTCCAAACTATTTTAAAGATGAAATGGTGACATAATACAAGAGAAATTTAACACTAACTTTCCCCAATACTCACCTACATCCCTGTAACTAATAACTTCCAAACTTTGACTAAAATGACTCATTCTAACATTAGGAAGAGGAGCTTTAGGCATCAACTGTAACTAATGTTGTATTCCATACTTATGAGTAAGATGTTTTATTTCTTTAAATAGAACTAAAAAAGTTTCTACCTCTTTGATCAAGCTATCTTTAAACTAGGACTCATAAATTCAACAAACATCATCTCGATTCTTATGTTGTTCCTTTACACGCATCATTGAAAATCCCTTATTTGAACTTATTAATCACTTCATCTGATTAGCAAACTAAATTCAAGAGATTTTTTCTATGATGTGCTTTCACAATAAATTCAACACCATATTTTCTAAGGTGATACTTATGCTCTCTCCTATAAAATACTACATCATGATCATAAATATAAGGACTTCCTAAGACAACTCTACACATGTCTACTAGAACCACATCTAATTCCACTTCATCAATGTAATTAGTTGTAATGGCAAATTTTAATCGACACTGTTTTGTGATTTTTACCTAAGTTGATTTATTTAGCCATCCTAATGGATAAGGTATTCGATAATTTTGTGTCTCCAAACCCAAGTTATTAACTAGATATTCAGACATTAAAATGGCCTATGATCCACTGTCAAACATTGTATCTATTTTTTCGTGTTCAGAATTTATCCTTATGTTAAATATTTCAACTCCTTTATCCTCATTTGAAGGATTTATGCTTGATGAAGATGCAATGGTATTCGAACTTGAACCAGTGTCAGAAGTTTTACCTATTGAGACTATGGAAGTTATCCTCCTTTCATCATTTGAATCAGAACCTAGATTTTACTGGACTACTGCAATTGCTTTCTTTTCACCCTTCTCTTTAAGGAACCTTTTGGGCTTAAGTTCGGGCTAAATTTTCCAACACCTAGATTCATCATGACCGATTCTCTTGCAATGAGAACTAGTAGGTCTTTCCTTCTGAGTTGTCGTTGATTTCTTTCTCTTCAAATTTTTCTTCCCCTTACTATTATTGCAATCCTTGATTTCCAACTCTTTGGATGATTTTGGTTAAAAATCGAATGGTTTTCCACCTGATTCAATATGTATGGCTTGAACACACACTTCATCAAAATCATCAAGATTAAACATCAACAATGTATGTTGCAAATATGAATGTAAATTGCCAATGTATTTTAACAAAGTTTCACGTGCATCCAATGAAATACCAAGCACTATTGCTTTCTTTCTGAACTCCTGAGTAAACTCTTCAACACTGTACCCTTTACCTCGCCTCAAATGCCGCAATTCAACAATAGCATGTTGCATGTATCCTAAAGGATAGAATTGTTTCCTAAGATCTTTTAAAAACTTAGTCCATGAAGAGATGAATTTACCTTTCCACTTTACATCTATTTGAGTTTTACGTCCCCACCAGATTAAAGTTGTTCACCCCATTCTAAGTGTAGCTAACTAAATTTTCATTTTATCATCAGAAATGTTATGAATAGGACAATAAACTTCTAACTGCTTAATCCAATTATCTAGCTTTTGAAGATTCATTTTGCCATCATAAATAGGTAACTCAAGTTTTACATCAAGTTTTAAGAGAGATTTTTTCTTAGGTTTCTTTTCTGTTTCAGATTCTCCACTAGAAGAAGAAGATGATGATGATGATGATGATGGATATGATGGAGGTGAAGGAGGTGTATTAGCCTTGCCTTTACCTTTGTCCTTTTTCGATGTCTTTGAATAAGAAGCTACATCTCTCACCTTCTTATCTTCATAAAGTTCTACTAACATCTACTTAATACTCAAGCATGCTTACTAAAATTGTTCCTTACTCATCCTAGTGTCAGGATTTTCACCTCCATGAAATCCGGTCATGGTCGGCTTATGAGCGACTCTTTTCTTTCCAATCTCTCGATTAATCTCCTTGAGGATTCCTTCGCCACGTTGTGAATTTGAACTGGTTAACATTCACTGACAAATTCTACAAATGAAACCAGCTCTGATACCAAATTATATGATTTGAAATGATCATATGTTAAACTAAAGTAGAGTTTATTAATGCCAACAGTGAACTGAATGTTAACTTAACTTTAACTGTGAGAATCGATTGAAAAGGATAGACTTTACGATAGATTAGAAACATAAGAAAGATGTAAATATAGGTGAAAAGAAGTTAAAATATAACGATACCAAACAAAAAGATTGATTACGAAGTTCGTCCCTGATGGACTACGTCTCCAAATTTGATTTCTAAGGGAGCGACCGCTTTATTAGGATTGAGTCTGAGGAGGTCGATTACACAAAAAATTAACCAGAATAATTTTGCACACAGGCACTTCTAGTCACTATCATAAGAAATTTCTCTGAATTATCTTTCCAACGCCTTTCATGGTTCCCAATTCCGACTCCTGATGCTCGTATTACACTGAAAACAAAATTGCATATAACCTCCAGAATCTGCATACAAAACTCAAAGAAACTCTAATGCCTTCATCATGACCAAAAGGATGAATTTAAATAGTTTCAGGTACATTTGACGTCTCTAATAATAAGGTTTGCATGAATTGGTTTGAATTGGCTCAGTCTTATAACATAGGGACACCTTAGGTATTAGTTATAGGGTCTTCGCATTAAAATAACACCAAAATTTAATTAAAAAGACCCAAATTAAACGTTAGTTTAGCCCGAATTTGTTAGCAGCTAGCTAACCAGGTAGAGGAAGCACAGACAGTGCATGTGATCAGGTGAGATACACTGTTTGTTGTAACCTCTAGGCCGGTGGTTCCGTTGACTCACCCTAACTGTTCTCATGCACAGTAACAGTTGGCCAATATTCTGGTAGTTCTGATGCGGTCTCCCAACCATATTTTGTAGAGTTCTTCACATGTGAGAGCTAACCCTAACCACAACTGTGAACCCAAACGGTGGAGAATATCCTTCTATCTGCGGGGTCTACTGCCTTGTGTTCACACGACCATGGTTCTGACATGGTCTAAGCCTACAATTAGGGACCTGTGGGTGTTTTAGATGGTTTTGTAATGTTTTTATATGTATGACAATGCATTAACATGGCCCGAGTAGGTTTTAGTGCTAGGGTTTGGAGATTAGGTGTTGTATCAGGTTTGTAGCATAGGATTCTTTTTATAATTTATTAGGTTATGTCTTAAATCAATTTGATTTAAAATAATCCTTTTACAACCATTTGTCACAATGTGACATAAAACCCTATATGAAGATACCTATTTCGTTTTTGACAACCAAACCGTGACAGAACTTATGACAACAACAACCACATGGCTACAACCAGGTACCAAACACCATATCCTTCGAACACCATGAAAACCATATCAACCATTGACATTACTGATGGAACTGAACCATGAACGTCACTCTCAAAGTTGAAAATACTGGACACTGAATGCTAACAACGAAATTGGTGAAGCTGATAAAGTTCAAGACCTCATCAACCAATGATCATTTGATGATCACTTCGATGTTGAACCACTAAAGAATCTATTCACGCTGGACTAATAAGATCCTCGCGAATCAAAAATTTGTCTTCCGTAGTTTTATGAGTCTAATCTTCAGATTTTCCTCCGCATCATAAGTGGAAGCCCTGGTAGGTGTCGTCGACTGCTGAGATGCACTGCCTTCAGGAAAATTCCCACTGTGTCCTCTTGGCGAAGAAAGATGCTGAGTTGCCTTAGCAGCACTCTTCCTTACTGATGGCTAGATGGGAGATAAGGTTTCTATGTCCCGTCCAATATCTGCAGGGATATTTACTTCGGATATGGTCATGGGGTCTCTCTCAAAGGACACTTCGAACTTTTGTGCATCAAAATCTGGAGATGAAGAAATGTGGAAAGGCTTGGAACATGTGCCCTTGACATTAGATCACTAGGCTTGAGCCATACTCTGAGTTCATCGTCAGACCTGAGCAGAGGTCTCAGCAAGAGAAGTCAGGGGTTTATTGATAGGAAAAATTGGTTGCCTGCATCTTTTCTTGGGTGTGGCACTCTCGAGAATTTGGGAAGGTTCTGACTGGGGATCTAATTCTTCATCCTTTTTCATGGGTTTGACTCACGTTGCTCCAACTTATCCCTATCTCTTTTCCCTTTTCATTTCATGCCCACCTAGGTTTCTACAAAAATCGCTTCTTCTCTATCGTTCAAGGTTTTATCAGCTACATGGGGGGTTTCATGAATAGGAACGGGGGAATGGGTAGGAGAGGAAGGTGTTGATTGGGAAATAGACATAGGAGTAGCATCGTTTTGCTTAAGTGATCGGTCCGACTATTCGTTGCCATCCTTTTTTTTGAGTTTCCTGCCCAGGAAACTCCCCAACTGAGAAATATTCCCATGACCTCTTCCTCTTTCAGAACTTAGTGACCAACAGAATTTTAATGAGGCTATGGTGATACAATGCAGTTGCAAGTTTCCTATTCTGAGATTGCACCTTTCGAGCCATTTTATGCAAACTCAATTTCAAAAGTGGGGGATGTTTAGCTATTTGTCTTCTGTAAAATGAGTCATCAACCGAATATGACAAAGGAATAGGACTCCATACCTTCACTCACAAGTTATAAAACGTTGCAGCATTTTGAGCAACGTGTTCCATTCTTCCTCTATTCAACTTCATAATAATCCTTTCGCCTAGCTGAGAGACGTGTACGCAGGCTTCAAAAACATGGTGTAGTTTAGAATATCTAGGTGCCCTCTCTTAAAGAATTGTTCACCTTCCGCTGGTAGACTGATGGCTCTACTCACTGACTCCTCTGTAACTCTAAAACTTGAATTTCACACCTCAACATGCTCCCCATTAAAACTTCATGCAAATTCGAAGGCGGCCTGATTGTTCTAACCTTGGAATTTCTACCGAAAGGTCATTTATCCTTTCTCTTCCACAACGTCGCTACACTACTGATACTCTGGACATCTATGCGAACTGGCTAAAGGTGGGTTGATGGCAATTAGCTCCCATTTTTCTTGGCACCTGCATTAAATTTCAATTTCACTCCTGCCAACTCTTTGCTGCCTCTCGGTCGCTTACTGACTCGATAATCTTGATCTTGGATACCCCTCATATTTTAAAATTTAGATGAATGATCACATAATCATCATGATGAATTGCGAGTGTGATACTGATAACATCATGATGATATTCCCATATGCGCCTGGTGTAGAGTGCGAACGTCATGGCTAAACAAGAGTCAGCACACACATACTCATGGTTGTTGGGAGGTGTCATGAGGTGATGATGAAGTGAGGACAGGGGCGTGTATCACTACACAACGAGGTAGGAATATTGGTGATTATGGGTTTGTGTCCCACCGAGCATGCCAAAATGGAGCCAATGTGATATTTGGGATGGAAATGTTAGGAAGATATAAATATGCATAATTAAATATAAAGAAATTAATCAACTAAACCAGCAAGGCACTGGTCATTTGCATGGATCATCTCCAACCGTTGATCCTTTCATACTTCCTACAAAAAATGATCATGTGAAAGTGGTTTGTGATAAAATTTAAGTCGATGACCATTTACTACAAAACAAGTCTTATCATCATCCATAGTATAAATACGAACTGAACTATTATCAAAAACTTCAGTTACTTCATAAAGTCCTAACCATCTGGTAGAAAATTTACCTTTAAAATGCTTAAACTTACTATCATATAACATGGCCCGGTCACCTGGGCAATAGACATTCTTCTTCATAAATTTATCATACTATCGAGCTCTTTGGTTCTGTACCAATGGATTTCTATGATAGGCATCTTGTCAGATTTCATCAAGTTCATTCAATTGCATCAGCCTTTGCTCCTAAGCTTCATTTAGATTCATTTCCAATTAGGTGGCAATCCTGAATGTTTTTACTTGGAAATCAATGGGCAAGAGCACTTGTTTACCATAGACTAACTCATCAGGTGTGTGTCTTGTCGCATTTTTCCAAGTGATCTGGTAAGCCCATAATGCCTCCAATAAATTATCTGCCTAATCCACATGATGCAGTTGAATAGTTTTTGTGAGGATGGATTCTAAAACATTGTTCATGGACTCCACTTTCCCATTAGCCTGGGGGTGGTAAGGATTCGATTTGTGATGCTTAGTTTGATACTGCTCGATGAGTGCCTTCACCAATCTTGATGTAAATTGTGTACCCTGGTCTGTGAGGATTTCATGAGGCACACCGAATCTTGTAAAGATGTCCTCGAACAAAAATTCTACTACTACCTTTTCAGTGGCAACATACAATGCTTTAACCTCCAGCCACTTGGTGACATATTTAGTGGACACCAAGATATATTTTTACTTCTTTAACATTAGGGAGATGGACCCTACAAAGTCTAATGCCCAATTCTCAAATGTTTAATGGAGATTTGTAGTTGAAGAGGGATTTCATTACAGGAAACGGTTCTCCCCATCCATTGGAAAGCATCACAAATTAAAACAAACTTCTTGGCATCTTTAGAAAGTGTAGGCAAATAGTATCCAATGTGGACAACTTTGTATGTAGTCCTTTTTTTAGAAAAACGGCCACCACAAGACTCTTTGTGACTAGCTCTCAGCATGTCATACATTTCATCTTCCCGCACACAATGCCTCATAATCAAGTCTAGCCCAGTATAAAATAGATCCCCTTCGATCCAAGAGAAATTAGCACTACGCTGCACTATATTATGCTTTTATCAAGCCGACACGTTTTGAGGTAGCTTTCCTGATACCAGATAATTGGGGACATCCACGAACCAAGGAGTAATAGTGGAAATGGAAAATAATGCTTCATATGGAAACTCATCAGGCACTGGTGTTGGCATGCTTCCCTGCGTAATATTTAAAGGAGATAAGAAGTCAGCTACCAAGTTATCCCTTCCAAGCCTATCAATTATAGTTATATTGAATTCTTATAAAAACAGCAACCATCTAGTTATCCTACCATTAGTAATAGGTTTATTCATTAAAAATCTAATAGAAAAATTATTCGTATGGACAAATTTCTCATAACTACTAATATAATGCCTAAATTTTCCTATAGCATGCACAACTGCTAACAACTCTTTTTTAATAATAGTATAATTTAATTTTGTGGGATAAATAATTTTGCTGACGAAATAAATAGCATAGGGAAAATTATCCTCCCTTTGTCCCAAGACCACTCCCAATGTAGTATCTGAAGCATCTTTACAAATATGAAAAGGTAAGGACCAATTTGGCCCTCTCATTATTGGAGAAGTGGAAAAAATTTCCTTTAGTACCTGAAAATCATGTTGATAGTCAACATTCCATACAAAGTCATCATCTTTAGTTAACAATTTGAATAATGGTGCTGCAATTCTAGTGAAATTCTCAATAAATCATTGATAATATCCTATGTGTCGTAAACAAATTCTTACCTCCTCTTGCGAGCTAGGAATAGGGATACGCGAGATTACCTCAGTTTTTTTTGGATCAACTTGAATTCCTTCTAATGACATATGATGGTCTAGAATAATTCCCTTAGTTTGCTTCATCTTACATTTATCACTACTAAGGGCTAGGCCAGCTTCTTGACAACGAATCAAGACATTCTCTAGATTTTCCAAAGCCTGTGAAAAGTCATCTCCATAATCTATGAAGTCATCCATATAGACCTCCACACAGTCTTGGATCAGATCAAAGAAAATGACAAGTACAACTCTCTGAAAAGTGGCAGGGGCGTGACAAACACCACAGGGAAGGACTCTATATGCATAAGTACCCCAAGCGCATGTAAATGGAGTCTTCTCTTGGTCTTCTTCAACGATTTGTATTTTATTGTAACAGTTGTACCCATCAAGAAAATATTATTTCTTACTCGAAAGTGTGTTGAGGACTTGATCAATGAAGGGAAGTGGAAAATAACCACACAATGCGGCCTTGATTAATTCTCTGTAGTCAAAATAGATATGCCACTATCCATTTTTCTTTGGAACCACTAATAGAAGTAACACCCACATACTATTCGAAATGGGGTAAATGAAATCTGTAGCCAAGCATTTTTGAAGCACATCTTTGACAATGTATTTTAACACTAGGTTCATGTGCCTCTGTGGTTGCCGAACATGTCTCATTTCTTCATTTGTATAAATATGGTGGATATAGGTGTCTGCATGTATGGCCCTCATGTCCAAGTAATCCCAAGCAAAAGCTCTAACTTGTTCATGAATCATACTCAGCAATTGTTTCCTTTTTTCTGCAGTCAATCCTATACCAATATGTAATATCATTCCTTCAAAAATTTATACAGGTTCTATGGTGGGCTCATGGCCTCCCTCCATTGATACAAAAGAGGCAAATATAGCTAGATGGAAGGTTTCCTAAAACTCATCACTAAAGACATGCTGATAACAATTAGAACAGGTAGGATAATCGATACAAGAGCTATCAGCTAAATTTTTTTTCAAAACATGTTCGTCAGAATTATCTTGGAGAGCTCTAGACTGATATAATGACAACAAGAAAACATATATCCTTCATCTCCATATGGGTTTTCGAGCCATAACGGTACTTCAGTAGTTGTCTGGGAAGGGGGGAAAATGGACAAGGTTTGGTTGTGGGGACCATTAGAAATAATCATTTCTCCATTTCTGCATCCTATGATGGCATCAACAGTTATTAGCCATGGTCGTCCCAGAACCACAAGGTGTCCGGGCCTAGAGGTTTTTGGAGAAATGACCATGAAATCTATCGGATATTTCCAAGAGGCAATAGTGACTACTATGTCCTCTAAGGTTCCCATTGGTTTGAAGATGGACTTATCTACTATTTCTAAAAGGATAAGGGTGGATTTAAGTCCACGTAGTTGTAATGATGCCATTGCTTCATAGTTCATTGCATTTATTGTTTCTCCTAAATCGACGAGGGTATTTGGCATAAGTACTCCATTTATCTCAATGGTTGCAATGAGATTCCTAGGGTCATTATACTTTGTAGACAAGTCAAAAATAATAGTGGACATCTAGCTTATGATTTTAACATTCTAATTCTTATGCCCCTTTCTCTCAAATTTCTTGATGCAGATATATTTGAAAATTTTGGTGTAAATGGGAATTTCTCTAATTGCCTATAAAAGTGGAATTTTAATGCAGACATTTCTTAGTTCATTTTCCAAATCATATTCAAGCAAGATCTCTTCTTTCTTTACAATCAACCTTTTCAGGGTATGGTGGTTCATTTGATTCTTCTTTATGTGGTTGTTTTTTTTCATTTTGCAAATGGTTTTCGGATGATGTGGACGACACTTCTTCTTGGATAACAACAATTGCTTTTCCTTTGTTAACTATCTTTCTGATGGGCCTCTAAATTAGACATAAATTAAAGCCCATGCCTCTAAATTAAACAATAACTTAAGGCCTATGACCATGCTTCAGCACATTAAACCTCTCTTTCTGCATGAGATAATTTATTTTTAAATCTAATATACTCATTAGGAAGGTTTATGATAAATTGGATATTTGTGCCTAATATTATTTATTTTTTGTGGAATATTATGAGAATATTGGGCAGATTATGAAGATTTGGAAGAGGAGATAATTTAGGGAGTTGTTCCCTACTACTAGAGGATCAATAATAAATAAATAATTCAACAAGATATTATGGAACTATAGCACAAATTGTGGAACTCCAATGATTGAGAAAATCTAGGAATGTGTTCCACTAATCAAGGGACCAAATCCACCAATCGAGGGAGAAGATATACTAATCAAGGGATTTTAGTGGGGAAAGCTTCTTCCATCCATGGGGAATGATTCTTAATCATTTTTTATAAGTACGAAGTCAAATTTTCTTCTAGGGAATGATTGAGAAAATCTAGGAATGTGTTCCCTGCCATTTAATGCAAATTCCTATTATTGGGGACTAAATCCACTAATCAAGAGATTTTGGTGGGGAAAGCTTCCTCCATCATGGGGAACGATTCCTAATAATTTTTTATAAGTACCAAGTCAACTTTTCAACTAGGGAGAGACTTACATTAATGTTATTGTCGAGAGAGCTTGGATATTTCCAGCTCCATTGTATTTTCTTGTAGGGATGTAATTATTTTGATGAGAATAATGAATATTGGTGTCATGTTCAGCTTCTAAATCTTCTTATCCTCCATAGGTCTTTGAGATTCCTTGGTCCTGGCCATCCCAGGATCCTTAGATCCCTTTTGTATAATTTTATTTCCTTCTTTTCATTACTTATTCACATGCATCTCTAGTGTTTATCTCTTTCTATTTCTACATTTAGGATTAATAATTTATTTTTGTAGGATTGAATTAAATGGTTGATGTAAGTTATTTTTCAGGATCACAAGAATTATTTAATCCTTGGAAAATATTTTTCAGTTCATAACAATCATTGAGCTGCTTGGATTAGTCTTCTCATTCCCAAATGTAGATTGTTGGACCTCTGTTTTAGCAAAGAACAATAAATTTCTGCTAATTTTTAGAGCATGCTAACGAGCTTCAATAAAATTGATTCCACTTGCATTAGACCACAAAAACGTTCTAGTTCATTAAAAAAAAATACCTAATTTAATTTTCAATTGATTTGGTTAGGCATTTCTTAAATTCACTAGCTTAGTAGTTCTCAAATTTCTAGATTTTCAACTAGTAATGTTTTTTTTTTCATGGGTTAACAGAGGTATTTTTCAGTGATTCCACTTGGAATGGGGACCTAAGACATCCTAGTTAATACCAAAATTTGTCCCATCCATTTTTGATTTTATTTTCATGGTCATTCAATCAATTATATTAAATGTGTACATCATGTAGGAAAATCGAGGGATCATGTAGGAAATCATTGTAGCATCCTGTAGGAAATCCTATTTTGAGACCAAATTGAGGGAAATGCCTCCAACAAGCTAGAAAAGGGTCCCTACTTATCTCCCAAACCATCTGACCATTCACCATCATCTCCAAGCCACCTTCCACATCACCAAAAGAGATTAGATTTCACACTTACATGGAAAAAAGACAAAAATAAAAACAAATTTATTTTATTCATTTGCATGCATAGTAGTAGAAGGTTTGATGGTTTGAAATTGCATGCTTAAGTAAGTAGGATTGCATACATGTTAACTTAGAATTATTTTGAAGCAAAGCCTCTTAGCATTTAGTTAGAAAATGGTGTGTTTTAGCATTTTGATTTCATTATCTTTCCTTGTACTTTCTTTCTCGCAAAAGGTTTACGTTCCATTTCGAACATTTCATTTCTTGCAATTAGTTTAGGATTTTACTTTAGTATATGCACTCCATTACATCATGATAGTAAAGGAAGGACACATTGTATGCCACACATATAGTGTCGACTCCTCTTAAGTTCGTACGAACCTCGGGTTGATAATTAAAGTCGGTAGCCTTGAAAGTTGCAATATCGAGGTTCATCACTCTCTGGTGCCATTTCTAGGGAGGTGTCATAGTATGTATTGTTTTCTTCCCTATTTGATTTATTTCTTTTTACTTTTCTAAAAAACAAAAAATATTTTCATTATGCATATTTCATTTCAAATATAGAAATTGCATTGCATTATAGTTTTCATTCAATCGTAAAAACAAAAACAAAATAATTCTCCAACACCAACCCACCCCCCCATTTGATCACATGGTGCAGTAAGAGCCATATCGCCATCCACTTTTGTAGGTAGAAGAACAAGAACAGATGATAGAGAATTTAGAAGAAATGGATGGAGAAGATGGCAATTAGGAAGTTCCTCTTGGATTTCCCATTCAAGATACGCATATCAATGTGCACATGAATAACATCCCTCTATATTTTCTTCCAAAATTTCACAGTCTAAGACTAGAGGATCTGGAAACCTTTCTCTCTGAAATTGAAATTGTTTGTAGATCTTATGGTTGGTTATTTAAAGATCAAAAATTGAGATTGTTTCCGACAACATTGAAGGATAGAGCTCTTAAATGGTTCATGAGTCTAGGGACTAATTCAATACGATCATGGGATGATATGCAAAAAATATTTCTAGAAAAATATAAAGATCATGATCTTAACAAAGAAGTATTTAGAATGAATCAAAGATAAGATGAGAGTCTAGAGGATCTATTAGAGAGGTTCATGAATAATGTTAAGAGGGGAAAACTACATCATTTAGGATCTAACACACTAAAAATCCTCTTACTTAGAACACTTAGGGATGAGTGGATCAATCTCCTTAATATCATGAGTAGAGGTGATGTATATCAATTATCATTTGAAGAAATTTGTGAAACATGCAAACACATATCAAGAGGAAAGGCAAGAGTAGGTAAATCAACATCAAGGTTGGTAAGTCAAGCTAAACTTGTAAATTTGTTTGATGATTTTAGAACACAAATTCTTAGCAATCTAACCAAACAAGTGGAAATGATAAGAATACATAATGAGAAAAAATAATATGTTTCTGTTGTCCATGCAAAATCACATGCTGTTAAATGTTGCTCCTCATTACCAAGGTTGAAGGAAGTTCACCAAGAGGACAATGGAGCAGGTCAATTGTCAATGCAGTAATGTTATATAGCTCCAAGAGGACCATGGTAGCCTATTCAACCTGATATGATGCAAGAGCCTAAGTCACAATTTCAATATTATGCACATCCACCTCAAAGTAATTGGAATACACCCTTTCCTTGCTTACATTGGCCATCTCAACCCCAAAACCAATCTTGGAAACAAGGTTGGCAAGGAACTTATGGGAGCCATCCACAATATTCTCATTATTTTCCCAAATATCCTCCATACCAAACTCCATGTTACCCTTACCATTCACCTCCACAAAAACCACAAGCTCATCCACATCCATATCAACTATACACTCCCACTCAACTACCTATACCACCATTTCTAAACCCACACATTGAAGTAGCTCAACCCACTTACAATGTCGAGGTACAACACTTCTGAACATCTCCTCTTGAGTTCAATGGTATGCACCCTAGCTTAGGAAGACTATTGCAAAAAAGAGATTATATTAATATCATTGAAGGACCACATCCATAAGAAGAAGACTCAAAAGAGAAGACCACAAAACCATGGGTTGTGATTGATGAAGAGTAAATATCAAAATTGGAGAGTGAGAAAGCTCCCTCATGGTTACCATCAAATCCTCCATGTATTCAAGAGATCAATTAGCAAAAAGAGGAAGATTTGAAGGTCATGGTAGAAGAAGACATGAAGAATGATCCAGATTAGGAAAAGAACCAAGGACATCACAACTATATTGAAATATGATTCTAGACAGTCACTAAGTTGCAACATCACTCTCTTCCTCAACTATGCTTGATCCTTTCAAAGTCAAATCATTTGATATCTGAAATCTAGGTACATATCAAAGCATACAATTCAAGCCTCCACATGATTTTGTATGTCGTCTTGATGTGCACATGGCTCTATTGCAGGTATTCTTATACTTGAAAGTGATTTTGTTTTTCATGTAGGGTAGGGTAGAAAAAAAAATAGTTAAAAATAAATGAAAATGAAAAATAAGATAAAAAAATAAAAATATAAGGTGAAAACCTCCTTGGAGGTGCCTGAGATTGGATCATTGATTGAAAACCTCCATGAGGCAGTCAATGGGTTGAAAAAAAAAGAAAAGAGAGAAAAAAAAAAACTTAGGTGAAAAGCTCCTTTGAGGCGCCTAAGCGGACCTACTAGTTGAAAACCTCATTGAGGTGGCTAGTAGGCCTAAAAGAAAAAAAAAAAGGAGAGAAAAAAATAAAAGAAATATTTGCTCCATGCATCTCTATGATGAATGCATGTACTCTCCAACATCTGCAAGCAACAAAAACAAGTTGGTACCAAAAGGAAAATTGGTCAAGCCTAGTCAAAAGAAGTCAATTTTTTTACTTTCTCCTCCTTTTCTCAAATGCTCCAACAAGGCCAAGGCCATGCCAATCCATCACCCTCATCTATTTTCACCATCAACTCATCATTATCGAGCTTCTACCACTAATTTTCCTTATTGTCCTAAAAAACTACAGGATGCTATGTTTTATTACAGGATTCAAAAATACATACAACATAAATTTGTTTTTGCCATAACTTGCAAACCATCCATCCATTTGCCATGTTGTTTCAGGGAGAGATGCATATGGATGATGGTAACATGCTCAAGAAATTTCATCAAATTCCAGTAAATAGTTTCCAAGAAATTGGCCTCCATCACCTTCAACCATTTCTTCATTTTCTCAATATCCATGCATCCATTTAAAAAGTTGCTTCATGGGGAGATGCATATGGATGATGGTAACATGCCCAAGAAATTTTAGAAAATTCCAATTCATAGTTTCCAAGAAATTGGCCTCCATCACCTTCAACTATTTTTAATTTGTCTCTAGATCTGTGCATCCATTGACCAAAATGTTTCTATGGGGAGGTGCATAATGATGATGGAAACATGCTCAAAAAGTTTCAACTCAATCCATTCTACCGTTTGGGAGATATGGACCAAAATTCGTTGTCCTATAAATCTATAGGATATATAACAAAACCTACAGGATTGGTAGTGAGTAGTTTTAAAGGAGATCCAAAGGTCAAAGAAGCTCCTCTAGAGCTTAGCATCAACATTAGGATCGTTAGCATGACCATGAACACCTGCACATCAACATCAACTCAACAACATCATGCATTTCTCTCCAACAACCATTAGGTAGGTACTGATATAAAATATTCTTGACCTCTTCTCTTTAGCATATTATAGTTAGAAATTTCTTGTCAATGCATGAGAGATGAGGTTTTATACGCTAAGGTTGGGTCATCAGTCTTAGCCACCTTTAACTAGTTGATTGCAGCTCACTCCTTCTGTATGGTCCCTATAATACTAGTGATTACCCCATTACTATTTTAGTTGTATCCCTTATTAATATTGGTGTGCCCCTATTGTCTCCATATTGTTATTATTATGCCCCATAGAATCCCTCTATTGTTATTTTTGTGGCTTCATATTATTATTGTTAGGTCGGTTGGGTTATATTATGACTCCTTAAACTCCTATATATAGAAAGGAGGTTTTGTCATTTGAATCATCCAAGAATTTTTCATTTATGTAATGTAAAGGAGGTTGCCCCCTCGAAGAGGCTAAATTCTAAGGCATTTATCTATCCATTCTCTCTTTTTTTGAGCTGGTTTCATAACATTTGGTATCAAAGCTTTGGATTGTAGGGTTCCGTTGCTCCAAATAGGTGATCATGGCATTTTTTCTATAGCTTTTTTTATACGATGTTTTAGAAGCTAAAACAAAAACACATTTGAGAAGAAATCGCATTGAACCTCGAGTCCTAATTTCAAAGATTTTCGCGCTACATTTGCGGAGATATGATTTGAGGAAGTTGGTCTTTTTGCGGACTCTTGAATTACATTCCAAACATGTGACCTGGGGAAAATCGTCATAACTTTCTCTCTAAGCATCGGATTGAAATTTCATAAGAAGGTATAGAAAGAGGACGAAGTGTAGCTTCTTGTATATATTTTTTTAGAGAAAAAGGTCAAAACAGTGACTCATGGCATGTCGTACAAGTTCACTCTACTAAACTAGTCTATAATTAGGTCATTGTGGGAGATTTAGCATAACTCTTCCTTGGAGAATCCAATTTGGATTGGACTGGTGGCATTGCAAAGAGGACATAGAGGGCTACTGCAGGTCACAATTTTAGAACTAGATGATCCGAATTATAGAGATACATCACAGGCAATATCGAGCTCCTACAAAGTGAAAAATGGTGTGTAGATTTTTTAAAATTTTTTCTTAAGCTTGTTTTGAAAAATTATTTTGAAGAATTCAAAGGGCATAGTAGAGAAGTATTATCGGTAACTGATGCACTGAGGAATGAAAATGTAAACACCTAGTAAGCAACCTGAAAGTGCTAGCATGACTCATGAAGAAGAGGAAGAAATGCTACATGATACATCAAAATTACAAGACCAAGTGCAACAAATGGCACTCTCATAAAAGCTAACAAAACATAAGATAAATGGCGTGGAATCTAAGATAAAGAGTGTGAAAGCTAAGATGAATGGAATGGAAGCCAAGATGGATGATTTGAAGATAGGCATGGAAGATTTGAAGACAGATTTGACAAAGTTTCTACAAAAAATTCTTACTAATGGTGAAAGGGTAGTAAAGGAAACTCATGATGAGAACAAAAGAAATGTTAATCATGATTTCATAGACTCTAATGTTGGACCGAAGACCCACCATATTCAAAAAATCAATATGAGTAAGTTTGATGGCAAGGATCCCACAACATGGATATTACAAATGGAGCAATTTTTCGATCTCAATAATGTGAAAAACACATAAAAGGTACGTATTGCAACTTCACATTTGGAACCAAATCAGTTTGTATGGTATCAATGGCTTTTCTCTCATAAAAAAATTATCACTTGCGTAAGTTTTATGAAATAATTGACAGCACATTATGGGGATACAAAAAGCAACACTTTTTTTAGCCAATTGATAAGTCTCAAACAAAAGGGTTCAATAATGGAGCACATTGAGGAGTTCCAAAAATTGAACATAAGGGTAAAAAAATATTCCAGAGGAGCATAGGATTGATGTGTTCATAGGGACTTTAAAGGATAATATCCAACATGATGTTCGCCTTTGGGAACCTAATTCATTAGAAAATCCATTCAGGTTAGCAAGAAAAATGGAAATCAAAATTATGGCAACCAAGAAGCATACTACTCACAACTATAAAGATGGAAGTGTTGTTGCCCCTAGTCTTCCATAACCTATAAGGTTGACACCACAAAAATTGGAAGAAAAAATAGCAAAAGGGCTTTGTTACAATTGTGATAGCAAATACACTACAAGTCATAAGTGTGCTAAGAAGAAATTATTCTACATCAATTGTGGAGAGGAAGAAGAAAAGGAGCAATAAAGGTCAAAAGAAGAGGATATACTCCAGGAACAAAGCCTAGATAAAGAAGAAACGAATCTGACCATATCTTGTAATGCATTGGCTAAAATTACCACTCCTCAAACCATCAAGATAGAAGGACAAATCAAGAAGAAAAAGGTAATAGTGTTGATTGATTCAGGAAGTACCCACAATTTTATTCATTGTAAGACAGCAAAATAATTGAATTTCTTCATATATCCAGCACCAGAGTGTCAAGTTATGGCTGCAAATGGAGGAACGATAAATTGCTCTAGAAAGTGCCATAATATCAAGCTATCAATGGGAGAATATGTATTGACTATCCCAATGCTTTCCATTCCAACGGGAGGTGCTGATGTTGTACTAGGAGTCCAATGGCTACAATCCTTGGGTACAATAGCTTTTAATTCTCAAGAAGTTTTCATGAAATTTTCTATGGAAGAAAAGGATGTTGAATTAAGGGGTATTACAGGGAAACCAGGAAAGATAATCAGCTCTAATGGTATGACAAAGCTTCTAAAAAAGGAACAAAGAGGTGTAATCGCACAATTATGTTCGCTAGATGTTTCCACATTGGAATCATCTATTTCTCCAGATCTCCAAAAATTCTTGGACAATCATTCCAAGGTATTTGAGACTCCTAAAGGTCTCCCACCTATTCGTGATCATGATCATGCTATTCTTCTAATTCCAAGAAGTGTTCGTCCAAGCATTAGGCCGTACAGATATCCCTATGCCCAAAAGAGTGAAATTGAACATATGGTTGCAGAAATGCTAGAGGCTAGTATAATTCAACCTAGTCAAAGTTCTTTCTCTGCTCCAGTAGTATTGGTGTAGAATAAGGATGGATCATGGTGCATGTGTTCATATTATAGGGAGCTCAACAAACTCACTATTAAAGATAAGTTTCCCATTCCTGACATTGATGAATTACTGGATGAATTGCATGGATCAACTTACTTCACCAAGTTGGACTGTTAGGCCCCTATACTAAAAGTGTAACCCCTTATTGTTATTAGTATAACCCATTTATTGTATTGATGTACCAATGTAGTGCCCATATTGTTACTATTGTGCCCCATAGAACCCCATTATTGTTATTATTGTGCCCTTACATTATTATTGTTATGTCGGCTCTGATTATGTTAGGGCCCCTTAGACTCCTATATATAGAAGGGAGGTCTTTTCATTTGTATCATCCAAGAATTGTTCATTTATGTAATGTAAAGGAGGTTGCCCCCTCGAAGAGGCTGAATTCTAAGGCGTTGATCTATCTTTTCTATCTTTTCTTGAGCTGGTTTCATAACATTTGGTATCAGAGCTTTGGATTCGAGGGTTTCGATGCTTCAAACAGGTCATCGTGGCATTTTCACTATAACTTTTTTTCTGCGACGTTACAAAAGTTGCAAAAAAACCCATTTGAGAAGAAATCGTGCTGAACCTCGGGTCCAAATTTCAGAGCTTTTCACACTATATTTGCGGAGATATGATCTGAAGAAGTTGGTATTTTTGCAGACTCCTGAATTACATTCCAAACAGGTGAGCTGGGGAAATCGTCATAACTTTCTCTCTAAGAATCGAATTGAAATTTCGTAAGAAGGTATAGAAAGAGGACATAATATATTTTCTTGTATGCATTTTTTAGATCCAAAGGTTGAAACAGTAACTCGTGGCACGTCGTACAAGTTCGCTCTACTAAACTAGTCTATAATCAGGTCATCTTAGGAGATTGTGCATAACTCTTACCTGGAGAATCCAATTAATGGTAGAAGTGTCCTCAGACACGTAATTTTATTAATCAGAAAAAACAATTACATAATTGATTTTGCAAGAGTTTACACCCGAACAACCAAACATTCTTGTAATGAGCTATTTATAAGCTCCATGTCCTAACTACCTCTAATTATGGAGCACTTATTAAATAACAAGTGTCCATTTACAATAAATGCTATTCAAACCAACTAGCTAACTACTCTTCTATAATAGAGCCTAAGATACGACACATTTCGAGAGTCATATCTTGTTACAACAATATACTAATTCTAATTGTCTCTAAAATAATTAATCATTCTAGAATAATTATTAATTTAATTTCTTAAATTAATAATTATTTTATTTCAATTTTATAACCTATGATAATAAAGTATTTTTGGATCATCTAACATTCCCCCCTATGATCCAAAGATACATTACAACAAATACCAAGTTCATCCCTGAACTTAGTAAATTTTATTCTGCCAAGCAGTTTGGTGAAAATGTCGGAGATCTGATCTTCGGAAGGACAATAAACTGGTTTGAGGACATCTTTGGCAATGAGCGACCTGATATGATGATACTTGGTGTCCACATGCTTTGTCTTTGAATGAAAAACTGGGTTCTTGGCAAGTTTGATGGCTGACTGGCTGTCAATGAACAATGATGTAGCTTCTCCCTGAGAAATGCCTAAGTCCTGCAAAATTCGGCGCAACCAAACAATTTCACATGTTGTTTCCCATGCTGAAATGTATTCTGCTTCTGCTGAAGAAGTGGCCACTGTAGCTTGTTTCTTACAACTCCAAGATACTACTGCTGACCCCATATTCATTAAATAACCTGATGTTGATGCTCGATCATCAATACTCCCAGAAAATTCGGCATCAGAATATCCACCAAGTACAAAATTTTTAGTCTTTGTGTAAAGAAAACAAAAAACTTTTGTTCCTTGGATATATCGAAGAACTCTTTTGGCTGCATTCTAGTGGTTGTCTCGTGGTTCCTGCATAAAACGTGAAATAATACTGACTGCATAAGATAGATCAGGACGAGTATTTGTCAAATAAATCAAGCTGCCAATCAACTGTCTGTAAGTTGTACTGTCCACCTTTTCCCCCCCTTCAAATTTTGAAAGTTTCAAGTTTTGCTCCATGGGGGTGAGAACGGGCTTGCAATCTTGCATGCCAAATCGCTGAAGAACCTCTGCGGCATACTTGCTCTGAGAAATGAAAATATGATGTGGACGTTGGAAGACTTCAACTCCAAGATAGTAGTGAAGTAATCCCAAATCTGTCATCTTAAAACCTACATGTAACTCCTTTTTGACCTGTGCAAGATGATCATCATGATTGCTAGTGATGATCGAATCATCTACATACATAACAACAATTACCAGATATTTGCCCTGTTTTCGCACATACAAAGTATCATCAAATTCACTTCGTTGAAAACCAAATTTCTTAAGGTAATCATCCATCTTGGCATACCAGGCTCGGGGAGCTTGTTTTAACCCATATAAAGTCTTGATCAATTTGCAGACTTTATGTTCTTGTCCTTCCACTTCAAAACCTGGTGGTTGGGTCATATACACGTCCTCCTATAAATCCCCGTTGAGAAAAGAACTTTTCACATCCATTTGATGAACTTTCCATCCATTTTGAGCGGCCAATGCAAGTGTTAATCGGATGATGTTCCATTTAGCGGTTGGAGCAAAAGTTTCTTCATAATCAATGCCTTCCTGTTGTGCAAAACCTTTTGCGACAAGTCGTGCTTTATACTTGTCAAGTTCACCGTTTTGATTATACTTAATTCTTTAAACCCATTTACATCCTATGGGTTTAACATTTGTTGAACAATCAACAAGTTTCCACGTGTTGTTATCAATTACTGCTTGATATTCTTCAACCATAGCCTGTTGCCATTCTTTATGTTTTACTGCCTCTTTGTATGTGGAAGGTTCAGTAAAATCATTTGCTATCAAGGCAAAATTGCCTTCACTTCGATGTGCCCTTCTGGTGTCAGTTTTATTCTGTTCATCAGGCTTTACATCTTTCAAAATTTGAACTGCCCATTTCGGAAGTTGATGCTCACTTGTTTGTGCTTCTGTAAAGTCCCCATCATTATAAAGAGGATTAATATAAACTGATGTACGTCGTTCAGGTGAAGAATGTGGAGACTCACCATCTGAAGAACTACTGCTGCTTGGAGATGCGGATGAACTGCTAGAAGACCCAGATGATGTTGTTGATGTAGATGGACTGGATGACTCATCTTCAGAGGAAGGAAAATCAAGTTCATACCAATTTGGTGAAGTTGGTTGACTTTGCATTTTTCCATTTCTTTGACTTCCCTTAGTTTCTAATTTGTGAAGAAGATTTTCAATTTCTTCAGCACTCTTACTCTCTGTTTCATCAAAAATGACATCCCTGCTCACAATGAATTTTCCATTGGTCAAAATACGATACCCTTTCTTCTCATCAGAATAGCCTATCATTGTGCATTTTAAACTTCTTGAGTCAAGCTTAGTTCGTTTTTCTTTCGGAACTAAGGCATAACACACTGATCCAAAATCTCTAAGATGTTTAACTCGAGGTTTGAAACCAAACCAAGCTTCATAAGGTGTGATTCCGTCTAAAGAAGTAGTTGGAGATCTGTTTCTTAAGTATACAGCCGTATGTATTGCTTCCACCCAATATGTTGGACTTAACCTCTTGAAGGTTAACATGGATCTCGCCATTCCTAACGAAGTGCGATTCATTCTTTCGACTACTCCATTTTGTTGTCGAGTGTAAACATTATTGAGATGTTGTCTTATGCCATTTTCACTGCAATAAGTTTTGAATTCATTTGAAGTGAATTCTCCCCCATTATCCGTCCTGAGAGTACCTATCTTTTCTTTGACTTAATTTTCAACAAGTTGGCGAAAAATTTTAAACTTATCAAATGCTTCTGACTTGTTCTTCAAGAAGTAAACCCAAGTCATTCTGCTGAAATCATCAATGAATAGTAAGAAATATTTGCAACCACCAAATGAAGTTTGTAGTGGACCACAAACATCACTGTGCACTAGTTGTAGCCACCTGTTCGCACGCCATGAACTTGTTGGAAAACTTTCACGATTTTGTTTCCCATAAATGCAAGATTCACATTTTGCATTTTCCTTTTTAAATGTGGGAAGTCCTTTAACCATTCCTTGTTTCTGCAATTGAGAAAGACTCTCAAAATTCAAATGTCCATATCTTACATGCCATAGTCTGATAGGTGAAATACCTATAGTCACTGCCCCTGCAAAATCAGAATGCCTTGGAATAACTGTCCCTTTCATCCGTAACAGTTTTCCATCTTCATAACCTGTCATAATAGTTTTCAAGTTCTGTTTCACTGAATTAATCTTCACTAAACCATCTTCCATAATCACCTGATGTCCTACTTGTTGAATCGTGACTAAAGAGAGCAAATTTTTCTTGAAACTAGGTACATACCATACATTGGAAATCAATTTTTCTCCAATGTCAGGGAGAAAAACTTTCACCACTCCTTTTCCATAAGGAGTATGTTTTGTATCATCAACAAGAAAAATTGAATTAAGTTGGCATTCTTGAAAAGTCCAGAAAAAATCACGTCGACAAGTCATGTGCTGAGTTGCCCCGGAATCCAAGATCCAGGCATCTTCTTAGTCCCTTCTAAGATGAGATGAAATTTGTGATGCTGGTGAGGAAGTAAAAACATATTCTGAGCTATCTTCATCTTGATCATTTGCAAATTGTGCTGAATGCTGCTGAAACTTGGGAATTTTATCAAGTGAAGTTCGACAATCTTCAACATAATGGCCAACTTTGTTACATCTTCGACACACAATTTGACTTAAGTCTCTTCCTCGTCCTAAAGATTGTCCTCGGCCTCTGCTTTGAACTCTATTTGGAGATTGTCCTCTACCTTGACTATTATATCCTTTTCCTTGAAAATTGCGTCTTCCTTGGTTGTTTCCTCTACCTTGAAAATTATTTCTTCCTCCTCTGTTAAAATTGTTGCCTCTACTTTGGCTTCGACCTCGATTATGTGTTGCTGATTCTGATTCCATCTGCCTCTTCCTCGAGAACTATCTGCTGATGACTTACTTGTGCTAGCTTCTGTGAGAAAAACATCTTCACCAACTTTCTTCTTCTTCCCAAAAGTTTTATCATGCTAACTTAACATTTCACAAAGTTCATCAAACTTTAGTTTTTCTAATTTCCCAGTTACTTGTAAAGTTTCTAAAAAATGCGTATAGGAAGAAGGAAGCCCAACAATTACAATTGTGACCATAAAGCTATCATCAATTGCGGGAAAACCAGAATTAATAATTTCCTGCTTAATATTCTTAAGTCTGGAGAGATATTCAAGAATATCACCATCTTCAGTTAATTTTTGTTGCAACAATTTTGACTGTAGATCAACCTTCTTTGATTCTGGATGAGTATCAAAGAGGTCTTTAAAAGTTTTCAAGGCAGTCCATGCATCTGTGGCATTCTCTATATGTACATACATTTCATCATTCACAGACAATTTAATAAGAGCTAAGGCTTTAGCATTCTTGATTTCCCATTTTGCCAGTGGATCTGCATCTGTGGGTTTATTCGGCTTTACATCTCCATCACATATTCCTTGCCATAATTCATTTTAAATGAGTGTGCTTTCAATAAGACAATGCCACGTTTTATAAGATTTGGTGCCCTCAATTTTTTCGGAATCAGAAAATATGTTAATCAACTTAGACATTTTTAGCAATGAAGAGATGCACCAAGAAGCAGAACAGAAAGGACAAGATAGTCAACACAACACACCATGCAAAAAACACGATCTATCGGGGCTTGGCCTTGACCCTCGAATAGTCGTCAAAACAGGAGAATATTGACTGAGCTTTGCACTTGGCTCTAGTCAATTTCTCAAATTTTTACAGGGCAACTTTCAAAATTTGACTTTTTACAATGGTGCTTTTGCACAATCTGGTAAAAAAATTTACCCCCCCTCAAAGTAAAATTACTTTGAGTTACAAATATGATGATCCCAATTAAAAAAATAGCTTCTTGAAAACAAATTATCAAACACACCTTATCTCTCCAAGTTACAAATAAAACTCCTTATTACTCCAAAAAATTTCAAAACATCACCCTTATTACTCCAATTACATAAAATGATTATACCGCATCTCACCCAATTACAAATTACAAACTATATATTACAAAACCTTATCTCTCCAAATTACAAACTATTAAAAACTTTGTAATTCACCTTATTTCTCCTTTACAAAACCTTTATTATGCATTATACCCATTCAATCTTGAATACGCAAATGTTCAATATTGAATACCAATCTTGAAATACCAATCTGCAATACGCAATTGTTGAATAGCAATCTTCAATACGCAATATTGAATACCAATCTTGAATACCAATCTGCAATACGCAAATGTTGAATACCAATCTTCAATACGCAATATTGAATACCAACAGCTGTGACTTACCAACAACGGAATCACCAATCATAAACACCTGCGCGTGATTGCCCCAGTCACCGAAACAAAAACGAAATTACCATAGTGTGCAGAAAATAAGTTAATCTTCAAATCTCTTTTGCCGTCAAACAAAAACGTAATTACCATAGTGCGCAGAAAATAAGTTAATCTTCAAAGCGCTTTTGCCGTCAAACAAAACGAAATTACCATCGCCTAAAAGCCAGGCTAGAATTTTCCGAAGAGGTAAGGCTTTCTAGTTTTCACTAAGCTGATATCAAAGATGGAAGAAACATTACATAATATTGGATCAAGCCTCGAATCGCAGGTAAATGGGCTCAGAATAACTCAATTCTCCACAACATGACCGTCGTTCGTAACGATCATTTGTATGGATTTTCCCTCAAAGTCAATCTCGATGCAGCTGGTATTCCTCTGTTCAAAGGAGTTTCCTCTTAAGGGTGAAGGAACAGTGCCCACTCCGGCTCTGTGGGCGATATTATGCTGTTCTATTTTCCTTTTGTATGAGTGAATCAAACTTTTGGGGGACGCATTGAACTCAGCTGGCTCTACAGACCTTTAAAGGCGGGGTCCGATGGGGCGAATGCAGTAGGTTCTAGGTTCAACGCAACAGTTCAAAAGCTCCACACATTGCTCAGTGCTCAAAGCAAGCAAACAGTCAATCTCAACAGTAATTTTGATAATAATTCAGAAAATTGATTTTTAGATTTAAAAATCTAAAATCAATAAAATAAAATTTCTTTTCTTTTAAATAAAAAACTTGACAAATTTCATACCAATCATTCAATGAATAATCCAAAAAACTTGTAGAGCTGGAATCTTCTCCTCAAATCCATTGCAGCATTACTGGAGCCTCATACCACAATAATGGCAGAAGTGTCCTCAGACACGTAATTTTATTAATCAGAAAAAACAATTACATAATTGATTTTGCAAGAGTTTACACCCGAACAACCAAACACTCTTGCAATGAGCTATTTATAAGCTCCATGACCTAACTACCTCTAATTATGGAGCACTTATTAAATAACAAGTGTCCATTTACAATAAATGCTATTCAAACCAACTAGCTAACTAATCTCCTATAATAGAGCCTAAGATACGACACATTTGGAGAGTCATATCTTGTTACAACAATATACTAATTCTAATTGTCTCTAAAATAATTAATCATTCTAGAATACTTATTAATTTAATTTCTTAAATTAATAATTATTTTATTTCAATTTTATAACCTATGATAATAAAGTATTTTTGGATCATCTAACACCAATTTGGATCAGACTGGTGGCATTGGAAAGAGCACACAGAGGGCTAATACAGGTCACAATTTCATAACTTAAAGATCTAAAAGTAGAGAGTTACAGTCGTTTCAAGGTCGAGCTCCTAAAATCAAGAAAAATCAAGATGAGGAAGTTTGATGGCAAGTGTAACATCCAACTAATTAATTAATCAATCAAGTAAACATCCTACTAAACATATAAGTAATCAATTTGCAATTCAACTAATTAACTTCAAGCTCAAAACTATGATTAGAACACTTATCTGTGATTTCGGTTGAAGTCTGCTATCTGCAACAAGGTTTTGGGGACGACTCTCCACCCAACCATAGGCTCAATTGTGCAACGTCATTGCTACAACTGGCCACCCCCGAGCCTCAATCTACTACTACTGCCAGTGCCCCTAAGCCTTGGTATACATTCTTCCAAGAGAATGGAAGATACAACCTCAGACTGATAGAATGCCGGAAATAATAATGATCCCTCATCTTCCTTGCCCTCTATTAAATAGAAGTCTCATGCCACTTTCTTTTGATTTCTTTCCTTTTTGATAGTTTCCATTTCTTGTTTTATTTCCTTTTTGTTGATAGTTTTTTTTTTGATAGTTTCCTTATTCTTATCTAGAGTTTTAGTATGGTTATTTCTATTTTATTATTTTATTATTTATTGATTTCTTTGTATATATTTTTAATCTTATTATTTAATTGATTTATTTATTATTATTTATAATTTATTTTATTAATTATTATTTATTCATTATTTCTATTATTATTTATTATTTATTATTTTTTTTGTTATTTATTATTTATTATTTATTATTAAGGGGAGGGATATTACATACTCTCCCCCTTTAAGGAACTTCGTCCCGAAGTTATGTTGAATTATGTATTATTTATTATTTATTATTATTTATTATTTATTATTTTATTTACTTCCTGTTGCCAACACCCTCTGCTGAACTAGTATAACCAGCAGGCATCGAAAGTCCCAACACCGCGGGAAATCTCAAGGGATCTCTGTCCTTTTTCCCACTTTCGGCACCAGGCTAAGCCTGACCCGGTCTGTATCCTAGTCCAAGGCTGGCCCCAAGGCTCGTGCCTGACTCATACCTCATCTGCCCCAAGGCAGGCATCCGGTCCGGTACTCAATGACCCCGGGCATCTCGCAAGGCTGGCCCACTCCCTCCACAACTACTAAGGTGCACAGCCCCAGGCATCGAAGTCTTATACAACCCTTCCAGACTTCGGCATCCCAATCCAATACTAGGCACCAAGCCTAGAACATCAGGCACTTGGCCTCCTCAAGATGGTCTCATAGCTCTTCAAGAGCTATCCATCAAGAGCTATACATAAGACAAAGGAACCACTGGCATATGTAGTGTTGATTGAGTTTGTCCCCAGCCCATATGGTGTTACTTATTCTACCTCGTGCGTATGGGCTCACACGAGATCATCAAATAAACCGGCCCTCTCGACCCATTTGTGGAGTCCTGTGAATCCTCACACCTCCACATGCATCCAATGCATTAACCATATCATCAAATAAACATGCCCTCTTGGCCCATTTGTGGAGTCCTGTCAATCATCACACCTCAACATGCAACCAATGGATTAGCTATATCATCTTATTATCATAAAAAATAATCCACATGCCAAGTCTTGCATGTCATCATGAGAACATTCATCAATGTTAATCATAATATTATGAATAATAACGAACGACATGCTCATGCATGTCATAAATTTTTACGGAAGTATCGCCTGCTTCACCTCATGAAATACCATCATAAGTTATAACATCAACATATTTGCAATAAAAATATATCATGACTTCACATAATAAATGAACCACATGTCAATAAACCTCATATTATAGCATCATAATTCCTAGGCCATGTTATGCATATCATATCCATCATGAGTTTTCAACATTAAATACCTATCATCACGTAGTAAATGAATATGTCAATCATAATGCCTCATCATAAGTATACATCATCACTATTGTAACCAGTATATAAATATGAACCACGTGGGCATGATCACCCTCATACCATCATATTATGAAACATCATCAATATGAGAAACATCTCAATACTTATCAAATATAGAATAATACTCTATAAGCATTCTTATCATGATTCATTAGAAAAATGAATTTCATAAACATTCAACTATGAACTAAGATTATTCAACATCCATCTAGGATCTATGTTATCTCATCAATGTTATTAGTGTGATGTTTTCATCAAGATGCCAATTAGTTTTTTTTCAATAATCATTTCCACTTCTTTCAACTAAGAAGTTGACCATTTACACCATCGGTATAATTATCTAAATTCATTGTTAAATTTCACATGAGCCTCGTTATCTTGAGTCTTAATCTCTCGTCATATTTCTTCCTTCCCCAAGGAAATTCTGGTGAAATTCATTGTTAAGATATTACCATTTGTATAATCATTTAAATCATCAATATCAAGTTAAAATTCCATGATCACTATACATATTTTTCTTAACCAAATAGCGCACATATAAGAGGTCATCCCTATTTAAGTCTTATTTTATGCTTAATCTACCTGCATGAGGGCTTGTTTCCCCCTCATGATTTACTCATTAGTTTCATAATTTTCATTGTTCATCCTAAAAAGATTTGCTTTTCTAATCAAGTTTCCACTTGATCTCTATTATCGTAGATTCACCCATGTTCAAGTTGGAATAGGGATTCTTCCACTTTAATTTTCACTCATTAATTATTCAGTTTAGACTTTAAAATGATTGGAACTACTACCATCATTATCATCTATGAATGATTTGGTATGCCCATTGTATTTTGACCATAACTTCTTTCAATACTAATGACGTGCACTAATAAGTTGTTTTGTATGAGGTAACAATATATGATCAATCCCCTCGTGAGTGAAATTTATTCAATTGCACCCTTTATTAGTTGAATCTGAATTCTTTTGCCAATTTATATGTAATCCTTATCAAAGTCTCATTATAGAATTTCCAACTATATTTCCAACAATATTTCTTCCTACACTTCATGCTCAATGTTTTCTCATTAGTCTACATCATGTATTTCTTTTTCAAAAAGTTAAACAGTTATCATCCTCGGAACATTTTCCTAGTTTATCATTTGTCATTTCTCACTGATTACAAGTGCTTAGAACTTCCTATAATGACACTTATATAGGCCATCACTTTGACCTTACCAATCATGTTGCTCGGTTCAATCATTAATATCATTAAGAGAATTTTCTTCTTGACATAAACATGCTTTACTTCCTCCTACCATATATTCATAGATACCATTTATTTTTCCCTTAGTCTCAATTTAAAACATGTTACACTTGAAATGTTGCTACTATTCTTCCAATATAATAACTTATCTTCCTTGAATTGCTCATTTTTATTATGGATTCTCTTCTTTGATCTAATGTTATCATACCCTTTAGGCCATTGAAATGATCTTCTTTATTATTCAACATTATTAGTTGTTACACAAAGCAGTTGTATAGTAGTGTAGAGAGGTCATATCCTCCTACAATTATATCACTAAACCTCATGTAACATTATACTCAACATCATAACAATTAACTAAACTAAAATCATAGTGTACGATTTAGATGCATCATAAAGTTTAAACAATAAAACATGATTTAGATTGTCCATAAAGGTAACTGTTTTAGCTAAGTAAGTACTCCTAATTAGTTCATCACACAATTTGTATGCTACAATTCTGATGTAGTCTATTTATTTGCAAGTTTCAACATCTAGAGCCTTAACCTTTAATTAAGCTATTACTAGCCTTACCAACGTTCTATAAAACATTGTTTCACTCCCAATAATTTGACATATCCAATTACATAATTCCTCAATGATACATCTACTAAGGGAATTTCAATATTTTCCTACGTTCTTTATGAAAATTGGCTTTTTATAGAGAGCTTAACAAAAGTTGATCGATTATTTAATACTTTTAATTGCATCTCATGATTTTTCCTTATCATTGTTAATAATGTGGAGCATAAAATAAAACAAATACAATAGCACAATATTTACATTATTTAGTGCATTAATTATCCATATAAACACAACTTCCTTATGCTAGTTACCAGTGAGCAGATGTAGAAACTAACCATCAATGGATATAGATTAGTCAAAGATCAAGGAAATCATTTGCTTCAAGTCAACCAATATATTATTTTACCTTTTTCTCTTCTTGAGAATTTTGTATACTGGACAAAGAAAAGTAGTGACTCCTAAATAAAGGCCAGTCATTTGAATTCTTCAGTAGTTACCCATAAATCACTAAATCACCCACTATATTTTAGATTATGAAAATATTAGCATAAAATAAATCAATTCAGGCAACCATCCAAAGAAGAACATCTCCTTCAAATTTTAAAACCAAAATTTAAAACCCCTTAATTTCCCCAAACGGCGAACATTCTCCCCTAAAAATTTTCTATGGCTCACACCGAGTTCTCTCTCAACTGTCACCCAGTTCTCTCAATGTCAAACTCTCATCTCTCAAAACAAGATACTTCACTTATAATCAATAAAGCAAGCAAAGGAAATAATAATTACATAAAAATGTTAGAACACTAACTCTAATGCTAGAAAGTGCTCTTAAAAATCTTCACTTATAATCAATCTTGGTTCACAATCTTAAATATAATTTGTAAATTAATTAATATTCTATATATATAGAATATTCCAAAAATAACTTATCAAATTTCTCTTTTATGCTTAATTAATCCACTTATGACTTGTGACTTCCAATCCTCGTTAAACTTGAAATAATTTATAAATAAGACAAATTGTAAAGAAAATAAAGGCATTCTGGGCGTACCAAGAGCCAATCTAAACACCCATCAATACAATTATAAAAATTACTTTTTACAGCAATCAAAAAATACAGTAGTGTTGATATAAATGAAATGTTCAGAGAACGAGGAAACATTCGGTTTAACAAGTGACAAGGTCCTTGCAGATTTCTTCATTGTCATTTTAAAAGAGAGATAATCTTTCTTTATTTATTTATTTATTTTTTATTTTTTTTCTTTATTTCTTTGAGAAATAAATGGTTCACATGCATTAAAAAAAATTAAAAATTAATCTATTCAGCCACAAAAATCGAGAGTGCTGGAAATGATGGATTTTAACTTATTCAACTTATTTATCCCAAGATATATAAAAACTTTAAATTTCAAATCAAAATAAAACATGTAACAAGCTAGAGCACTGATCATCGCCATGGATGGTAAAATCATGGATATAATTACGACCCTTGTAGTAAAATAACAAACATATAACTGTTGCAATAAATTACAGATTTATTTTTAACGGGTGAAATTGTGAAAATAAAAAGCGAAAATAATTTGATATTAACCTTTTTAATTATAATTATAAAAATACCACACACGTAATCCAATTCAAAGCAAAGCATGTGAAGTGATGTATTTGGTTACAGCTTTGTTGCAGGTGGTTGCCGCACCTCACCGCACCGCACCGCAGGTAAGGGAGCTTTTGAAAGTTCAGTTGGTTCGGTTCGTCGAGGATCTCAGAAATAAACTGCTGAAAGCAGCTGAATTAACTTCATAATTTCACTATTTTCGGGAGACAAAACGGTGGAATCAGCTGGGTAAACTTCGAATCTTCACGCATCGAATAATTTCGCTTGTACGAACGTCCTGAATCCTGCATCTTGCGGACATTTTATCTCAAAATTCGTAATTTTTATCATGGCCTTATGCAGGCAGGGGAGCGAACCTTTACAGGATTGGACTAATTCATCTGGTGGACCGATATTCAGGTCACATGGTTATGGTAGCAATATGTGGCAAGGCGAGCTAGGGGATGGTTATAGCAGAGGCTATTGCAAGTTCAATAGAGGCAGAAAGTTGGGTCGCGCGGTGAAGAATGGACAATGTCCCATCATTCTCCTGCTTGGGGTCCTTTTCCACTTACAAAATTGCAAATGCACAAAACGGCTAGCCCTATGCTAGGGGCAACATTCAGATGTTTGGGACTCAGCTCTAGTCGAGTATTTTTCAAACAGAAATTAGATTTAAGTATTCAATGGTATATTTTCAATGGTCTTGGATTTCCGTGACTTTGCACAGTTAGTATACTTCTGTTTAAAGAATTTGGACTTTTCTTTACTGGCTTTGGACAATTTTTTTTTTTTTTATAGAAGCCCTCATGAATTTGCATTTTTGAAATAGCCAAAAGACTCTGAAACAGTTCTCTCAATACTTGTTAAAAAAACTAATTATTCCCAGGCAGGCTTGCTTTATAGTCAAATTGTCGAATTCTAGGAAAATGTTACTATTAAGAAATAATAACTTAGTGCTAACCGGTAGTTCTAAACTTCTTGTTCAGAGTATTTATGTTCATTAGTTCAACACCTTCAACATTAAAAGTCCGATTGTCCCCATGAGTGGTCTGGGCTAGGTATTATGGAAATTTCTAGTCATATAGAAACCTTGCTCCAGGAAATGGATTGCCTGGTTCTTGCAAAAAAGGATACTGAATAGACTACTGGATGGTTGCAATTCCCATATCTTGCACAAGTAAACACTAAGTTCGACTTTTACACAATTTAAACCTTTTTTTTTCACCTCGTCAATTAAACTTGGAATGTCGAGTGTCTTAAATTGAACTACGGAAATGTTGGCAGTTGTGTTATAGTAACACTCCAATAATTAAGAATAGGAGTCATAAATGTCTGAGCTTCATAAAGGTCACATTAAAGGTAGGTGACCAAGATTTATGTTTGTTAAATGTTTGTAGTTGGTGTAGTCCGATAGTCAAACTACCTTTGGTCATGGCGAAGAACCTTTTGAATTCAAAATCCGTAGCCTACAAACACATCTCCTATCGCGAATGAGAAGAAATGGCCTTCATCATGGCAGTCACAAGATCTACTATATGCAGGCGGTTGCTGCAATTTTTTCAGTCCTCTGCAAAATATCCCAATATCTGCCAATATCTGGTTAAATATCTGCCAATGTGTCAACAAAGCCATGTACAAAAACCACAGGTAAACCAAACCTCAGAATGATAGCGTGGGCTGTTATCGGAGCATCAAAGAAGCCTGGAAAGTGATGGCGAAAGTTGCGCCTCAACCTAAAGGCTGCAAAACTTGTCAAAAACTTTCAACACCTGCCAACCTATTGGCGGTTGGGCAGACTTATTCGAATGGATTTACCCAGAATTCCAACTAGCGGCACAGTACAATTTTTCCAGACTGAAAGCAATATGGCTAGGAAATAACTTTAGATGGTGGAAACTCACTATGGAATATGACATCTAACCAATCAAAATTTGTCAAATATTGATAGAATTTCTTGGCTTGTCATTACCATAAAGAAAATCATGTAACATTATTTTTGTTCAGTTATTTTTTTTAAGGGTACACTCATCAAATCCAGAACGACATGAAGGATCCACAACCATGAACGACGACTATGGCCATAACAGTCATGTCTTAATGAGTGATTGATAGAGACATATCCATAGTATATTTACAGAAAACTCCTCCTAACATAGTCAACAGAGTAACAAATATAAATTTGTATATACCATTGATAGTCATGTATAGAATTCTAATTTGGTATCATGATAAAAAGTAACCTGAAACAAGTAACCTTTTTACAAGTAGATAGTTGGTACATGGCCCCCTGTCGAAGGGCAGGGTCCGGGAGCTTCTTCCCCATGGCTGCCCTGATTCATTTTCTCTACAAGATAGCAGAGAATCATGTAAAGGAGCCAGAGATAGTCAACCTCCAGGCACGGATGCGCTTACCCGATTGGCTGTGGGAGTGAAATACGCTAACGGACACTCCGGCTGTTTGAATTTAACTGGTGCTGGAAATGGAAATGTATCAACTAGCAGAGGGCATGGCAGTCTTGCATCCAAATAAAAAATGATTCAAAAATTGCTATGATATAAATTAAAAATGACAAATGACAAATTCCACCAATTTCATTTACATAATGGAGCTTTCCATTCCCACGGCTTTCATTGCAATACAGAGCCTTCCATTCCACGGTTCAATGAGCCTCGGGATGCCTGATGTCCAGGGTATTAAAAAATAGCATATATGCAACAAACATATACATAAAATCAAAATTTCCAAATGGAAAAATGATCGACCTTTATTCTACCCCTGCACTTACCTCACCTCAGATGGGCATTCCGACTGCTCATTAGCTTCGAAATAATCGTGCAGATCCCACTAGAATATCAACTTTTCCTGTGTTCTTTAACTAATAAATGGCTTATTGCAAATTTATCTGACTGATAATGCAATTTCTCTTTCAAGAGAGTCCAGTGCGAACCCAGAGTAACCAGGCTATTCTCTGTAAATTTTATTGGTTAGGGCAACTAATCAATTTTTGAGCCGGATACTCGATGTTACAGCAAGGATCCGGTAAATTGGATACTTCATATGGAGCAATATTTTGATCTACATGGTGTACAACTGTTACAAAAGGTATGTATTGCATCTTCATATTTAGAACCAGATCAATTTTTATGGTACGAAGGGCTTTGTTCTCGTAAACAATTTGTTACGTGGTCAATTTTCACGGAGGAAATGATAGCACATTATGAGGATACAAAGAGCAACACCTTCTTTATAGCAACACCACAACAATTGGAAAGAGTAAAAGGGCTTTGTGATATAGTGGAAAGAAAAATTATGGAAACCAGGAAGCGTACCCCTCCAAAATATAAAGATGGAATTGTTGTTTCTCCTAGCTTTCCACAACCTACAAGGGTTACACCACAACAATTGGAATAAAAAAGAGAAAAAGGGCTTTGTTACAATTGTGATAGCAAATGCACTAAATGTCATAATTGTGCTGAGAAGAAATTATTTTACATAGAATATGAAGAGGAGGAATAAAAGGATCAAGAAACATCAAAAGAAGAAGATATACACCAGGACCCCACCCGATAGAATGAAGAAATGAATCAGACCATATCTTGTAAAGCATTGGCAAGAACTACCACTCCTCAAACTCTCAAGATAGAAGGACATATCAAGAGGAAAAAGATGCAAGAAGTGAAATACCACATCGAAAAAGAAGAAATGAATCTAACCATATCTTGTAATTCATTGTTCGAAATTACCACTCCTCAAACTATCAAGATAGAAGGATATATCAAGAAGAAAAATGTTCAAGAAGTGAAAGATCACATTGAGCATCAAGAAATGAATCCGACCATATCTTGTAAAGGATTGGAAGAAATTAACACTCCTCAAAATCTAGAGATAGAAGGATATATCAAGAAGAAAAAGGTTCAAGCAGAGAAAGATCACATCGAGCATCAACAACAAGTTCTCCAACTTTTAAAGGATAATGACACTTCAGTGCAAAATAAAAGGAAACAACATGGAGATCAACATCGTAGTGAAAAATATTTTGATGTAGGTGATTGGGTATTTTTACTACTACATCTCAAGCAAGATATTTATGAGAATGTTATGAAACCAGCTCACAAAAAGATAGAAAGAGAGATCCATGCCTTAGAATTCAGCCTCTTCGAGGGGGAAACCTTCTTTACATTACATAAATGAACAATTCTTGGATGATACAAATGACAAAACCTCCTTTCCATATATAGGAGTCTAAGGAGTCACAATATAATCCAGCCGACCTAACAATAATAATATAAAGCCACAAAAATAACAATAGAGGGATTCTATGGGGCACAGAAATAGCAATATGGGGGTAATAGGGGCACAACAATATAAATAAGGGGTATAACTACAATAGTAATGGGGTAATCACTAGTATTATAGGGACCCAACATGCCCCTCACCTTCAAAAAAGTGTTGTCCTCAACGCTTGAGTAGTTCTGGATACTTCTGCATAAAATTCTCTTCCTCCCATGTGGAATCTTCAGCGGATAAGTTCTTACACTTGATAAGATACTTTGAAATTGATCGATTTCGTAGCTGTCGAGTTCTTGTTTCTGTGACTGCTTCTGTTCCAATATAATTTTTCCTTCCTCGTCAAGTTCTGGCAATATTGTTTGAATTGGGAGCTTGTCACCTATAACCTTCTTTAAACATGAAACATGGAAAACTGGGTGCAATCGAGAAGCTGCAGGAAGCTCCAATTTGTATGCCATAGTACCAATCTTTTGCAACACCTTGTACGGACCATAATACTTTGGTGATAATTTATTATCCTTCTTAGCTTGCTTTAGGGACATTTGCTTATATGGTTGTAGTCGTAGGAATACCCAATCACCTACATCAAAACTTCTTTCACTGCGATGTTGATCTGCCTGTGGTCTCATTCTATTTTGTGCCAACACGAGGTTATCCTTTAAGATTTGGAGGACTTGTTGTTGATGTTTGATGTGATGTTCCACTGCCTGAACCTTAGAATTTTCTCTTAAATATGATGTGATGGATGGTGGTTGATACCCATAAAGTGCCATAAATGGGGTCATTTTTGTTGTTGTATGGAAGGAAGTGTTATACCACCATTCAGCCAGAGGCAACCATTTGACCCATTGTGTCTATTTATCAGATACAAAGCAACGAAGATATCCTTCCAAACATTTGTTTACTATCTCAGTTTCCCCATCAGATTGAGGATGATAAGATGAGCTATGAGCTAACTGAGTACCAAGACAAGAAAATAATTCAGTCCAAAAATTTCCAGTGAAAATGGGATCTCTGTCACTTACAATAATCTTTGGGTTTCCATGTAGCTTTTGAACTATTTCCATAAATGCAGTAGAAACTGTACTCGCTTTACATGGATGTGATAATGCACAAAAGTGTGCATAGTTGGTAAGTCTGTCAACTACCACCATGATGACACTCTTTCCCTCAGACTTGGGTAAACCTGTGATAAAATCCATTGAAACCTCCTCCCAACGTTGTCTTGGAATGGATAAAGGTTGTAATAGACCCGGTGTCTTAATTGTTTCAACTTTATTTTGCTGGCAAACCAAACATTCCGCCACAAACTTTTGAATATTTGATTTAAGGCCATCCCAAAAAAATTCCTTCTTAACCCTCTGGTAAGTTTTTAAAAATGCTGAGTGCCCTCCTAAGGGAGAAGTGTGCAATTCCATACGAATCTTTTGTTTTAGCTGGGAATTCTTACAGAGGTATAAGCGATCTTTGTACCATAACGAATCATTTTGCCAGCTAAATGTATCAGAAGTACTGGAATCTTGTTGTAGCTTTTGAATAAGTGCCCACACTTCTTTGTCATTCTTCCATTCCTCCCTTGCTTCGTTTATCCAATCTGGTTGGATAATAGAAATGGCACACAACAATGCTTCCACATCCTCATCCTTTCTTGATAGTGCATCTACCACCACATTTTGCTTCCCTTTTTTGTAGATGATTTCAAAGTCATAACCCAACATCTTTGTGACCCACTTTTGTTGCTCTTCAGAGGATAATCTTTGTTCTAAAAAAATTTTAAGGCTATCATGATCCGTTTTTACCTTGAAGTGTCTTCCCATTAGGTAGGGTCGCCATTTCTTAAGTGCATGGAGTATTGCCAACATTTCCTTCTCATAAATAGCTTTGCCTAAAAACTTTCCCTTGATTGGACGAATTTCAAAATCAATGGGTCTTTCATCTTGCATTAGAACAGAACCAATTCCATTTCCTGAAGCATCACATTCCACAATAAAGGTTTTTGTGGAGTCCGGTGTAGCTAAGACCGGTGCTTGGCACATTGCCTCTTTAAGATGTTCAAAGGCCTTTGTTTCTTCCGGAGTCCATGAAAATGAATCTTTCTTCAATAATGTTGTTAGAGGTGCTGCTATTCTCCCATAATTCTTAACAAACTTGTGATAATACCCTGTCAACCCAAGAAATCCTCGCAGATGCTTTATGGATGTGGGGATTTTCCATTCCTTAATGGCTTTAATTTTGCTATGGTCTACCTTAACTCCTTCATGAGATACAATATGACCCAAATATTCCACCTCCTGGACTCCAAAGAAACATTTGGATCTTTTTGCATATAATTCTTTCTCCTCCAATAGTTGTAGCACCCTATCAACATGTTCAACATGATCCTTCCAAGACTTGTTGTAGATTAGTATATCATCAAAAAATACTAACACAAATTTTCTAAGGAATGGTTTGAAAATTGAATTCATCAAACCTTGAAATGTTGAAGGTGCATTGGTAAGGCCAAAAGGCATGACCGAAAATTCATAATGACCCTCATGAGTTCTAAATGCCGTTTTCGGAATGTCTTCAATCTTCATTCTGATTTGATGATATCCCGAACGAAGATCCAACTTGGTGAAGTAAATTGATCCATGCAATTCATCCAGTAATTCATCAATAACAGGAATGGGGAACTTATCTTTAATAGTGAGCTTGTTGAGCTCCCTATAATTCGGACACATGCGCCATGATCCATCCTTCTTGTGCACCAATACTACTGGAGCTAAGAAAGAACTTTGACTCAGTTGAATTATACCAGCGTCTAGCATTTATGCAACCATATGTTCAATTTCACTTTTTTGGACATAGGGATATCTGTACGGCCTGATGTTTGGAGGAACACTTCCTGGAATAAGATGAATAGCATGATCATGATCACGCATAGGTGGGAGACCCTTGGGAGTCTCAAATACCTTGGAATGATTGTCCAGGACTTTTTGGAGCTCTGGAGAAATAGATGATTCCAATGTGGAAACATCTAGCAAGCATAATTGTGCAATTACACCTCTTTGCTCCTTTTTTAGAAGCTTTGTCATACCATAAGAGCTGATTATCTTTCCTGGTTTCCCTGCAATACCCCTTAATTCAACTTCCTTTCCTTCCGTAGAAAATTTGATGAAAAGTTCTTGAAAATTAAAAGCTATTGTACCCAAGGATTGTAGCCATTGGACTCCTAGTACAACATCGCACCTCCCATTGGAATGGAAAGCATTGGGCTAGTGAATACATATTCTCCCATGGATAGCTTGATATTATGGCACTTTCCAGAGCAATTTATTGTCCCTCCATTTGCAATCATCACTTGACACTCTGGTGCTGGATATAAGAAGCAATTCAATTCTTTTGCTACCCTACAATGAATAAAATTGTGGGTGCTTCCTGAATCAATCAACACTATTACCTTTTTCTTCTTGATTTGTCCTTCTATCTTGATGGTTTGAGGAGTGGTAATTCCTGCCAATGCAGTACAAGATATGGTCGGATTTATTTTTTCTTCATCTAAGATTTTTTCCTGGAGTATATCTTCTTATTTTGACCTTTCTTGCTCCTTTTCTTCTTCCTCTTCAAAATCTATGTAAAATAATTTCTTCTCAGCACACTTATGACCTTTAGTGTATTTGCTATCACAACTGTAACAAAGCCATTTTGCTCTTTTTTCTTCCAATTGTTGTGGTGTCAACCTTATAGGTTGTGGAAGACTAGGGGCAGCAACACTTCCGTCTTTATAGTTGTGAGTGGTATGCTTCCTCGTTGCCATAATTTTTCTTTCCATTTTTCTTGCTAACCTGAATGCCTTCTCTAATGAATCAGGTTCCCAAAGGCGAACATCATGTTGGATATTATCCTTTAAAGACCCTATGAACACATCAATCCTATGCTCCTCTGGAATATCTTTTACCCTTATGTTCAATTTTTGGAACTCCTCAATGTGCTCCATTACTGAACCCTTTTGTTTGAGACTTATCAATTGGCTAAAAAAAGTGTTGCTTTTTGTATCTTCATAATGTGCTATCAATTCTTCCGTAAAAATTGCCCAAGTAATAAATTGTTTACGAGAACAAAGCCATTGATACCATACAAACTGATTTGGTTCCAAATATACAGTTGCCATACGTACCTTTTGTGCGTTTTGCACATTATTGAGATCGAAGAATTGCTCCATTTGTAATATCCATGTGGCGGGATCCTTGCCATCAAACTTCCTCATATCGATTTTTGGAATATGGTGATTCTTCGATCCAACATTCACATCTATGGAATCATGATTAACATTTCTTTTGTTCTCATCATGAGTTTCCTTTACTACCTTGTCACCATTAGTGACCCTTTCTTGTAGCAACTTCTTCAATTCTTCCATGTCTGTCTTCAAATCTATCTTCAAATCTGCCATGTCTCTCTTCAAATCTGTCTTCGACTCATCCATCTTAGCTTCCATTCCCTTTATCTTAGATTCCATGCCATTTACGTTAGATTCCATGCCACTTATCTTAGCTTCCACGCCATTTATCTTAGCATCTTTAACTTTTGTGAGCGTGACATTTGTTGCACTTGTTCTTGCAATTTTGATATACCATGTAGCATTTCTTCCTCTTCTTCATGAGTCATGCTAGATCTTTCAGGTTCCTTACTAGGTTTTTGCATTTTCTTTCCTCGGGGCATCAGTTACCGATAATAATGCTTTACTATGCCCTTTGAATTCTGTTAAACCAAGCTTACACAAAAATTTAAAAAAAAACTACACACCTTTTTTCACTTTATAGAAGCCTGATATTGAATTTGATGTATCTGTATAATTTTGGATCATCTAGTTCTGAAATTGCTACCTATAGTAGCCTTCTGCGTCCTCTTTCGAATGCCACAAGTCAGAGCCAAATTGGATTCTCCAAGGAAGAGTTATGTGAAATCTCCCACAGTGACTTGCTTTTAGACTGGTTCAGTAGAGCGAACTTGTACGACGTGCCATGAGTCACTGTTTCAACCTTTGAACCTGAGACACACGCACAAGAAACTACCGTCCGTCCTCCTTTTTAACCTTCTTATGAAATTTCAATCCGATTCCCAAAGAGAAAATTATGACGATTTTCCCGAGGTCACCTGTTTTGAATGTAATTCAGGAGTCTACAAAAAGACCAACTTCCTCAGATCATATCTCCGCCAATATCGCGTGAAAAGATCTGAACTTTGGACCCAAGGTTTAGCGCGATTTTTTCTCAAATGGGTTTTTTTTTTTACTTCTGAAATATCACAAAAAAAAGTTAGAGCGAAAATTCCACGATGACCTGTTTGGAGCAGCGAAACCCTAGAATCCAAAGCTCTGATACCAAATGTTATGAAACCAGCTCACAAAAAGATAGAAAAGAGAGATCCACGCCTTAGAATTCAGCCTCTTCGAGGGGGAAACCTCCTTTACATTACATAAATGAACAATTCTTGAATGATACAAATGACAAAACCTCCTTTCTATATATAGGAGTCTAAGGAGTCACAATATAATCGAGCCGACCTAACAATAATAATATAAAGCCACAAAAATAACAATAGAGGGATTCTATGGGGCATAGAAATAACAATATGGGGGTAATAGGGGCACAACAATATAAATAAGGGGTATAACTACAATAGTAATGGGGTAATCACTAGTATTATAGGGACCCAACAGAGAAGGAAATGTTGGCAATACTAGATGCACTTAAAAAATGGCGACCTTACCTAATGGGAAGACTCTTCAAGGATGAGGATGTGGAAGCATTGTTTTGTGCTATTTATGTTATCCAACCAGATTGGATAAATGAAACAAGGGATGAATGGAAGAAGGAAAAATAAGTATGGCCACTTATTCAAAAGTTGCAAAAGATCCCAATTCAAACAAGATTGCCAAAAATTGAAGAGGAAGGAAAAATCATATTGGAACCTAGAGCAATCACAGAAACAAGAACCCGACAGCTACGAAATGGATCAATTTCAGAGTATCTCATCAAGTGGAAGAACTCACCCACTGAATATTCCACATGGGAGGACAAGAATTTTATACAGAAGCATCAAGAACTACTGAAGCGTTGAGGACAACGCTTTTTGAAGGAGAGGGGCATGTTAGGCCCCTATACTACTAGTGTAACCCCTTATTGTTATTAGTATAACCCACTTATTATATTGTAGTGCCCATATTGTTACTATTGTGCCCCATAGAAGCCCATTATTATTCTTATTGTGCCCTTACATTATTATTGTTATGTCGGCTCTGATTATGTTAGGACCCCCTAGACTCCTATATATAGAAAGGAGGTCTTTTCATTTGTATCATCCAAGAATTGTTCATTTATGTAATGTAAAGGAGGTTGCCGCCTCGAAGAGGCTGAATTCTAAGGCGTTGATCTATCTTTTCTTGAGCTGGTTTCATAACATGGATATTCATTCAGGATATCATCAAATCAGAATGAAGATTGAAGACATTTTGAAAATAGCATTTAGAACTCATGAGGGTCATTATGAATTTTTGGTCATGCCTTTTGGCCTTACCAAGGTTTGATGAATTCCATTTTTAAACCCTTCCTTAGAAAATTTGTGTTAGTATTTTCTGATGATATACTAATCTACAACAAGTCTTGGAAGGATCATGTTGAACATGTTAACAGGGTGCTACAACTATTGGAGGAGAAACAATTATATACATATCCAAATGCTTCCTTGGAGTACAAGAGGTGGAATATATAGGTCATATTGTATCTCATGAAGGCGTTAAGGTAGACCCTAGCAAAATTAAAGCCATTAAGAAATGGAAAATCCCCACATCCATAAAGCATCTGTGAGGATTTCTCAGGTTGACAGGGTATTATCAGAAGTTTGTTAAGAGTAATGGGAGAATAACAGCACCTCTAACAAGATTATTGAAGAAAGATGCATTTTCATGGACTCCATAAGCAACAAAGGCCTTCTAACATCTTAAAGAGACAATGTGCCAAGCACCGGTCTTAGCTACACCGGACTTCACAAAAACCTTGTTGGAAATAATACTGAGAGGGGGGGTGAATCAATATTATAAAGTTTTTTTAATAAATCTTCCTTATTTATTCTTTGAATTATTTTTGCATGTCAGTGCCATAAAATAATGAGCATGAACAAAGAAAACAGATAGTCACACCAAAGAACACAAGATGTAAGGTGGAAACCCAATGTGGGTGAAAACCACCTGCTGCAATATGTCTCTATCTTCTTTCAAATTAGAAACTCCTTTTACAATGGTTTTGTACCGGTGCAGTCCTTTACCAGTACGCATGCTGCAACCTGCAGAGAGCTACAACTCTTTCTCGTTTTCCAGTCTCTCCTGGAAGGGAGCTACAACCCCCTACTTCTTTTCTTTCAAGGACCACTTTTCATAAATTTTCAAACTGGATCCAAGAACATCAAAAACCCATCAACTACACTTGCATCATAAATCTTTGATTTCGCCAAAGCCAACCCGCATACAAATCTGCAAATATTTCCTTATAACTTTGAAGTTGTTACATCAGACATACCCAGATCATAACATGTGTAAAATAAAACATGCATCAATAATTCAGACCCAGATTATTAGATTTATAGATCAAGCGTATGCCACATATCACAGATAAAAATCATATAGAGATACCACTATTCCAGCCTGAAGATTTTGACCCATCAATAGAACTTATCCTTCTCCTTACGCTCAGGTTCCTTCTTCATTCAGATCCAGATCTGCACCAAAACCCAATCACAATATTCCAGATCTAGCACTTTATCAGATATTTGATAATTTAGAAGATGCTTTGCCAAATGATCTCCTTCCTCTTTTATAGTCTTAGGGCTTTCACAATACCACGGGCCAAAACCATAGGATCAAAAAAAATGTTGGACTAATATCATGAACCAACCATGAAAGTACGTGAGATCAACACTTTTGAATGCAATACCACGGGCCAAAACCATAGGATAGAAAACTGTCGGACTAATACCATGAACCAACCATGAAATTGCGTGAGATCAACACTTTTGACAAGGTACCATGGTCCAAAACCATAGGTTCAAATACCAAGGACTAACTACCATGGACCAAAGGTAAGTTCTCCAACATATACGCGCTTTTCCTTGCATGAAAGTGCATACCATGGTCCAAAACCATAGGTTCAAATACCAAGGACTAACTACCATGTACCAAATGTAAGTTCTCCAACATATACGCGCTTTTCCTCATAGGTTCAAATACCAAGGACTAACTACCATGGACCAAAGGTAAGTTCTCCAACATATACGTGCTTTTCCTCATAGGTTCAAATACCAAGGACTAACTACCATGGACCAAAGGTAAGTTCTCCAACATATACGCGCTTTTCCTTGCATGAAAGTGCGTGAACTCTTTCTCTACATGAAATAAACTTTTCTCTGCATAAAAGTGCGTGAACTTTTCTCTACATGAAATAAAATTTTCTGTGCATAAAAGTCCGTGAACTTTTCTCTACATGAAATAAACTTTTCTCTGCATATAAGTGCGTGAACTTTTCTCTACACTATAATTTATTATCTGAGATGAGTGGGTTGCCATCAAGTACAACATATGTATCATAATGCCAACAATCTCCCCCTTTGGACTTGATGGCAACAACAACCAATCACTCTCCCCCTTTGACATCAAGGGCAAAGGGTTATGCTCCCCCTAAGAACATGCTCCCCTTGACTATAAACTAGATCGGCAAAGGAGAACCATAATCCATGACCATGAAAGAGATAGAGACGTATTGCAGCAATATTCAGACCAACATCCATGATCTCCTTCTGTACTTCCTCCATAATGGCAACAATGTATGATATGCTCCCCCTGAACCTGTGCCATTCGATCTTTGACCAATCCGCAACCCGGCACATGTACGCATATACTTCAGATGAACCTTGCGTACAACCGACAATCAGAAGAGATTCAACAACAAGATGATGCATCAACAACCCCCAGCTTTTGCCTGAGGTATTCAAAGGTCTCCCTAGGAAATGGTTTGGTGAGTATATCAGCAACCTGTTCCTTAGAAGGAACATACTCCAACTTGACCTTTTGTTCAAGCACTTGTTCCCGGAGAAAGTGATACTTGATTGGTATGTGCTTGGTTTTTGAATGCATGACTGGGTTCTTTGAAATGCTGATTGCACTTGTATTATCACATAAGATGGAGATGGGTGTTGTACAAGTGATTTGAAAATACTGCAAGGTCTGCATCATCCAAAGGAGTTGAGTGCAGCAAGATGCAGCAGCAACATATTCTGCTTCAGCTGTAGACAAGGCAATCGAACTCTGTTTCTTGCTGAACCAAGATACTAATCTGGAACCCATAAAGAATGCACCATCACTTGTGCTTTTCCTGTCATCCACGCTTCCGACCCAATCTGCATTTGTATAAGCATGAAGTGTGAGATCTGTATCTCTAGGATACCATAAGCCATAGTTTTGAGTCCCTTGAAGATATTTGAAGATTCTCTTTACTGCCTGAAGATGAGTTTCCTTTGGATTTGCCTGAAATCTTCCAACTATTCCCACTGCATGCATGATATCTGGTCGGGTGCCTGTCAAATAAAGTAGACTTCCAATCATAGATCTGTAAGTTGGTTGATGCACTGCTGCTGATTCATCATTTGCACTGAGGTTACATCCTGTGACCATGGGTGTACATACTGGTTTTGCTTCATCCATACCATATTTCTTCAAAATCTGCTTGAGATACTTGGTTTGAGACAAGAAGATCCCTCCTTCATTTTGTTGGATTTGCAAACCAAGAAAATATGTCAGTTCTCCCAGCAAGGATATTTCGAATTCTTTCTGCATCACCAAGGCAAAGCTTTGACTCATAGCTTCTTCATTGCTGCCAAAGATAATGTCATCTACATACATAACAAGTATCAACAATTTGTCATTTTCAACTTTTATATAAAGATTGTTGTCTGCTGATCCTTTTGAAAAACCTTGTTGATGAAGATATTTGTCCAAACGATAGTACCAAGCCCTTGGAGCTTGTTTGAGGCCATAGAGAGCCTTTTTCAATCTGCATACAAGATTTGGATCATTTCCAACAATGAAACCATCTGGCTGCTCAATGTATACTTCTTCTTCCAAGTCTCCATTCAGAAAGGTTGATTTCACGTCCATTTGAAATACTTTGAAGTTTTGAAAGCTTGAGAGAGCAAGGAACATTCAGATGGACTCAAGTCTTGCAACAGGAGCAAAATTTTCTTCAAAATCTATTCCTTCTTGCTGCACATACCCTTTACAAACAAGTCTGGCCTTGTTTCTAATTACTTCTCCATTTTCATTCAATTTATTTTTGAAGACCCTTTTTGTTCCTATAACATTCTTATCCTTTGGTCTAGGAACCAGCTCCCAAGTGTTGTTCTTTCCGATCTGCTCAAGTTCTTCATCCATTTCTTTGACCCAACATTCATCTTTGCATGCCTCTTTCACATTTTGTGGTTCAGTGGAAGAGAGTAATGCCAAATAGCTTGAAGCTTCTACAATTGTTTTTCTTGTTTGTACACCTACTTCTTTCTATCCCAAAATCTGAGATTCTGGATGATTCTTCTGAACATATCTGGATGGAGTCTTCTCTTCTATCCTTATTTTCTCCTCTGGTTCTTCTTGAGTTTCTTCTTCTTCATCATTCTGTCTTTGAGGATGGCCTTCATCTTCTTCGATATCTTCATGATTTACTTGCCTAGGAATGTATCCCTTCTCATCAACCACTACATCAATGTTGTCAACAATTCTTCCAAGTCTTTTATTATAGCACTTGTATGCTTTGCTGTGTGGAGAATAACCAAGAAGGATGCCTTCATCTGCTCTAGGTTCAAGTTTTCCATGTTGCTCATCAGTATTTTTAATATAGCATTTTCTCCCAAAGATTTTGAAGTGCTTTACCGAAGGAGTCTCACCATACCAGAGCTCATGAGGGGTTTGAGTGCTGTTCACTCGGACATTTGTTTTGTTAAGAATAATAACCACAGCATGTGCTGCTTCACCCCAGAAAGTTGCGGGAGTTCCAGATTCATCAAGCATAGCACGAGCCATTTGTTGGACAGTTTTATTCATTCTTTCCACCACTCCATTTTTTTGAGGAGTTCTAGCTATAGAGAATTCTCTTCTTATCCCATGTTCTTCACAGAAATCAAAAAATTCATTTGAGGTAAACTCCCCACCTATATCGGATCTAAGACACTTAATTTTGTATCCTGATTCATTTTCAACCAAGGCTTTAAAGGATTTGAATTTTTCGAATGCTTCATCTTTGTGCTTCATAAGTCCTAACCAAAAAAACTTGGAGAAATCGTCAATGAATAATATCAAGTATTCTTCTCCTCAAGGTGTCCTTTTCTTGAATGGACCGCATGTATCTGTATGTACTAGCTCAAGAGGCATGCTGGCTGATCCTTCCTTTTCCAGAAAGGTAGTTCTGGTTTGCTTTCCAAACTGACATGATTTGCGTATGGTGTTGTCTGGAACTTTGATATCTGGAATACCACGAACTGCCTAATATTTGCATGCTTTCCTTATTTGTGAAAAGCTTAGATGCCCCAACCTCCGGTGCCATAACCAGTGCTCGTCATCCTTGCTCAGATAGCATTGTTGTTGTCCTTCTTCAAATATGTATAGATTATTTGTTCTTTTACCTTTGATCATTGTTTTACCTCTATCAAGATCACGAACAAGACATCCATTTGATCTGAATATCACCTCGGTTCTTTGATCACACATCTGGCTAACACTTAGAAGATTATGTTTCAATCCATAAACATACAAAACATTTCCAGCTTTGACCTTTTCTTTTAACTGAGCAGTGCCTTTTCCTTTTATAGTTGCAGGAGTATCATTTCAAAAAGAAACTTTCTTTCCTTTTTCTAGAGTAGAATATGATTCAAGTTTTTCTTTATCACATGTCATATGCTTCGAACATCCATTGTCAATGTACCATAGATTTTCCTGTCCCTCTGCATAAAATGCTATCCTACATCTTTCTGTTTGTGGTTCCTTTATTCTCCATGTTTTGGTGCTTGAGGCTTGTTCCTTTGTCTGCTGAAACCTGCTCCTGCATTGAGAATCTTCATGACCAAAGTTATTGCAAATAGAACATTCAACTTCATTTTCAAGAACCGGAAAGTTGTTATAGGTCCTTTTTGTAATCCCGGTCATACTTCTTTTTTTTGAGCTTCTCTAGTCATGATCTTTTTATATGCAACACATTGAGCTGCTTTGTGACCAAAGTTATGGCAAGAAAAGCATTGTCCATTGAAGAAATTTCTACGGTTATCAAATCTTCCGGCCAAACGATTGTAATTTCTATTGTCATTCATTCTTGAAGCAAATTGAGAGGATTTTACCTGTGGCTAGTTGTAGCTTTTGTTCATCCTTAAGACAGATTGCCCCTGATTTACCTGATAGTCTTTGTTTGTAATTGGTCCCTGCTTTACTTGGTGATCTCCATTGTGCTTTTGCTCATTCCTTCTTGCTGCATCAAGATAACTCTTTGAGGTGGATTCTTGAGAAGTTTCTCCATTATAGCCCAGACCTATCTTGTTTAGAGGAGAGCGTTGTACATTGATGATCTCATCCAGAGTTTCAGATCCTTTGACAAACTTAAGATTAATAGCCGTTGTTTTCTCAATCTCTTTTCTAAGACCAACAGTTTCGCCTTCTAACTTTTCAAGATATTTTTCTTTTTCATCAATTTGAAGTTGTAGAGTATCAATGATCCTATTCTTTTCTTCTATACATGTCTTGAGTCTAGAAATTTCTTCACAAAAGCTATCCACATCTATAGCATCCATGTAATCATCATCTTCAAATGCCATTAAGAGTTTATAGTCATTACCTCGTTCATCTTCATCACTATTTGATAGACCATCACTATCTTCATGAGTGTAGTAGCTTTTCTTATTTGCAATCTGTTTCTTGTTCCATCTAGCAGGTTCCTTTCCTTTATCCTTATGAGGACATTTTGCAGCATAATGACCTACTCTTCCACAAGCAAAGCATTTAAAAGGTAACTTACCTCTGAACCTTCCAGTTCCCCTTTGAAGATTTCTGACAAAATTTGATTCTTCTTCTTCTTCTTCTGGCACGTGACTTGCTTCATAATAGTCTCCTTTGCTGAAGCCTTGAAAGCAGCTTCTCTTCTGTCTGATGGACCTCCCTTTCTCATTTCATAAGCAGTTAGAATTCTGTGTAGCTGAGACATAGTAAGAATTCATAGATTTTCCTTTTCTTCTATTGCGGACACTTTATATTCAAACTTGCGGGACAATGATCTTAGAACTTTTTCAACCACAATAGCCTCTTTTATTTCTTCACCCAAGTTTTTCATGCAACTAACAATCTCATCTACCCGAAGGAAATAGTTAGCCACACTTTCATCATTGTACATTCTGAGATTCTCATACTGAATCCTGAGGGTTTGAAGTTTAGCACGCTTTACCTGTTCATCTCCTTCGTAGCTCAAGACAATCTTGTCCCATATTTCTTTTGCGGATTTAAAATGCATAACCTTCACGAATTCTATTTGAGATAAGCATCCCAACAGAGTATTGACTGCTTTAGCATTTGTTTCATATTTCTTCTTTTCGGCCATATCTGTAGGAGTAGCTGAAGGAAAAGTGTAGCCTGTATCTATGATATCCCAAACTTCTGTACCAAGAGATTGAAGATAGGCAGTAACTCTTACCTTCCAATAATTGAAGTTTGTCCCATCAAAAATTGGTGGCCTGATTGATGCTTCCCTCTCGTAGTTGCTCATGATGAATGATCTTCCTTCAAGCGATCAAGCTTCTCTGAAGGACCTGCTCTAATACCAATTGTTGGAAATAATACTGAGAGGAGGGGTGAATCAGTATTATCATGTTCTTTTAATAAATCTTCCTTATTTATTCTTTGAATTATTTTTGCATGTCAGTACCATAAAATAATGAGCATGAACAAAGAAAACAGATAGTCACACCAAAGAACACAAGATGTAAGGTGGAAATCCAATGTGGGTGAAAACCACCTGTTGTAATATGTCTCTATCTTCTTTCAAATTAGAAACACCTTTTACAATGGTTTTGTACTAGTGCAGTCCTTTACCAGTACGCAGGCTGCAACCTGCAGAGAGCTACAACTCTCTCTCGTTTTCCAGTCTCCTGGAAGGTAGCTACAACCCCCTACTTCTTTTCTTTCAAGGACCAGTTTTCATAAATTTTCAAACTGGATCCAAGAACATCAAAAACCCATCAATTACACTTGCATCATCAATCTCTGATTTCACCAAAGCCAACCCGCATACAGATCTGCAAATATTTCCTTATAACTTTGCAGTTGTTACATCAGACATACCCAGATCATAACATGTGTAAAATAAAACATGCATCAATAATTCAGACCTAGATTATTCGATTTATAGATCAAGCGTATGCCACATATCATAGATCAAAATCATATAGAGATACCACTATTCCATCCTTAAGATTTTGACCCATCAATAGAATTATCCTTCTCCTTACGCTCAGGTTCCTTCTTCATTCAGATCCAGATCTGCACCAAAACCCAATTACAATATTCCAAATCTAGCACTTTATCGGATATTCGATAATTCAGAAGATGCTTTGCCAAATGATCTCCTTCCTCTTTTATAGTCTTAGGCCTTTCACAATACCACGGGCCAAAACCATAGGATCAAAAAAACTGTTAATATCATGAACCAACCATGAAAGTACGTGAGATCAACACTTTTGGGTGCAATACCACTGGCCAAAACCATAGTATCAAAAACTGTCAGACTAATACCATGAACCAACCATGAAATTGCGTGAGATCAACACTTTTGACGAGGTAACATGGTCAAAAACCATAGGTTCAAATACCAAGGACTAACTACCATGGACCAAAGGTAAGTTCTCCAACATATACGCGCTTTTCCTTGCATGAAAGTGCATACCATGGTCCAAAACCATAGGTTCAAATACCAAGGACTAACTACCATGGACCAAAGGTAAGTTCTCCAACATATACGCGCTTTTCCTCATAGGTTCAAATACCAAGGACTAACTACCATGGACCAAAGGTAACTTCTCCAACATATATGCGCTTTTCCTTGCATGAAAGTGCGTGAACTTTTCTCTACATGAAATAAACTTTTCTCTGCATAAAAGTGCGTGAACTTTTCTCTACATGAAATAAACTTTTCTCTGCATAAAAGTGCGTGAACTTTTCTCTACATATAAGTGCGTGAACTTTTCTCTACACTATAATTTATTATCTGAGATGAGTGGGTTGCCATCAAGTACAACATATGTATCATAATGCCAACAAACCTTTATTGTGGAATGTGATGCTTCAGGAAATAGAATTGGTGTTGTTTCAATGCAAGATGAAAGACCCATTGCTTTTGAAAGTTGTCCAATTAAGGGAAAGTTTTCACACAAAGCTATTTATGAGAAGGAAATGTTGGAAATACTCCATGCACTTAAGAAATGGCGACCCTACCTAATGGGAAGACACTTCAAGGTAAAAATGGACCATGATAGCCTTAAACAATTTTTAGAACAAAGATTATCCTCTGAAGAGCAACAAAAGTGGGTCACAAAGATGTTAGGTTATGACTTTGAAATCATCTACAAAAAAGGGAAGAAAATTGTGGTGGCAGATGCACTCTCAAGAAAGGATGAGGATGTGGAAGAATTGTTGTGCGCCATTTCTATTATCCAACCAAATTGGATAAATGAAGAAAGGGAGGAATGGAAGAATGATGAACAAGTGTGGGTACTTATTTGAAAGTTACAACAAGATTCCAGTACATATGATACATTTAAGTGGAAAAATGATTCGTTATGGTACAGAGATCACTTATACCTTTGTAATAATTCCCAACTAAAACAAAATATTCTTATGGAGTTGCACACTTCTCCCTTAGGAGGGCACTCAGGGTTTTCAAAAACTTACCAGAGGGTTAAGAAGGAATTTTTTTGGGATGGCCTTAAATCGGATATTCAAAAGTTTGTGGTGGAATGTTAGGTTTGCCAACAAAATAAAGTTGAAACAATTAAGGCACCGGGTCTATTACAACCTTTATCCATTCCAAGCCAACGTTGGGAGAAGGTTTCAATGGATTTTATCATAGGTTTACCGAAGTCTGAGGGAAAGAGTGTCATCATGGTGGTAGTTAACAGATTTACCAAGTATGCACACTTTTGTGCATTATCACATCCATTTAAAGAATATACAATTTCTACTACATTTATGGAAACAATTTGAAAGGTACATGGAAACCCAAAGATTATTGTAAGTGACAGAGATCCCATTTTCACAAGAAATTTTTGGACAGAATTATTTTCTTGTCTTGGTACTCAGTTAGCTCATAGTTCATCTTAAAATCCTCAATCAGATGGGCAAACTGAGATGGTAAACAAATGTTTGGAAGGATATCTTTGTTGCTTTATATCTAATAAATAGACAGAATGGGTCAAATGGTTGCCTCTGGCTGAATGGTGGTATAACACTTCCTTCCATACAACAACCAAAGTGACCCAATTTATGACACTTTATGGATATCATCCACCATCCATCACATCATATTTAAGAGAAAATTCTAAGGTTCAAGTAGTGGAACATCACATCAAACATCAAAAACAAGTCCTCCAACTCTTAAAGGATAACCTCGTGTTGGAACAGAATAGAATGAAACAACAGGCAGATCAACATCGTAGTGAAAGAAATTTTGATGTAGGTGATTGAGTATTCCTATGGCTACAACCATATAAGAAAATTTCCCTCAAGCAAGCTAAGAAGGATAATAAATTATTACCAAAGTATTATGGTCTGTATAAGGTGTTTTAAAAGATTGGTACTATGGCATACAAATTGGAGCCTCCTACAACTTCTCGATTGCACCAAGTTTTCCATGTTTCATGTTTAAAGAAGGTTATAGGCGAAAAGCTCCGAGTTCAAAAGATATTGCCAGAACTTGACAAGGAAGGAAAAATTATATTGGAACCAGAAGCAGTCACAGAAACAAGAACTCGATAGCTACGAAATCAATCAATTTCGGAGTATCTTATCAAGTGAAAGAACTTATCCGCTGAAGATTCCAGATGGGAGGATGAAAATTTTATATAGAAGCATCCAAAACTAATCAAGCGTTGAGGAAAACACTTTTTTGAAGGAGAAGGGCATGTTAGGTCCCTATAATACTAGTGATTACCCCATTACTATTGTAGTTGTATCCCTTATTAATATTGTTGTGTTCCTATTGTCCCCATATTGTTATTACTGTGCCGCATAGAATCCCTCTATTGTTATTTTTATGGCTTTATATTATTAGTGTTAGGTCAGCTGGGTTATATTGTGACTCCTTAGACTCCTATATATAAAAAGGAGGTTTTGTCATTTGAGTCATCCAAGAATTGTTCATGTAATGTAAAGGAGGTTTCCCCCTCGAAGAGGCTGAAATCTAAGGTGTTGATCTATCCATTCTATCTTTTTTTGAGTTGGTTTAATAACACCTTCACTCATGCAATGTTGGAAAGCCAAATTATGAAGGGTGATGATTTCAAGGAATGATGACAATAGTTAAAAGAAGAACTTTTTGCAAAGGCCAAGGCATCACAACACTCAAACCCCTTCATCCGCTTCATATTCACTATCTATACATCATTCATTCATCCCATTTCGTAATTGAAAAAAAAAACAAATAGAGCATCCTTTCCATTTTGACAAACCTACACTACTCCCTTTGAGCCCTAGCATCATCATCCAATCCCTCTTCATCATTTCTCATCACTCCCATATAGTTATAAGACTATGAAGGAAGAAGGAATGACTACTACAGGAAGGAAGAATGCTGCTACAAGAAGGAAGAAATGAAAAAATTGTGCTAAAAACCCAAAATGACTGTGCCTAAGAGAAACCTAATCACAACGGAGAACTCGAAGGCCATTAGGAAATCATATAGGCCACAAGGGAGAAGAAGAAGGCAACAAAAAGAAATAAGGCATTCATCATCAAAATATAAATCAAAATGTAGTGATGAAAAGAGGCGTTCCAAGAGGTTTCCAATATCTTTCTGGCTTTTGTCCAAGGCCTAAAAATGGGAGAAATGCATGGGAGTCAGTTTGATGGTCTGCCCTAATCCTAGTGTATCATTTATGCTCAAAACTAGTTTCTCGTAGTTTTAACAGGGTTTCCTATAGGTCTCATGTAGTTTTGATAGAAATTCCTACACGATGTCCTGGTTCTCATCTAAATACATTTTGAAGGTGTTAGAGGTGTTCAAATGGCAGAACACTGTAGTAGAAGGTTGATAAGGGTGTGAAACACCCTGCCAAATTGAAAAATATTCAAGAGTCAATATTGAATAAGGGGAAGAAGGCAAGCTAATGGTCTCAAGAAACACTAATTTTTCTTTGCACAAATATGTTTTTGGGCTTGTCCTTGTAGAGCTTGCAGCCAATATTGTCAATACACAAGAGAGCAGCCACCAAGGCCATGGATGATGGACAATGAGGACACTAAGTTGCTTAGGGGATGAGTAACACTTTCAGCAGGGGGTATGATGGGCCTCCAAATTAGACATAAATTAAGGTCCATGCCTCTAAATTAAACAATAACTTAAGGCCTATGACCATCCTTTAGCACATTAAACCTCTCTTTTTGCATTAAATAATTTATTTTTAACTTTAATATATTCCTTAGGAAGGTTTATGAATAATTGAATATTTTTCCCTAATATTTTTTTTTTGGAATAGTATGAGAATATTGTGTAGATTATGAAGATTTGGAGGAGATAATTTAGGAAGATGTTCCCTACAACCGGAGGATCAATAATAAATAAATAATTCAACAATATATTATGGAATTATGGCACAAATTGTGGAACTCCAATGATTGATAAAATCTAGCAATGTCTTCCACTAATCAACGGAGCAGATCCACCAATCAAGGGAGAAGATACACTAATCAAGGGATTTCGGTGGGGAAAGATTCCTCCATCCATGGGGAATGATTATTAATCATTTTGTATAAGTGCCAAGTAAAATTTTCCTCTAGGGAATGATTGAGAAAATCTAGGAATGTGTTCCCTGCCATTTAATGCAAATTCCTAGTATTGGGGACTAGATCCACTAATCAAGGGTTTTTGGTGGGGAAAGCTTCCTCTATTCATGGGGAATGATTCCTAATCATTTTTTTACAAGTAACAAGTCAAATTTTCCTCTAGGGATATATTCTCATTAGTTTTATTGTGGGCAGAGCTTGTATTTTTGCAGCTCCATTGTATTTTCTTGTGGGGATGTATTTTTTGATGAAAATAATGAAGATTGGTGTCATGTTCAGCTTATAAATATTGTTATCCTCTACAGGTTTCTAATTTTCCTTGGGCTTCGCCATCGTATGAGCCTCAGATCCCTTTTTTATAAATTTATTCCCTTCCTTTCATTTCTTATTCACGTGCATCTCTAAAGTTTATGTCTTTCTATTTATGCATTTAGAATTAATAATTTCTTGTTGTAGGATTGAGTTAAATGGTTGATGTAAGTTCTTTTGGAGGATCAAAAACATTATTTCATCCTTGTAAAGGCTTTGGAAGTTCATAATAATCATTGAGTTGCTTGGATTAGTCTTTTGATTCCCAAATCTAGATTGTTGGACCTCTGTTTTAGCAAAGAACTGTAAATTTCTGCTATTTCTTAGAGCATACTAATGAGCTTCAATGAAATTTATTCCACCTGCATTAGATCATAAAAAATTATAGTTCATAACAAAAATTACCCCATTGAATTTTCACTTGATTTGGTTAGCCATTTCTTAGATTCACTAGCTCACTAGTTCTCAAATTTCTAGATTTTCGACTAGTAATGTTCTTTATTTTTTTTTCATCGGTTAAAGAGGTAGTTTTGAGTAATTCCACTTCGAATTGGGACCTAAGACATCCTAGTTAATACCAAAATTCATCCCATCCAATTTTTATTTGATTTTCTTGGTCATTCGATGAATTATAGTAAACTTGTAAATCTTGTAGGAAAAGCAGGGGATCCTGTAGGAAATCATTGTAACATCCTGTAGGAAAGCTTGTGTTGAGGCTGAATTGAGGAAAAATCCTCTAGGAAGCTAGAAAAGGGTCCCTACTGACCTTACAAACCTTCTAACCATTCACCATCATCTCTAAGCCACCTTCCACATCACCAAAAGATATTAGCTTTCACACTCTCAAATGAAAAAAAAAAGATAAAAAGAAAAATAAATTTATTTTCTTCATTTACATGCACAGCAGTAGAAGGTTTAATGGTTTGAAACTACATGCTTAGGTCAGTCAGATTTCATACATGTTAACTTAGAATTATTTTGAATTAAATCCTCTTATCATTTAGTTAGAAAGTGGTGTGTTTTAGCATTTGATTTCATTCTCTTTCCTTGTACTTTATTTCTTGCAAAAGGTTAAGGTTCCATTTCGAACATTTCATTTTCTGTAATTAGTTTAGGATTTTACTTCAGTACTATGTGCTCCATTACATCATGAAAGCAAAGGAAGGACACATTGTATTTCGTACATATAGTTTTGTAACCTCTTAATTTTGTACGAACCTCGGGTTGATAATTAAAGTTAGTAGCATTGGAAGTTATAGCATTCTTGTTACAATACCAAGGCTCATCACTTTCCTTATCATAATTGGATATTATTCATAGGAATGGAAGTGATCATGTATGTAGGAAAAGGATAGATATCAGTGCTTTTAACAGACTGACGTAGCCTATTATGACATGGTTTAGGTACGGGTTTCACTGGCAATAGTGTAGGTTAGGGTGGGTTCAAGGTAGCAAGTGCCTACAAAGATGATGGGTTAGCAAGTGTAGGTAACAATGATGCAAAGAAGGTGGTGGCAGTGTGGGTTGTTCATACATGTTGGGGTTATAACCTTGCCGATATGATTGCATGGTCGGATCATATGATGTACTTGGCATGTTTGGGTAAGGCGCATAGAATTTGGTATGGGGTTAATAGTTGTTGGTATAGGGGTTTGTCCTTTGATTCTCGCTCCAAGAAGTATTTTCTGGTTGCAGAGTAGCACCAGGAGGGTAGATTCTTGTAAGGTATAAGGCTGAGTCTGACTATAACCTTGGGAATTTGGATTTGGAAACACATTTTGATTCTAGCCTCTCCATATGGGTCTTTTAGTGGTTTGAGATTGGTCAATGGCTTCAACATTCCCTTTGTAGATAGCCTGAAGTCCAGGAAGTGACAGGAACTTCTTGGTCGAGTGTTCTATAGTGCTGATTCTACAAATCTCAGTGGCATTTAAAGGACATTCCCTATCTTCATGTTTGCGCCTACAGTTGGAAGAAAAGGCTGCCATGGCTACTTTTTCGACTTCTTGTTTTTTCTTCATAGTGTCTATCTAGTTACTGATTGTGTTGAGTATATCAATTTTAATTTTTTCTAACAAGTTTCCCAGTTCGACTCTTGTAATAGCATTAGCCACAATTTTCTTTGTAACATGGTCTTTAGAATTATCTATAAGTTCGCGAAGATTTTTTTGTACTTTAGCTTGGCTCCTAGAATAGGTATGGCAGAGCTCAATAACTTCAAAAAATGGCTTCTTAGATATGTCCCCACCACTAACAAGGCTTAATGTTTCAATGCAGTCATCCCTCAACCCTTTTAGGAACATAGTTTTGAGATTCATTTCATCTAAGTTTGACCCATGGGATTTGTGAAAATTGTATAGGAACCATTCAAGATACTCTTCTAGATTTTCCTCTTATGTTTGTTGTATCCTAAGGATATCATTGATGTCCCTACTATTACAAAAATATTGACACATTTTAAGGAAGATATTTTTCATGTCATCCCATGAGTATATAGTGTGCTCCCCTAGACTCATGAACCATCTAAGGGCGACATTTTTTAAATTGGAGGGCAACAATTTAAGTTTATGTGCATCCTCATAGTAATTATAACTACGACATAAAATATATAATTCAAAAGGAAATGCATTAGGATGTTCAGATGATTTATCATAGAATAGTGGAAGAGATTTCATTGGGATGTTTTTCATGTTGATATCGTGAGTCACATCTAGGATAGGGAATCCGAAGGTCATCTCTTCGTCATCTTCCTTTGGTCCTCCTCTTGGGTCTTTTAGGTTATTCCCTCCAAAGAAGCTAACATTGCATCGAAGGCCTTCTCCCTCTCCATGGTGTTCTTCATTGCTTATGTTCGCCCTGTCATGGTGGTCCATATCTATGACGGGAACTCGAAGAGCTTTGCTAATTATAGTATGAATATGAGGTACTGAAACACGGTTGATGTCGGTTGATTACTCGTCCACATTGTCTTGCAGTTCTACTGGTTCTTCTACCTCGATCACTTTAGGGTTGTTAAATACAACCTGTTGAATGGTCTTTCTCCTTGATCTAAGAATTCTTGATCTGAAACAAAGTTTGTATAAACACTTCCTCCTTCTTGTCTCAATCCTTCATCACGATTAGTAGCATTAATAAGAGGTATATTAATTGATCCAAAGGTTGTAGGAAATTCAGAACTAGAAATAAATCTACCCTTACTATCTCTATGTCTACCTATACTCCTACACATAAATATAAAGGAACTAGAAACTTGAGAACAAGAAGTGATCAGTCAGACTTTGGAGCAACCCCACAAAATTATATGGGTGGCTCTTCACTCACGTCTTACCATACACTCTCCACCCTCTGACACTTTTGCAATATCCTGAAACTCTAATAGTAATAGCTACCTGAATAATAAATTACATGTTTCCCGACAACAATGCAAAAATGTTGAGAGATTTGATAGGTGTATTAATTCTCCTGCATCTATATGTAAATCCGAGCTTTTAAACACGAGTCGTACTATGCTTTCTACATTCATTTCTTGGTCAGAGCTTTAATGTTTCCCTTATAACAATCAACTAAGTAATGGAACACACAAATGCTTGTAAACACACAACTCAGAAAGGAAATCAATCTATCTTGCTAACACAAGAAAAATCAATAATCAAATTCAACTTAAAGACTTTTAAATCTCTATAAAATTAACCTATTCTATTCTTGAACTGAAATCTGGACTCAAGTGAATACTTAATTCTTTAACATAGATTCCACTTTGAAAGACTATGAAAGCAAATTCCTAGTTAAATAGAATCCACACATAAACTCAATAGTTTACAGTTGCATTTGAAATCCAAATACTAATTTTTTCCTCTTGCAAAAAGAATTAAAATATCTAATCTACTTGCGATGGTAATTCAATTTTAGACTAAGCATTCAATCTTACACTCAATAACTATTCTTAATTCAACCATAGAATGAGAAAAATTTCAGATTAACTCCACTATCTTGACAACAAGTAAAAGATATTTATGTCAGGAACTAATCTGAATACTCTATCTCATATACTTAACCAAGCAACTTGATCTCTCACACTCAACTAATCTGCATACATATTACCTAATCTGTAATAAACTTAGTAACAAGCTCAAATGTCAAACCCTAATTCTATTTTCAAGAATGAAAAGAAAGTAAGACAAATACGAATTGCTATAAGACACACAAAACTGTACTTAAGAGGATATCCTACAGTTGCATTTAACATGAATCAAATCTCAAACTAAGATCAAGCAAAACTACTTAAGATTTATGCAAACCAACACATTGTCTTCTCAATAAAAAAAGGCAAATCACACAGTTGATTGCAACCTTAATTACTTCAAAATCTAATCAAGGACACGTTGTAATAAGGCAATGCTAACGGAAATTATCTCAAGCTGGAAACTATGATTTCAACCAATAGTATCAAATTATAGGCTAAATTACTCCACTCAAGCACTCAAAACAAGGAAAAAGGAATCACACTGAAAGATGAATCACTTGCTTGAATTTCAAAATCAATCTGCAAACTTATTAAGAAGCTAAGAATCCATTGAGAAACAGGGCTAGATTAGAATATTATAATTTAAGCTATTCCAATCAATAATCTAGAAAGAAATACTATTATGGCATACACATTCATGAAAATAACTTAAAGGAAAACCAATTGATGTGATAATAGAAAGAAACAAGCAATGCAATTTCTATTTTGAATTAACTAAAATCCAATCAATACATATTACAGATCCAGATTCCTACTCTACACAACTAAACCCACACCATATCAATCCTTGCTACATAATTAATTATATTGACTTTAGCATTCGAGGGTGCATTCTGTGTTTTCAACAAAGGGACCAGCTCACCATAGGCATTTAATTAACAGCGTGATTGAAACAAGTTTTCATATGACTACAACAACATAGTTAGGACAATACAACATGTTTCTTGGGAGAACAGAGTATAATTTTGTCTTAAAGGTAGGTGTGCCAATCTCTATGACCGCGAACAAGAACTACACATTCAAATTGCTAAATTGAAAGGTCTAAAAATGTATACAATGGTTAACACACTTAAATCGTTCCAAATAAATGAAAGCCTCCACATAGTATATAAAAAATTAATGTAAAAAACAAAAAAAAATGAGAAGAAGCTATAATTGACACACAACTATGTTTTATAAGAAATAATATAGAGCTAATCCTAGATGATGGTGGGCCCAACCACACCTGGGGAAGCTTATTTACTTACAAAAAAATGGAAAGCTTAACACATCTAATTCATGATATCACAGGGAAGCACCCAATGAATCGATTTGAACTTAATGCATGGCCATAATAACAGTCTCCAATTAAAAATAATATGTCTAGAGATAATACTTCGAAGACATAATAAAAATATTCTCTTTTTCTCACTAACTTCCTAGTTATTACAGATAAGAATTTATAGCCATCAACTCTAGTTAAAAGCAACACTGGACCATACATAGCAAGTCCAATGACTTGGCTAAATTGGTATTATAGATTATATTACTGGAACGACCTGTTCTATTTAGTATAACAAATCCTCAATTGACCCCAATGTTGGCATAAGCTAAGTTCAACAAGGATAGTGAAGATCTTTATCATGGCAGATATTGAACTTGTTAGATTACAGTTGTGGGTGGCTCGATCATCTAGAAGCACGTGGCCTATTCATCCTTTATATCATTGAGTACCGATCGTGAAATGGTTGTTAAGTACAGAAATGGTGAAACACGGCTTGTGGAGAAGCACTCTATTGATCTTATCCTGCTCAAGTTGTTGCAATACTCACATTCAATGATATCGATGAGTTAGCTCATTAGTAACAACTTAAATTCACTTAAACTTTACCAATGAACAGTAAAACGTCACAAATGAAATGCTTTACCTCATGGAAGGATTTTGACAGTTTTAGGGCAATGAAAGTGATAGGAGAGTAGGTATAAGAGTACAAAAATGACAAAAAAGGAGGTGGGGAATAGTGGAATTGGGGACAAGACAAGACACCAACAACAAGGTTGTGTTTGGGGTTCTTGTATGGGCATATTATTGTAGGGATGATAATAGAATACCCTCTATGGCTGTGAGTGAAATCAGAAGGATTATTTTGATAAGGGTTCTCAGAATTTTTGGGTTGGTGCCACATTGTGAATTCCCTGTGGCAGCTTGGGCAAGTGAAATTTAATTTTCAATCCTTCGAATTTTCCCTGCAACTCACGAGGTTATGAAATTTGATTTCAGTTTTGTGGATCATACGAGAAATTTTCTTTTTGGGATTCACTTTCCTTTTTGGTGTAAGGGTTTTCTGTTTGTTTCTCATGCAGCTTCTAAAGTTTTCTCTGCAGCCTTGGCTAATAAAGCTTGTCTATGTCTCTGAAGGCTACGCTAACATGTTCTGAAACTTAATTATTCTCTATTGCAGTCTAGGGCATCTGAGTGGATGAAATCTGAAGAATGGTATCATATGCATTGAAGCCTCATTTCTAAATTGTTTGTGCATGGTTATAAAACAACTGATATGCCGCAATTGGATAGTTGTGGGAGTTTGTAGACTCATGTGATGAAATTTGGACGAATTGGACAAAGAAAGTGGGTAGTTTAGATTAAATTCCAGCTCTAGTGTGAACGAAGACAACTTTATCATCAAGTGTGGCTGAGAGGCTTGATATACACAATGAATTTTCTTCACAATTTGGCAAGCATCCTAGTGGCAAATCTATGAAGAATCTTTATGGTTGAAATATCTGAAGCTTGCATGAGAAAGGAATTTGGACTCAGACTCTATAATCTAGGTGTCAAAAGCAAGGAAAAACATTGTCCATCATAGTGGTTACCTTGGAATCTTGAAATATGAACTTTGAAGCCTTACCTTGAAGTATTTGATTTGAAAAACAAATTGGGATTTTAGACGAGAATAAAATTCTGTAGAAAAGAAAAAAAATTCACAAATATGTTTTTATTCTTAAACACGTGATCTTATGTTGTAACCGTGGAACTGTATTAGAAAACAATTCTTGATCTTTTACTAGATATCACTATTGGTTTATTTTTAGTAGCCTAGAAAAGCCTAAGTAGTTGGCATATGGAACATGCTAAGTTTTGTTGTGGTAGATCAAAGAAGGAGCTTGCATCCCCTTGAAATTTTACTTGAGAATGGATCCTTGATATATTCCTTTTAAGGACACTTAAATCTGTAGCACAAATCTATCTAGGAAAATCTAAAGCATCAAACCTGTATTCCAATTTGTGGCCCTATAAGAAACACCAAACCATAATTCTCTTAGAAGCCATAATATTAAAGTATTTGAAGAACGGTTTTATGTGTTCATGTCTAAGGGTTCATGATACATTCATCACTACTCATGCTCTGAAAATCGAAGAATTTTGATACAAGAAATGACCCATGTTCAATAAGACAGTAATAATGACCTCATGGTAATGGTACACATTATAGGGGGGAAAAAAGTTTGTATTGTGTCTAACTGAGTAAAACTGAACACATTATGTTCATCATTGTTCTGGAGATCAATGCATCCACTAGATTATACTAAAGTATCTGAATATCAGAAGAAACATCAATTAGAATTAGTCTTGGGAGACTAAGACAATGAATTGATGTATGTCCATAATTTAGTCACATGACAACATACATGACAATGTTCCTTGGTATGATTGTGATCCATTTGACTTGAAGTAACCTTGACCAAAACAATGTTCTTTTTTCTTTATGTCTAGGACAATTGAGGATGAAAATATATTTGGAAGAGACCATAATGTGGATATAACCTTGGATAGTCCTTTGTAACTATGATACTTGACTGACAGTGATATGTTAAAGGAAGGATTTCACAATATGAGAGACCTTAGTAGTGGACAATGTGAAGTGACAGTAATAGAGCTTCGGCTGTAGCGGCAACTTGTATAAAAATTTGGTACAGGAAGTAGTTGGAGTAGAGACAAATGTGGAGTAGAAATAAGCTAATTAGATAGTGAAGGTAGTAAAGAGTGTTGCAGAAGAAGTTGCAGTAATGAGTATTACGGTGGTAATAGTAAGTAGTGGAGTAGTAGAGAGTAGGTTCATTACAAGAAATATGCAGTGGGGACAACATACAGAGAGCTACCAGTGGAAATTAATGTGGCAACAATAGAAGCAATGGAAGTTGTAGTGGTAGTAGTGATTTTACTTCGGTAGTTATTCATGGTACGAGAACACAAATTTCAGGAAGCATTTTTCTCGTTCCAGATTGTTGGAAACTCTTGGGAGTCTCACACTTCCTTCCACGTCTTCTTGGTCAAGTATTATATGCACATTGTACACTACATAATACAACGCTTGTTAAAGCTAAATCCCTTGTACTATTCTTCATATGATATAGTTTATGGTATTGTAATGATGCTCTGAATTGTCTTATATTAATATTTAATAAATGGTGAAAAATAATAGGAAATATTGATTTACCCCCCCTCTAAGTATTTCCAACAATTAGTATGAGAGAAGGTCATTCAGCGGAATTCTAACATCTTCAAGGCAGATCCATAACATACCTTGTTTTTGACAATATGGCTGATGAGTCTGAAGAAGATGTCAAAACACTCAAAGAGAAGATTCAAATTCTAACATGTGACTGGGACAAGTCCAGATACATGTATGATATACTTCACAATGAACACGAAAAACTAAAGGATGAAAAGAAGAATATTCATGGTAGTGACCATTTTAGCTATGCTCATAATATTCAACTTAGAGCTCAAATTAATGAGATGTAATTGTCCAAAAAGGATAAGGAACTTGATGAAGCAAAGAAGAAAGTTGAGGATCTCAAAGGCAAACTACTAGAGGCATGGAAATAACCTTGAAAAACTAGCTCAAGGAAAAGGAAAAATAAAAGTCAAACAAACAAAACAAGAAGAATAAAGAAAATTAGATCATGTCTTTTAAGAGGTAACTCGAAGAAGTGAAAAGGGTCAAGGAATTCTTTAAAGGTAAAATAAAGCATAAGGAAGGAGATTGTATAAACCATTAGTAGGAAATCGTCGCCTTGATAGCTAAAGTAAAAAAACTGAAATAGAAACTTGGAAGTTCATTGGTGTTGGAAAACATTATCAATTGTTAGAGATCTCCATTAATTAAGACATATCTTGGATATATTGATCTGAATTTGAAACTACTTGAAATTTGTTTGCAAGGTATTCAATTCAGAATTAAACATGTTTAAAATATTTCCATGTCTTGCAGAAAGAAAACACATGAAATTTTCAGCTGTTCATGACCCATTTAAGCATAGCTGAGTTATTTAATTTTACTGTTTAACACATTAAAATGAATTTGATCTGCAAAATAAATCAACCACAAATGCAAAAGAGGTTGATAAAGCAATTCACCCCCTCTAGGGCTACATCTGCTGGGTCAAAAGCTCCTAACCGGGCTTGTCCTTGTTTTTATTAAATGCTCAAATTGAAAATATAGCTGAATAGAAGCATCTACAGGAGAAATAGATGGTAAAAATGGATTCATAACACTTGAATCCTTCAGGATTGACTATTGGATCACCTCCAATGGATACCTGCAACCCTATACAGTCTTCACAAAACTAGGCTCTAATGGCTCCTAGAACTTTCATGGCTCTAAAAGCTCTGAAAATGACCTCAGATGGCTGTACGACCTGCACCAATGGCTTCAGAAGGTCAAAAATACCCAAAATCCAAAAAACAAATCGTCCAAAACCGACTTTCCTAGCCAAAGATATGGCCATTTAAAGTTTCTCCAATTTGCCCCTAGAAAAACTCCAGCTAACTTTAGTTAACTCCAGTTACCAAATTTGGCACTCCTGCCAAAATTCCACAAACTTAACTGCAGTTACATTTAATGTTTGGTGGTTTCCTCAGATTTGATGCCTGACGGAATATTCCTTTTTTAATTTTTTTTGAAAAAGTTAAATTTCTAATGTTATGGACAAATTCTTCTTTTTGCCATAACTTCCTCATACGGCGACCGTTTTTTGAACTGTTTGCGGCGCCAGAATTGGGAAGATGAGCACTTTCCAGTCATTTAACTTTGAACCAGTTCTAAGCACTTTAAATTTTGAGCATTTTACGACACTTAGGACATGAGCACCTGATCACGCCTCCCCGTTGGGAAGCTTTTGGACCCCAAAAGCCTTCAACTACCTATTAAAGAGGTGAGGGTACAACTCCCTCACTTTGCCTTGTTCGATTTTCTGCCTTTGAAACCAACCCGAACATAATCTACACTGCCCCTCCTTGAAGTGCGTGTCCTTCTGTCAAGGATTGTATCTTCTTTCAGCTCATCTGAGAATTCTGGTGAGAAATATTCTATAGATGGCAGCTGAACAACACTTTCATGATCAACAATCAAAGTAGGTTCATACAAACGTAAGTTCTACACATTGACAACATAATACATTTGCATGTAGGAAGGCAAATCTAATTGAAAAGCATTATTTCCAACCTTCTTGAGGATTTTGAATGGACCATAATGAATAGAATTCAGCGTTTTACCTTCTCCTTGCATCCTTTCCTTACTAATGTAAAGCCATACCTCATCTCCTTCTTGAAACTTGTGATCGACTCTATGCTTGTCGTGTCTTTCCTTGTACTTGCCTTGACTCTTCTCAAGCTGTTCTTGAATTTGCTGATGTATTTGCTGAATTCTTTCAATTAATGAACGAGCTTTGTCAATGTCACTATGTCCCTCAATCGCAACATCTTTCTCAAGAATGAAATCAAGAGGTGATTTTGGAAAGTAACCAAAACAAGCTTCAAACGGTGAGGTGTTTGTAGAAGAGTGCTTGGCACGATTGAAAGCATGTTGTATGTAGTGAAAATGTTCATCCCAAAGCTTGGGATGCTTGTTGCAATAACCACTCAAGAGGTGAACAATGGTTCTGTTCACAACTTTGGTTTGTCCATCTGTTTGCGGATGGAAAGCAATACTTTTCTTCAACTTTGTGTCCATCGTCTCCCATAGGTTGGACCAAAAATTCCCCACAAATCTGGAATCCCCTCACTAATAATGGAAGTAGGCAAACCAAAGTGAATCCATATATGATGAAAAAATAATTTAGAAGTTTGTTCAGCAGTTATAGTTTTCTTACAAGGCATAAGTATAGGCATTTTGTTGAAACGATCAACTACTACATATAAATAATCATGCTGCTTTCGAGATTTTGGAAAACCTCCTACAAAATCCATAGAGATTCTCTCCCATGGTCTAGAAGGTACCGGCAAAGGAGTATACAAACCAAGCTTCCTGTTGCTAGGCTTGCTTGTAGCACATAATGAACAACCTCTTATGAACCTTGAAACAGAATCTACCATGTGAGGCCAATAGCAATACCTTTGTAGATGTGCAACTGTTTTTCTCACACCAAAATGGCCAGCAATAAGAGAAGAATGAGCTTCTCTTATGACATTTATCCTCTCCCCCTGTGGTATACACAACTTGCCCAAATGAAACAACAAATTGTTATGCATGTGATAGTCATTTTCCTCTACATGATTTCCTTTACTCAAGTTAGCATACACATCTTTAAAGTCTTCATCAGATGCATATTGTTCTATGTAACTATCATGTAAAATGGAATCATTCTTAAGTAAAGTAACAACACCAATAATAGGCCTTGAAAGCATATCAACAATCGTATCCAAAGTACCTTTCTTATACCTTATTACCAAATGGAACTGTTGCAAGAAGCCCATCCATCCGAAGTGTCATGACTGTTGTAACTTGCTCTGTGATTGCAAGTACTGTAAGGGTTGATGGTCGGTATGTATAACAGTTTCTTTGCCCATCAAGTAGTGTTTCCACTTTTTGATGCTTTGTACCAACGCATACAACTCCTTATCATATGTAGGATAATTTACAACAACACCATTAAAAGTTTCAGAATGAAAAGAAATAGGCTTACCATGTTGTAGAAGAACTGCACCCATAGCATAATCACTAGCATCAGTTTGTATCTCAAATGGCTGTCTCAAATCCGGTAATGCAAGTACTGGAGCTGAACTAATCTTCTCTTTCAAAGATTCGAAAGCTTTTTGCTACTTGCCTCCCCATTGGAAAGCATGCTTCACACTTGTCACTGCATGCATAGGAGCTGCTATAGAAGAGAAGTTAGAGATAAACTTCCTCCAATATTGAGCTGCACCCAAAAAACTTCTTACCTCTCTTATGGATTTGGGAGTAGGCCACTTCACAATAGCCTCAATATTGGCAGGATCAATTCTCAAAGCACCTTCTCCTACTATGTGTCCCAAATAAACCAAAGAAGTCTTTCCAAATTCACACTTTGACATTTTAAGAAATAACTGATTCTTCTTCAAAACATCAAGTACTTTTCTAACATGCATGACATGATCTTCTCTAGACTTGCTGAAAATTAAGATGTCATCTAAGTAGACAATAACGAAATCATCAAGAAAAGGATGCAAGACATCATCCATTACCCGCATGAAAGTTGCAGGTGCATTGCACAAACCAAACGGCATCACAAGCCACTCAAAGAGTCCTTGTTTGGTTTTAAAGGTTGTCTTCCAAATGTCACTTTCTTCAATTCTTACTTGATGATATCCACTGCACAAGTCTAGCTTAGTGAAATATCGAGCATCTTTTATCTGGTCTAGCAAATCATCTATCCTTGGGAGTGGGTAATGATTCTTAACCGTTATCTTGTTCAAGGCCCTGAAATCAATACACATACGCCAAGTGCCATCTTTCTTTGGAATCAATACAATTGGTGACCCACATGGCAAACTACTTGGCCTTATGAAACCCTTGTCCAACAAGTCCTTGATTTTCTTCTTTATTTCAGCATTCTCCATAATAGACATGCGGTACATGCCTATGTTTGGAAGAGGACAATCTGGATGCAAATGGATATCATGTTGAATCTCCCTCTTAGGAGGCAAACCTGTTGGCTCCTGAAACATATCATGATATGCATCAACTACATCATACAGATCTAATTTAAGTTCTGGATCACAATTGTCAAATGACTCATGATTCACATCAAGTTTGGGCTTAATCATAAGAAGAACAAAATTCTTACTTGAATTGACCAACCTTTTTACCTGTCCTACATTCACCATCGCTATATTTGTCTTCTTGCGATGAGCTCTAACAATGAACTCCTTGCCATCTTTGAACAGATGATATTTGTTTTCATGGCAATGAAAGATAGCTTTCCTGTCAAACAAGTAAGGACTTCCCAAAACAATTCATGCTATATCAAACGGTACCACATCAAGTTCAACTGTGTCAATAAAATGTGCAATAATTGCGAAGCACAATGTGCACTTTCTTGAAACATGTAAATTTGCATCCTTGCAAATCCATCCAAGTGGATATGGCTTCGGATGTGGAACGGTCTCAAGTTTAAGGTGCTTGACCAAGTCCTCTGATATAAGGTTTGATTGTGACCCACTATCAAAAAGTGTGTCAATTTTAGTATGTTTTGAAATCACCCTCACATGAAACAATTCAATTCTTTCTTCCTCATTAGGAGCTTGTACATGGCAGTTTGAGGTACTAGTGCTAGCTTGAGTTTCAATTTCTTTTTCCTTCAAGTTTTTCAAACCCATGGCTGTAATTTTTGTTTCATCACCTGAATCTTCCCCTAAATCTTGTGGTGTAGATGTAGTAGCAGCAGTTTTCTGTCTCCCTTTAGATTTGTTAAATTGAGGTCTTTTTTCAAGATATAATTTCCAACAGTTTTTCTCCTCATGACCTGGTTTAGAACAGTGTTTACAGATCACTTTCTCACTCTCCTATTTAACAGATGCATTCTTTTTTCCCTTTCCCTTGGAGGTTTTCTCTTTGTTTTTTCCCTTGGGGGGCTTGTTTCTACCCTCTTCAAATGTGTTTTTTCCCCTTGCCTCTAAATGGGTAGCTTGGACACAAACCTCGTCCAGGCTAGTAGGGTTAAACATCAAGATGATGTGTCTAAGGTAGTTATGCAAGCCACCAATGTATTTCAGCAAGGTTTCCTGGGTCTGCAAATCTACCCCTAACACGAGAGCTCTTCTCTTGAATTCTTGGGTGTAGTCTTGGACACTCTGACCCTTAAGTTGTCTGAAATTTTTCCAATTCATAATGGCCTTCTGCATGTGAGCAAGAGGATAAAACTGTTTTTTAATGGCTAACAGAAATTCAGGCCATGTAAAGGTAACCTTACCAAATTTCTTGATCTCCTCTTTAGTCTTGGCCTCCCACCAGACCAATGCTGCTCCATCCATTCTCAAAGAAGCCAACTAACTCTTTGTGGAATCATCATGCATATTCTGGATCCTCAAGTAAACTTCCAACTGCCTAATCCAGTTGTCAAGCTTTTCTGCATTCACTTCACCATTAAACATAGGTAATTCAAATTTTACATCAAGCTTCAAAAAAGGACTTTTTCCAGAGGATCTATGCTTATGAACAGAAGAAGATGAGGATGAAGAGGAAGAAGGTGAAAACGGGGGTGGTGGATCACCATTTCCTCCATGTCCTTTCTTGGAATGATCATCATCCTTCTTACCTCCTGAAGAGCCCTCTCCTTCATGTGGATGTTTGGACCCTTCTCCAGCCAATTTCTCATTTCTTTCTTGGTACAATATCCTCACCATTTCAGTGAGGTCCAAGAAAGCCTTTCTGAAGACTCTTTCTTCTTCTCTTGGATCTGTCTCTATAGGAATTTCTCCTTCATGTTCAGACATCCTTGAAGCTTCTGCTGAGACTCTTGAGGGTGAAATTGAAGGTGGAGGTGATGGCTCTCTGGCCTTCCTTGACAGAGGATTCTCTCGTTCTCTCGTCAACTGTCCTTCCCCTCTTTTAAGTTTCAACCTGGTAAGCATCAATACTTTACAAGACAGTTAGAAGATCTTTGCACAAAAACCATGGGCTCTGATACCAACTTGATCTGAATTTGAAACCGCTTGAAATTTGTTTGCAAGGTATTCAATTCAGAATTAAACATGTTTAAAATATTTCCATGTCTTGCATAAAGAAAACACATGAAATTTTCAGTTGTTCATGACCCATTTAAGCATAGCAGAGTTATTTACTTTTACTATTTAACACATTAAAATGAATTTTATCTGCAAAATAAATCAACCACAAATGCAAAAGAAGTTGATAAAGCAGTCCACCCCCTCCACGGCTACGTCTGCTGGGTCGAAAGCTCCCAACCGGGCTTGTCCTTATTTTTATTAAATGCTAAAATTGAAAATACAACTGAATAGAAGCATATACATTAGAAATAGATGGTAAAAATGGATTCAGAACACTTGAATCCTTCAGGATTGACTATTGGATCACCTCCAATGGATACCTGCAACCCTATACAGTCTTCACAAAACTGGGCCCTAGTGGCTCCTAGAACTTTCACGGCTCTAAAACCTCTGAAAATGACCTCAGATGGCTATAAGACCTACACCAATGGCTTCAGAAGGTTGAAAATACCCAAAATCCAAAAAAAAAATCGTTCAAAAATCGACTTTCCTAGCCAAAGTTATGGCCATTTAAAGTTTCTCCAATTTGCCCCTAGAAAAACTCCAGCTAACTTTAGTTAACTCCAGTTAGCTCTGCCAATTATGGTGGGTCCGCAAAATTTGGCGCTCCTGCCAAAATTCTGCCAACTGAACTGCAGTTACATTTAATGTTTGGTGGTTGCCTCAGATTTCGTGCCCGACAGAATATTCCTTTTTTAATTTTTTTTTGAAAAATTAAAATTTCTAATGTTATGGACAAATTCTTCTTTTTTCCATAACTTCCTCATACGGCGACCGTTTTTTGAACCGTTTGTGGTGCCAGAATCGGGAAGACGAAAACTTTCTAGTCATTCAACTTTGAACCAGTTCTAAGCACTTTAAATTTTGAGCATTTTATGACACTTAGGACATGAGCACCTGATCATATATTGGTGAAACCTCACATTCCAATAATAAAGAGAAACCACAAGTCAAAGAATTGAACAACAACCACAAGAAGAGAAACCTCATCTGAATGATGAAGAACAACCACATGAAGAGATGCCTCATCCAAATAATGAAGAACAACCACAAGAAGAGCAGAAGTCTTTTGTAAGGAAGTCCTATCCCAAAAATCAAGAACAACCACTTGTCAAGAAGTCATATCCCAAGAATGAAGAGAAGCCAAAAGTAAAGGTCCTATAAAAATCAATCAAAAAATAGATCTAGAAGACTAATGCTTCAAATTAGGATGATGCATTCATGCAACCAACTCAATATAGAGGATTCAGGTATGGAGAGGAACAAAAAAAAATTCAGGGATGAGACGACTTCAACAAATCTTCAACCCATAAACCTAGGTATGCAGAGACATTTCATGGTTATTGTTACACATCTTCTAACTATGGACATAGAGCTCAAGATTGTAGGGGACATAACAGGAGCATTGAAAAAGGTTTTATCAAAGACCTTGGAGTAGATTTTATGGAAGACGAGACAAAATCCTAGAAAACTATAATAGCGGGAACTACAACATTTTTACACCATCATTGAGATCAAGTGTAGAGTGTTATTTGTGCCATAATCTTGGCCATTTTGCACAAGATTGCAAAAGTGGATTGAAGCACACCTTGCAGATGCAGGAAGGAAGGAATGTTGAATGTTATCTATGTCACAACATTGGGTATTTTACATGAAATTGTAGAAGCGGTTTGACATGGACCGCACAAAATCATGAGGGTGGGTCATTCATCGGGCAGGAAGACAAGAACACCATGGTCTTGCAGAGAAAGCAGGTATTCCCATGATGTCTCACATGATTGATAGACGCACAAAGATAGCGGGATTCTATAGAAGCATATTGTTCAGAGAGGACATCGACAGAAGATCTAATGCAACAAGAAAGCATGTTGAGAGGGGTAGTTTATGCAGAGGTATGTTGCTCAAGCCTACAATTGACAGATAATTTACATGGATAGAATAGCAAGATAGATATGTCAAACTCATAACAGATTTAGGGGGTGAATAACAGTTAAAATATTACAAGCCCACACGATCAAGCATATTAAAAGGGGGAGCTTGTAGAGATGAGGCACACAGCATGTTGTCAGGAGGACATCTATCATTTGATGTGTCAGTCACCCTTTGCCATTGATTTCAAATGGGGAGAGAAACTTGGAGGAGTCGAGGGAGAGAGAGAGATGCAGGATGAAACATACCTTGTGTGCTTGGTGTGTTGACATCAATTACAAAGGGGGATATTAGTGAATAGGTTGTCAGTGATGTCAAAGCGAGAGTAGTTGTAAGATGATTGAGAAGGTTTGTAGTAGGTGTTTGATGTCAAAGAAAGAGCAGGGGCATGTATTAGGTAAATGAGAGGTTGTAGAAACAAAACCTAGCCCTAGGGTTTGCATTCCTTGGACGATGAAGAGACACAACTTCCGTTGCCATGGAGAAGCAAATTAGTGTGCTTCCCTTAGAGACCCTTGCCATCATATTCTCCTCATTATGCATATTTTAACCATATGTGGAGTGCCTTATGGACCTTCTTGGTTCATGAAATATGTCATGTTAAAGTTTCTAACCCAATTGAGACCGAAACTCCATAGGGTTGTTGTGGTGGTATTAAATTATTAATGATATGGCTCCATGGATGATGATGTGGCAACTTAGTCAAAACCCAATAGTAGAAAGTGTGGCAGCGTAACTTATGGCACCTATCATAAAGAATTGTTATTACAAAATATATTTAAGATTCTAAAGAGGTCAAGATAATGATTTAAATAAAAATTGGATTAATAAAAAAAAGGGGAAGAAAGAAAGAATAAAGAAAAATGAAGAAGGAAGGTTGTGATCCAACGATATATTTTTAAATGATCCAAAATAGAATTAAAATAGGGCCACTTTCTGGACAAAATTTAAATGATGAATTTGGCTCTATCCAAATTGTCCGCCAAAATTACATTCACGATCAGTATAAATAAAGGCATTTTTGAGCCTTTGCATGACATCCAAAAGGGAAAATGTGTTCGATTCATTTTCCTCTGTGAGAAGAAGTCAAGTAAAACGTGTTTTCTTTTTCTCTGTGGTCGAGATAGTTTGAGCAGAAGGTTGTGTTTGGGGTTCTTGTATGGGCATATTATCGCAGGGACGATAATCAAATACCCTTTGCGGCTGTGAGCGAAATCGGAAGGATTATTTTGATAAGGGTTCTCGGCATTTTTGGGTTGGTTCCACGTTATGAATTCCCTGTGGCAGCTTGCGGAAGTGCAATTTCAGTTTCAATCCTTCGAAGTTTTTATGCAACTCAACAAGTTCTAATATTTAATTTCGGTTCTGTGGATCAGATGAGAAATTTTCTTTTTGGGATTCACTTTTATTTTTGGTGCAAGGGTTTTCATTTTCTTTCTCTTGTAGGTTCTGAAGTTTGCTCTGCATCCTAGGCTAATAAAGCTTGTCGATGGCTCTGAAGACTACGCTGATATGTTCTGAAACTTAATTATTATCTACTGCGGTCTAGGGCATCAGAGTGGATGAAATCTGAAGAATGGCATCGTATCAATTGAAGCCTCAGTTCTAAATTGTTGATGCCTAGTTATAAAGCATCTCATATGCCACAATTGGACAGTTGTGGGAGTTTTTGGCCTCATCTCATGAAATTTGGACGAATTGGACAAGGCAAGGGGGCAGTCTTGGATTAAATTCCATCTTTGTGGTGAACGAAGACAACTTTATCATCAAGTGTGGCTCAAAGGCTTGATATACACAGTGACGTTTCTTCACAATTTGGTAGGCATCCTAGGATCAAAACTGTGAAGACCTGTTATGGTTGAAATCTCTGAAGCTTGCATGAGCAAGGAATTTGAACTCACACTCTGTAATCTAGGTCTGAAAAGCAAGGAACAACGCGGTCCATTATGGTGGTTACCTTGGCATATTCAAATATGAACTTTGAAGCCTTATTCTGAAGTATTTGATTGGAAAAAAAAATTGGGACATTAGACCAGAGGAAATTTCTGAAGAAATTATAAATTGTTGACAAATGTTAGTTTGACAACGAATTAGTAAATTTAGGTAAAAGTAAGTAGACATTTTTGTAACGAATAATTAGTTATGTAACGATAGTTGGTGATAAAAATATCATTTGCCCATGAAATGTGAGACAAACATTCATTGTTAATTCCAATTCAGTTTATTATTCAGTTTCGTGTCTTGGCTATTGAGTTTCTTGTTTTCTTCATTATTTCACTTATTCTTCCTACAAGTGGTATCAGAGATCTGGTGGCTGTATCAGCGATCCCGTGAAGACCTATGTGCAAAGACCTGTGTGCGACCAGACCTCAGAGGCTGTAGAAAAACTCCGCCCGGCGTGATTCCATAGTAGAAAAACGCCTGCGTGCTGCATGGAGGATTGAAGAATTAATTCCAATCAAATTCACGAAGCATGAAGGGTTGTGTACTCTGTGTCAAAACATTCATTTCATTCCAGGGTTGCCGTTCTAGTGCTGGTGTTGTCCCTGCGTGACCACAACCCTACGTGAAGCATCAAAAGAGACAGATTGTTGCGTATTAAAATGGGTAGATCTGCCTGAGATCAGAGCATTTGGATCAGAGCGTGAATTTGCCACCTGCGTTGGATCAGCGTGTGATAGCAGCAGATTGCTGTTTTTTCTTCTCTACGGTGACAACGTGAGGAGGAGCCTGGCATGTGGAACTGGGTAAATTTTTCTTTATTGAGAATTTTTTTCTCAAAAATTTGCATTTGGAGGACAACAAATCATAGAAATACAAGAATTATTTTTCCAGAAACTCAGAAATTTGTATTTGGAGGAAAACAAGAATTATTTTTTCCCAAAAACTCAGAAATTTGAATTTGGAGGAAAGCAAGAATTATTTTTCCCAGAAATTTCATAGAAATTTATTTAAAAAAAAAAAAAAAGGGTGAAAGGAAACAAAGGATTTGAAATTTGTTTTTCTATTTGAATTGGGGAAGTTATTTTTTTTTTCCTAGAAAGACTGAAACCCTAGGAAGGAGGAAAAATGGCCAAGATGTCGAATGCAAAATTTGAGGTGGAGAAATTCAACGAAAAGAGCAATTTTGCTCTTTGGAAATTGAAGGTTAAGGATCTGCTTGTGCAACAAGGGTTGCACAAGGCATTGGATGGGGTACCTAAGAAACCTACAACCATGACTACTTCAGACTAGGAGGACTTGGATGCCCGAGCTCTCAGTACCATCCGGTTATATCTAGCGGATGAGGTTCTCTTCAACATTGTTGAAGAGACTACGGCGTCAAGATTGTGTGAAAAATTTGAAAACCTCTATATGACAAAATCATTAACCAACAGAATTTATCTGAAACGACAGTTATACAGTCTTCGAATGAAAGAAGGTTCAAGCGTTGTAGAACATTTGAATGTTTTTAATACACTAATTTGTCAATTAACAGATATGGAAGTCAAAATACAGGAAGAAGATAAAGCCATAACCTTGTTGTGTTCTCTGCCTGAATCATGGGATCACTTCGTAACCTCAATCAACTTCAGCTCTGCTGATTCTTTGAAGTTTGAATCAGTCGTGGTAGCTCTTCTATCTGAAGAAGTACGAAGGAAATCCAGCACTGAAACAGCTGCATCAGAAGCCATGGTCGCTGTAGGACGCTCAAAGGAAAGAGGAGAAAAAACAAGGGGGTCTTCCAGGTCAAAATCGAAGGCAAGAAGTGTAAGGCAAAATGTTGGAACTGCGGTAAAGTTAGACACTTGAAGAAGGAATGTTGGAAATGGAGAGAATCTGAAAACCCGAAGAACGAAGCGAATAAGGCTGATTCAGGCATGGTAGACGAAGTTTTATCTACTGAAGAATTGTGTATGATAGATGAAACTTCACCTGATTTTAATGTCTCTCAGAGTTTTGATAGCTGGCTGTTAGACTCTGGTGCTTCGCATCACATGTGCCCACTTAGAAATTGGTTTACTTCGTATGAAAATGTAAACGGTAGTTCTGTGTTTATGGGTAACAATATGTCATGTCAGATTGTTGGGATGGGAGATATCAAGATTAAGATGTATGATAGCACAGTTAGGACATTAACTAGTGTTAGGCATGTACCTGATTTGATGAAAAATTTAATCTCTTTGGGAGTGTTGGATTCAGATGGTTATAAGTTTACAGGTCAGGATGGCGTCTTAAAAGTCTTCAAAGGAGCCCTTATGGTTATGAAGGAAGAAAAGGTCAGAAATCTTTACAGGTTAAAAGGAAATACTCAGGTCGGTGAAGTAGCGGTTGCGTCAGAAAAGGAAGAAGCAGGTACTCGTCTGTGGCATCAGTGTTTGGGTCATATGAGCGAGAAAGGTCTTCATATACTGATGAAACGTAAATCTCTTCCCGGTCTGAAATCCTTGAATTTAGATTTCTGTAAACATTGTGTGTATGGAAAACAGTGTAAACAGAGATTTAAAGTTGGAAATCATAATAGTAAAGATGTTTTAGACTACATTCATTCTGATCTGTGGGGGCCTTCCCCTGTTGTGTCATATGGAGGTGCATTGTATTTTTTAACGTTCATTGATGATTACTCTCGTAGATTTTTGGTCTATATGCTAAAAAGGAAAGATGATGTATTAAATGTCTTTAAACAATTTAAAGTAATGGTAGAGAAAAGAACAGGAAAATCTATTAAATGTCTAAGAACTGACAATGGTGGTGAGTTCACTTCTGTTGAATTTGAACAATTATGTAAGGATGAGGGAATTGTTAGACACAAAACTACTATTTATACTCCTCAGCAAAATGGTGTTGCTGAGCGTATGAATCAGACTCTTATGGAAAGAGCCAGAAGCATGATCAACAATGCTAACTTGCAAAAGGAGTTGTGGGTAGAAGCAGTATCTACTGCTTGTTATTTAGTTAACAGATCACCTTCAGTAGCAATTGATTGTAAAATTCCTGAAGAAGTTTGGACAGGTCAGTCTTGTGACTATTCTCATTTGAGGATATTTGGCTGTGCTGCTTATTCTCTTATTCCGAAAAATCAGCGTTCAAAATTAGATCCAAAATCGAAATGTTATGTCTTTGTTGGGTATGACTATGCAGTGAAAGGATATAGGTTGTGGGATCCTACATTGTGGAAGGTAGTCATTAGTAGAGATGTAACATTTGATGAATCCTCTTTGTTAAAATCAAATGTTGAAAGAATTGAATAGGAACAGGTATCGCTGAGTCAATGAGTTCAGTTGGAGGCTAGATCTTTCGGTGACAGTTGAAAGGAAGGAGAGACTTCTGGAGACAAAGGTGTTGAAGACACAAAGGAAGCCGTTGAAGCTTCTGAACCAGTGCAAGTTTCTAAACTAGTTCAACAACCAGTTGCTCTGAGAAGGTCTACAAGGGAAAGGAAAACTCCCAAAAGGTATGAAGATTCTGCTTCATCTGTTGCTTTGGTTACTGAAGATGGGGACCTTCTTGTTATCAGGAAGCAGTAGATGATATAGATAGCGAGAAATGGAAAATGGCTATGGAAGAAGAAATGGACTCCTTAGCCAAGAACAATACCTGGGATCTTGTAGAGCTTCCTGAAGGGAGAAGTGTTGTTGGATGTAAATGGGTCTTCAAGCTGAAATGGAAAGTTGATGGTAGTATTGAAAGGTATAAGGCGCGACTAGTAGCAAAAGGGTATTCTCAAGTTGAAGGTATAGACTTTCATGAGATTTTTTCTCCAGTTATAAAACTTGTTTCTATACGTACTGTGTTGGAACTAATTGCTTTGCTTAATCTTGAGTTAGAACAGTTAGATGTTAAAACAACGTTTCTACATGGTGATTTGAACGAAGCGATATATATGGAACAACCAAAAGGTTTTGTACAAGGTCACAGTAGAAGATTAGTTTGCAAGCTCAGGAAGTCATTGTATGGTCTGAGGCAGTCTCCCAGACAATGGTACAAGAAGTTTTATTCCTTCATGGTGAGCCAGAACTTTATAAGAAGTGAGTATGATCATTGTGTGTACTTCAAAAGTTTCAATGGCATATTCATTATCTTAGCTTTGTATGTTGACGATATGCTTATTGCAAGCAAAAGAATGGAAGAAATCAACAGGTTAAAGGCTCAACTCTCTAGGACATTTGATATGAAGGACCTTGGAGCAGAAAAACATATCTTGGGCATGGAGATACACAGAGACAGAAAAAATGGTAAGCTTTGGTTATCACAGCAGAAGTATGTGGAGAAGGTACTTGAAAAGTTCTCTATGAACAATGTGAAACGTGTTAATGTTCCTCTAGCTTCCCATTTTAAACTTTCTTCGGTTTTGAGTCCTAGAACTGATGAAGAAAAGCAGTATATGTCTCATGTACCATATGCAAATGCGGTAGGCAACTTAATGTATGCGATGGTATCTACAAGACCTGACATTTCACATGCAGTTGGAGTTGTCAGCAGGTTCATGGCACATCGAGGTAAAGGACATTGGCAAGTAGTGAAATGGGTGCTTCGATATCTAATAGGCACAAGTGACCATTGCATCGTCTTTAATGGTAGTGAAGGATGAGTTTGCGGATATGTAGATGTTGACTATGCAGGTGATTTGGACAAAAGAAGATATACTACAGGTTATGTCTTTACTCTTGCAGGTGGAGCAATTAGTTGGATGTCAAAGCTTCAAAAAACAGTTGCGTTGTCCACTACCGAAGCTGAATATATAGCTGCTTCAGATGCCAGTAAAGAAGCAATCTAGTTAAAGGGTCTGCTCGATGAGATTGGAAGGATGCAATAGAAAGTGAATGTACTTTGTGACATTCAAAGCGCTATTCACTTGGCTACAAACCCTACCTATCATAGCAGAACCAAGCACATTGATGTAAGGTATCATTTTCTGAGACATGTGATCGATGGTAGAAAAGTAGCTCTTAAAAAGGTCCATACACGAGAAAATTGTGCAGACATATTCACAAAGCCAGTTACAGTAGAGAAGCTGCGGTGGTGTTTAGTTTCTCTTGGCTTGCAGGAAAGATGATGAATGGAAATTTTGTTGTCAAGGTGGAGTTTGTTAGTTTGACAACGAATTAGTAAATTGAGGTAAATGTAAGTAGACAGTTTTGTAACGAATAATTAGTTATGTAACGATAGTTGGTGATAAAACTATCGTTTTCCCATGAAATGTGAGACAGAGATTCATTGTTAATTCCAATTCAGTTTATTATTCAGTTTCGTGTCTTGGCTGTTGAGTTTCTTGTTTTCTTTATTATTTCGCTTATTCTTCCTACAACAAATACGTTTTTATTCTTAAACGCATGATCTTATTCTCTAATCCTGGAACTATATTAGAGAACAGTTCTTGATATTTTAATGGATATTACTATTGGCTTTTTTTATTAGTCTGGCAAAACTTAAGTAGTTGGCATTTGGAACATGTTGATTTTTGTTATGGCAAAACAGAGAAGCACCTCAGGGTGCCTTGAAAGTTTACTTGAGAATAGATCATCGATAGATGTCTTTTGAGGACACTTATATATGTAGCACAAATCTATCTAGCAAAATCTGAAGCATCAGACTTGTATGCCAATTTATGGCCATGAGCGAAACACCTAACCATCATTCTCTTGGAAGTGATAATATTAAAGTATCTAGAGAAGTAAAGGTTTTATTTGTTAATGTGTAAGGGTTTTTGATACATTCATCACTACTCATGCTGTGAAAATCGAAGAATTGTGATACAAGAAATGACTCATGTTGAACACCTTTTTTTAAGGTGTTGAACACAATGATACAGTCATAAGATTGAGAGTAGTGGTGTGATTGATACTAGTAATTGTGGCCTCATGGTAATGGTAGACATTACAGGACCAGAAACAAAGTTTGTATTGTGTCTAATTGAGCAAACCTGATTCATCGTTGTTTTGGAGATGAATGCATCCACATAATTATACTGAAGTATTTGAATGTCAAAAGAAGCATCAATTAGAATTAGTCTAGGGAGACTAAGACAATAAATGGGTGTATGTCCATAACTTAGTCGCATGGAAAAAGACATGATAATGTTCCTTAATGTACTGTGATGATAATGTTCCTTAATATGACTGTGATCCATTTGACTTGAAGTAGCCTTGACGAAAACAATGTTCCTTTTTATTTATGTCTACGACCATTGAGGATGAAAAGATATTTGCGAGTGAGCATAATGTGGATATGACGTTGGATAGTCGTTTGTAACTATGATACTTGATTGACAATGATATGTTAGAGGAAGGATTTCTCAATATGAGAGGCCTTAGTAGTGGACAGTGTGAAGTGACAGTAGTAGATTTTGAGTTGTAGCAGCCGCTGGTATAACAATATGGTACAGGAAGTAATTAGAGTATGGACAAATGTGGAGCATCAATAAGCTAATTAGATAGTGAAGGCAGTAAAGAGTGTTGCAGAAGAAGTTACAGTAATGAGTATTACAGAGGCATAAGTAAGTAGTGGAGTAGTAGACAGTAGGTGCAGTAGAAGCAGCATGCAGTGGGGGCATCATACAGAGAAGCAGTAGTGGAAGTTGTACTGGTAGTATTGATTGTACTTAGGATATTATCCTTGGTACATGAGCCCAACTCCCCAACTTTCAAGGGGCATTTTGCTTTTTCGAGAGCGCTGGAAACTCTTGGGAGTCTCACATTTCCTTCTAGGTTTTCCTGATAAAGTATTGTATGTACATTGTATACTACATAATACAATGCTTGTTAAAGTTAAATCTTTTTTACTGCTCTTCATGTGACATATTTAATGGTCTTGTAATGATTCTCTGAATTGTATTAAATTAATATTTAATCAATTGCAAAAATATTAAGAAACACTGATTCACCTCTTCTCAGAGTTTCGAACACCAGTCACCCGCACTATTATCTTTGTTGAGATGAAGAATCCTCCTCTATTAGGGTAAAACTATAGGAGGGGAGACTTTGTTTATAATTTTATAAATGGTGGCCATAAAAGTAGGGAGGGAAGGTGAAAACCCCTCATTATTGGACTTATTATTGGACTTCTTCTTCAAAAGGTTATCCCATTCAACCACAAATTTCATTTTCTTATGGGATTTTACAAGGTTGAGGCTTAGGTACTCGAATTCTCGCACATGAGTGTAAAGAAATAAGTAAACAAATATGGAGTAACAACTACATGGGAGGCCAGGTATAATCTTTGCAATTGAACTTGATGGCTTCTACTAAGAAAGAGTGAATGTTGAGGACAATGTTTGAATTCATCATTTTAAGTAAAATCCCCAAGGGTTATTTTGAGACACTTGTCATATTGTCATCTCAGAATATCAACAGGCTAATAGAGAGGATTGGTTGTACAGACTCTGAGAACATGGAAATGGGGAGGGTTTCTAAGTTGGTCAGAAATTGGGCATTTTGGGGCAAGGTTAGTTGGTAAAAGATGTGTTTCTCTATAACCGAGAGCCTGACATAACCATATAAGAGTGTGGTCTCTATGAACTTCTCCAAATTCATGGGTTTTAGATAAAGGAAGGCATCATTTATCAATTTAGGGGTGACCTCCATAGTTTTTCTCCTCAACAAACATTACCATGAGCTAGAATATGAATTCTAGAAAATGGTACACCATGGGAGCGATTAAGTTGTACAATCCTCACTTGATGACTTAGAAGGGTTCTTCCTTGTCTAGGTACCGGCCATAAAATTTGATGCGAAGGTTCGAAAACTTTAGAGGGCATAAGGAGCCAAGAATTTCCCCTTTAGTGTCCATGAGGGGTTTAGTGTGGCTCAAGGGTTTTGGTTGTTATTTCTTGGGGTTTTTTGGCTGGCCCTTTTTTAATTTGAGCATGGTGGAAAATTATGCAGGTATAGGGAAACTAGGAATTACGTGGTGAGTAGAGGAATTTGGAAGTTGATGGTGCTCAGTGATCCTTAAGTTGTGGGCCATGAGTGGGAAGTAGATTGTGAATGGATGTGCTAATATATTGAATGGCTTATACCCAAGAAACTTTTAAATAGGAAGGTGAAACTTACAACAATCAACGTGCAAGGCATAATGGTTGGTTCACTAAAATTTATGTGGGAAAATTGAGGAGATGGTGCGGGGGTGATCCTAATGCCCAGATCTTAGCGGAGACCTCCAAGATCTAAAAAATTGAAATGGATCTTGTGGGGGAGGCCCCAAAGATTTGAAAATTTGAAATGTTGGAAGAAAATAAGAGAACACACATAAAACCACCAAGATTTTTTTTTTAAATAGAGAATAATTGTAAAAGCTCCATTGTGGTAGCCAATCTATCATTTGACAAAATGTGAGTTCATAGTTATAACTTTTATTGTTACAATACCACATGTAAATTCCATGGGTTGCCAAATAACATGGGTGAATAAACAGTGTGGGTGCATTTCACTTACAATACCATGGGTAAATTCTATGAGTGGAAAAATACCATGGGAGAATGAAAACCATGTTTGGATTCCCCTTATAATACCATGGAAAAATTCCATGGGTGGATGAATACCATGGGTGGGTGCCACTTACAATACTATGGGTGGATAAATACCATGGGTATATGAATACCATGGGTGGATGCCACTTACAATACTATGGGTAAATTACATGGATGGATGAATACCATGGGTGGGTACCATTTTCTATTTGGATTAGGGGGATACATGTAACAAAGTTAGATTGGGTAAAGGATAAAGGAAGAGTATAATATGTCAATTTAATCTCATCGTCACCTGTCAGTTTATCTGGTCGTGCTCACCTAATAACAACCCAAACAACTGATGTGGTTGCTATGCTGACTTGTTACGTGGCTGGCGTTTCTTATGTTCCCCTGTAGGGTGCCTTGACGAAATTGGAGGCAGGCTCAACCCCTCTAAACCAGTCTCAACCATTGATATGAGGATGTTGCTTTATTGGTTCTGACTTTCTAGGGGCAAGCTCTAGCTTAAATGCCTTGCTTTTTCATCTGTCAGAACTTGCCACGGGTGGTGTTGTTTTCAGATAGGACGCAATCCTCTCCATAGGTGACCCCTCCTTAATCGTCTGTATTTGAGAAATGTGGAGGTCCATTTCCACTCGACAACTCCTCCCTGGTAATAATGGTTCTAGTCACTACTGAGTTGGAACAAGAATGCCTCGATTTCTTGGTGACTTGGTCCCCGGAAACTTGACTCCTTTAAAACGCAACGCATTAGGTATTATTGCAGGGACTTTGACCTTCTGCAGTAAATGGTTAGGATGATTTTATGTTGACGTAAAAAAACCAACTTGACAACTTATGTTTGATCAATGTGTCATCCATATTTGGGCTCATCGTGTACATGAAAACTTTAAAACTACCTGCCATGTGCCCACCTCCTAGTGGGTGGTATCTAACACCATCTTTCCGCAATGACATTTTGCCACCTTTTTGTTTGTTCCAATCCCAACACCCTCAAAAATTGATTTAATTAAAGTTACAAGGGTTCCGAGGTCATGGGATCTAGACTTCCAATCTCTGTTATGGGGTTACATCAATGGAGGGCATTGACTCTGGAGTTAATGGATCCCATGTCTCTGGTCCTTGGAGATTTTTGAGATAGCTTTTCCAATGAGTTGTGGGATTCCATGGTCACGATGTTTCTGGGGTTTTGACTTTCATGGGCCCAAATTTTCCTGTCCATATATTTTGATCAAGGAGGCCAGTTTCAAATTTCTTTTTATCATTGGAAAAAATTTCTTAAGCATTTTCTTATTGATTCGATCAAGTATATTCTTTGATTTATTTTGCTGCTTGAAAAAATACTCTAAACATTGTTATGCTATACACTCTAACCCCTTAGTTATATGAATCTAAAGATAAATAAAAAAGAGTGTATAACATCTACAAAATTTTCTAAAATTGAATCTAATGTAAGTGACTCTTTAATGCAAACTCTTGTCAAAATTGATTTAGTTACATTCTAGTGAATATCAGGAAGAGAACTAATTTTATTTACCAACTTTCACTAATTATGCTTCAAAAATATAATATGAATAGCTCTTTAGTGCATAATATTCTCAAACTGATATGAAGAACTCTTTAGTACATAATATTCTCAAACTTCATCAAGTTACAGTCTAATCAATATTGGGACGCACAAGAGGTAACCCTAATTTCTAACATTCATTGAAAATGTAATTACTAAGTACAAACTTCCGTGAAACTTATATGAAAAAATATTAAGTATAGAGTTCCATCAAATATAACATCTTACAATCCCATTGTTTGAAAGGGTGGCACATATTAAGAAAAATAGAATTTCTTCAACTCAAGAAATAGTGTCTGGAGCAAGAAATCCGGCCTTGAGAAATTCCCAGGCATAACAGTCCTACTTAGGACTCGACCATGAAGCGTTTGGAGACCAAGCCTCCATAGCTAGGACTAGACCGCGAAAACTATGGAGACCAAACCTCCCTACCCAGGACTGGACCACAAAACCTATGGAGACCAAACCAACCCACCTTACTATTGAACCACAACCAAACAACTAAAGAAAAAAAAATTGAATCCCATCATTTGAAAAGATGCACAAATAATTAGAAAAAACTTATAATGTCATAGTTTAAAAGGGTGGACAAATTAATAATGGAAGAAAACTCGTTGAATCTCGTCGAAATCAGCCTATTTCCTAGGGGTAATTATATATAAAATGAAGTCAAATTTAACGCAAAATCCTGTGAATCCAGTAAGTATGTTATGTCCACACTCCCCACAATTAGCGCGATGTCCCGTGGGTAAAGTATGAATAAATGTAACACATTAAAAAATTAAAAAATAATGATCGTTGATTCAGTACAAGTCATAATTCCCGAGTCTCAAATTAACTCTCAAATTAGTTCTCGAGTCTTTGTTGGCATAGTCCTGTTACTAATGAAACATGAAGAAGATTAATGTAACTAACTATGCAAATGGGGGACATGAAGAAGATTAATGTAACTAACTATGCATATATGGGGGAGGGTAAAAATTTACTAAATTGTGGAAGGGAATTTCCTTTTGCTTTCGTAGGTTATATTTCATTCAAAATGTGGTTAAAATTGATCAGATGTTGAACTTGAATAATTAAACTTATATAGATTCAGGTGTTTTATACTTTTTTTCCCGCGGGGAGGGGGTGAATTTATTAATGTATTTAAAAATATATAAGTAATGAAAATATATATCTTTATTAAAAAATTGTTGTTCATTTTTATGAAAATATTAAAAAGAAATATAAACAGTTTAGTCTAGTTGTGAGATGTTTTTTATTCTTTTTAACAATTCATGTGGATTCTCTCTAAAATGCCCCAAAGTAAAGGATAAAAATAAGGTTTTGGGCTTTGGTGAGCGTATTGGATTGGATGATATCATGGAAATGACGGTAAGGTTGGTCTCCTTCGCTTGACCTTGAAAACGAAAAATTGGGTGCAGGCCCTATACAGTGCAGTTTGTTAGGATTTCCACTCCAACTATGGACTGAGCATGTATTATGTTTGATTGAGGATGATCTTGGAAAATACATGGAACATGACATATCTTACCTAGAATCTGGTAGGATGAACTATGTGTGCATATTAGTTTTTATGGATACCTAGGAGGTTCTGGTGGAGAACATATTCATACACTACAGGGGTTTTATTTGAAATCAAATTGTGGATTATGAGGGAGTTCCCTTTCAATGTCGTCAATGTCATCAGGTTGGTAATGTATACAAAGAATTCCTTCTTATCCTACAAAAATATCACGAAGCTATTAAACAACCTCCTTCATTAGTTCCCTCTTTGGAACCTTATAATTCAGCTCACCAGGTTTCTGTTATTTTCGATATTTCGACATCTAGGGAGGTTACTCAATATACCATTGATGGAAGGTAAAGAATTGGTGCAGGTTTGAGGCCTCTTCACCCCTTTTCTATGACTCCTTTGCATATATCTTCCCTCCTCCTCCTGTTTCTTCTTGCATTATTTCAAATACCGTTGTTCCATTTTCATCCAATCTCACTTGATTGGGCACCCTCTCTCTTGTGCTCCACATGAGGGCCTTATCATGTTTGGTCAAATCCCTCCCTGTTTCCTACCTGATTCTCTCCCTTATGCTTCTTTATTAGAGCATTGCCTCCTCTACTTCTAGTATGGGACATCGATACTTTGTTTGATCCTTGACTCATACATCCTCCGGGCGATTTGTCCTCACTAGCCATGGGAGTGGTCTAGATCTCTATCCCCATCAAAATTTCCTAAAACCGCTTGTGGTCGCAAGTCACATATCTCAAAGGCTATGAATGAAGCTAGACTAGAAATTTTAGATGGCCGAAAACTTACGCTTTAAGGGGTCCTTAGAGCAGCCCTTTCCCCATCCTCGGCTTCCCCATGAAGTGGTTATATTTCAACTATTGAGGGTTATCTAACCCCTCAAAAAACATAGCCCTTTAAAATTTATTTTATCTTACTCTCTCGACATTATTTTTCTAAAAGAAACATTTGGATCTTGTATGGAGGTTGAGCACACATTATCTACATTATTTAATGGCTAGAAATTTCAAGCCATTAGCATGCAGGGCCATTCTAGGGGTATTTCTCTTGGTTACAAGTCCAGAACTATTAAATTATCAAACATTTGGGGTCACCTCAACTACCTCATAGGTGATATAATCTCTCAAGAATTTGGGTACCACTTAGGATTGTTAACATATATGGGCCATGTCACAATCATATTATCGTTTCAAATTCCTTGATGAATGCAATCTCATAATCGGTGGTGATTTAAAATTCAACCTTGACAGGGCGAAATTTTGGGCCCATCATGTACATGAGGACTCCCTATCTATTTTTTTGTTTCGACTTATTGACTCGCAAAATGTCATTGACATTGACATGGAGAAATTCCTTCCCACTTGGATAAATTCTCGCATTAGGGAGTATGTGATTGCTCGAAGAAAAATCATTTTCTAGTCAGGGAATCCCTCTTGGAACACCTCTCATGATTAAAGCAATGGGTCATCTCGGGTGGTCAATCCGACCACCATCTCATTTACCTCCAGATGGTTAGACAATTTGACAATCCCAGAGTCCCTTTCAAATTCCATTCAACATGCCTCAAGAAGGGGGAATTTCAAATCATAGTGAATGATAACTAGAGGAAGTGTGATCTTGTGGATCAAATATCATCGGCCTCATAATTCAATGACAATTTGTGAAATATCAAAAGGAAGGCCCTTGAATGGATCAAAGAGAAACAAGAGAGGGATGAGAAAGCCCTTAAGAAGATCAAATTTGAACTAGATAAGCAAGGACAACCTAGGGGGGATATCTATCTTATGATTCCAAACCTCAACCCATTCATCTTGAAGGAGAGAAGAGATGATTGTTGGAAGTCAAGGAAGAAACTTGGAGACTGAAGAGAAGAGTTGTGTGGTTACATGATCAGGATGATAATACAAAATGTTTTCACCAATTCACAAAAGTCAAGAGAGCTTACAATACCATTTGGTCCCTCAAATATGATGTTATAAATTATGCTTCAAATTTCAAGGATTTAGCTAGATTGGGAAAGAAACACTTGAAATACCATTTCTCGGCACCTCAGCACACATGTCTAGATAAATCATGGAATCAGTGCAGGATTTCCCCATTTTTTCCTCTGATGAAGACAATGATGAATTACAACAACATGTATCTCCTGCAGAATTGGAATATGTGCTACACTAGTTCAAAAAGGATAAGATTCTTAGACCTAATGGATGGACTGTCGAATTATTTCTTAGTTTTTTATGATCTTATTGGTCATGATGTCTTGTGAGTTGTTGAGGAAATTTGACCCTCATGCTAGATGTACCATGCCTTCAACTCAACTTCCATAGCTTTGATACCAAAATATAATACCCCTTCCTCATTTGATGACTATCGGTCGATTTCCCTTTGCAATGTCATCTACAAGATCATTTCCAAAATAATTTACAATAGTCGCCACCCTATCTTCTCTCGTCTTATATCCTCAGACAAAATTTCTTTCCTTGAATATCGTCAAATTCACTAAGCTATTTCCATTACTCAAGAAGTGATTTACAACATTAAAACCATGATATTGAAGGGAATGATCCTCAAAATTGATCTCTCTAAAGATTTTGACAAACTCAGCTAGCTCTATATTGGACTAATTCTCACCCATCTCAACTTCCAAAAATCCTTTATCAAGTGGATCATGTGTTGTATCACATATTCCTCTTTTTTTGTATTAATCAATGGCATTGCATCAAATTTCTTCCATGCAGCGAGAGGGATTAGAAAGGGTCATCCACTGTCTCCCCTTTTCTTTTTTTGATTGCTGAAGGACTAAGAATATTGATCCACATATCGATCTCCAATGGTATTGAAAGGAATTCGTATTAGAAATTAATCAATCCTCTCACACCTTCTATTCATCAATGATGTTCTAATATTTTTGGATGGATCATGCAGTGACATCAATAAACTCAAATCGATCCTCCATATCTTTTGCGCTACTATAGGTATGTCCCCAAATCAGCGTAAATATACTATTACACGTTGTAACATGTCAGAGTTGGAAAGTACACTTACTCGTCAATTATTTCCTTTTAAATAGGTTCCCCTTCAAGAGGGGATAAGATATGTTTGATTTTAGATGAAGCCAAATGAATATCTAAGGGAAGAAAGTATGTGGTTGGTGGCCAAAATAGAAATTGGTGTCATAAGTGGTTGTCTAAAGATGGTAGGATTTTCTTGATCAAATCTACCATTGAATTCAGTCTTGTCTTCTGCATGTCTATTTCATGGATCCCTAAGGGGATACTCAATCTCATTCATAGGACTTAATGTGGATATCTCTTACGGGGCACAAAGGAAGGGCATACCTTTTCTTAGGTTAGATGAGACAAAATTTCCCTACACAAATATTGGGGAGGCTAGGGCTTAAATATCTCTAGCCCTTCTCCCAAGCTCTGGAAGCCAAGGTCAGATGAATGCTACTTAACACACACAGTCTATGGACTGATGTGATATAGCAAAAATATATACACCCATTATCAATCTCAGATTGGATTCAACCACAAAATAAATAACATTCAAATATATCTACCATCTAGAAAGTTGTCCTAAATTATATTCTAATCATCGCATCTGCTCTAGTTTGGCCCACCTGATTTGGGCACCATGTGAGGATTGGCATCAACCCTTGGTTTAAATGTGGATACAATCACATTCTTTCCTTAGATCTGGTCACCTATCTTAGCTCTCACAAGATCAAATATTTATATCAAATTAGCGATACAGAGCAATCTCATATATGGGAGAAACATGACAACACTATTGTGGATGTCCAAATATCTATACATTAGCATGATACTTGGGGCAACTATATTAGGGAATTTTCATCCAAACACATCCATTTAATCAATCACAAGGACGAGTTATTGTGGGCTCCTTCAAAATACTAATTGTATACACCAAAACATGGTTATCCATTTAGGATCGCCTTAAAGGAAGCACATGATACCTGGTGGTGGTGGAAATGTCTTTGGAAATTAAAAGGGTCAATAAAATGAAGGTTTTTATTTTGGTGTATGATGGAAAATAAACTTCCTACAAGAGAAAATTTGAAACATTGATCTTATTATGGACCCACTTGGTGTGCCCTATGAAGAGAATAAGAGGAAAGAACATAACATCTCTTTCTTCATTGTCAAGTCAGAAAACAAGTTTGGATATCCATAAAGAAGAGAATGAAAATTTCTCAAAATTGGCAAGGAAAAAACATATCTCTCACTTGGGAATCTTTGTGGAATGAGTCCATTTCTCACAAACAATGAAATAATTTGTTTCTTGCATGTTGGGGCCTATGGATTGGTAGGAACCGACTGATTTTTTGAAACACACCTTTCTTCCCTTATCAATCAGCTCCTCATATTCTAGAAATATTCCCTCTCCTACTTGAGGGTCAAAGCCATCCTCCTCCTTTTGTAGCAATGGAAGCAATTGATTATACCTCTCCATGGGAATAATTTGATGGTTATTCTCAAAACAACAGATGTGGGGGAGGCACGATCCTCTATCTTACTCAATCACACTATTACAAAATAAAATATGGTAATGGTCAAGCGAAAAACAACTATGCTTAGTTTCACAACCTCAAACTTATAGTTTTATTTTTCCCTTGAGAAAAATTGCAATCATCTATAGGTGTTTGTTGATTCCAAAGTGGTGGTCGAATGGTTCATGTTAGCTGTGCTACAAATTAATGATAATTCAAAGAAGCCGGAGTAAGCTTCGTCCTCTATTTTAGCTCAAAAGAAGCCTATGCCAGGGTTCCCGCCACCCCCAACCTTGTTCATCCTCATTTTTTCTTTTTGTCGGGTTTCCTTTGTTTAAAAATGCATATAAGAGTTTTTGCTCTTAGCCCTGAGTGTAGTGTTAATGTTGCCATATAACTCTTTCCTCACAACCGCACGCTTCCACATAGTTTTCCCCATCACATCAGTCGGATAAAACATATATGTTAGACCCTCTCGTCCGATCATTCCTACCATGTGATCTGACAGCATTCGCTAATCCTGATCCCGCAAGCCGCGCACTCAATAACCCATGAGAAAAGTGGTTTATACCTTGTCACACCTACCAAGTGTCACCCTCCTACTGTGATCGTTGGTTGATGTACGAATACTGCCACACACCAAAAGCAGTGCGATAATTACCACCATCTGCCCAAAACCACTTTCCCTAGCCATTAAATTCCCCACAGCTTCCACGCCTATCGACCGTTGGATCTCCCTGCCCGATATCCAAGGGCCCGCGATCTCCCTACTCCCCTATCTTCCGATATCCTCCATAGACTGATCTCCGCTGTCCATATATGTGATTCAATGACTCATATTTGCTCCTCCCCGCGTCTTCCCATCACCTCCTACCATGAAATCTTAGCCATCCGTCAGTTCTATCCAATGGCTAACATTCATTCCCAACCCTTCGTTCATTTTCCATACCATTTTCGTGTGTTTGGCATATACCATGCTTCCAAGGGATGAAGGCGATCATCTACTAGCTCTGCGTAGTTAAGCTTCAACTACTGCATTCAACGCGAGAAGGACAGCCTTAAGCAGATAAACACATTTACCAGTTATGGAACTTTTTCCATACGACATTCCACCTGTTTGAGAAGGACAACAAAGTACCAGAGAATGTAGAATTACTTAAATAAAGAAGCAGATTGTATCAGAGACCCATATCAAAGAGCTAATGTGGTTGGTGGTCCATTATGACCCCTCCATGCATAGGATAGCAGATATTTTTGTAATCAACCTCCATATATAACCAGAAACAAGATGTAATGAGGGTTGATGGATATTGTTTTGATGTAAAGTTCAAATTCTGGAGACTATAACTATTGTGACACCTGCAACATCTGGTCTTCATTTTCAGCTAATGCAAGCTTCTTTTGTTGTTAATTGCTCACTTTACACTTTTTCTTTGTCCAGGTTGTGCCTGTTATGCATTTTTCATGTGCTCTTGATGTTTGGCATTAGAGGGGTGGTTATCCCACCTCAATGTTAGAATCTAGTATATATTATTGAAGGTGCATGCAGGTTTCTGTTTTCTTGGTGCTAGAGAGTTGTCATCCTGTCTGTGCATTAGGAAATAGATTTAGAGACCTTATAACTGGTTGCAGCCGACCATCACATGGTCTTGTGCATATGCTACTGTGGTCAGTATTCTCCATGTTCACCTAATCCTCAAACTATGAGTAATTGGTGGTCTAAAGCCTTGTAGTCTGGGGGTGTTCACCCATTTCTGGGGTTAAGCATAGTAGAAGTGGTTATCTGGCTTGAATGTACATCATTCCTTCCATTCATCCACCTATTTCGAACATTTTTGTTGAGTTTGTAATGCTCCCGAGCATCTCTGAGATACAATCTAGGAGAGTTTCTTGGGGGGATAACGTTAATTGGCGTCCTTGCCAGGGAGAGGAAGTTGAAGCTCAGATTCCCAGGGAGAATGACACGACTCCAAATTTTGATGATAGATAAGGTATGGGCACATTTTTGGTTGTAATCATCTATCTGGCGACTCCACGGGAGGAAGACCAACATTTGGTGGCTCCACATTGAAGTTCTGGCTTAGTTTGTAATACATACTCGAAGAAATACTTAGAAATCACCAGCTGAACCAGTGCCTGACCCTGAGAGGATTTTCAAATGGAAGAAAGCATCACAGAAAGGGGCATCAGGATCAGGTAAGCCTAAGAAATCACATGCATCTCTGAAAGATAAAGTTATAGTTAAAGATATATAGTTTAAAGATTTAGAGCCCATCATTGTTAATAAGGAAATTCCTTCAGATATTAATACAACCCCTTGTCCATCTAGTTCCCCTTTAAATCTTAGTCCAAAGAAAGCTTCCCATATAGTCCAAAACATCCCTTTGTCTCTGTCATCTATTTCATTGTTTCAAACTACTCAATCTGCTAGTATCCTTCCACATATCCCAATCATGGCAGGCCAACAAGCACCTATGAAGATAGAAAGAATTGTTGCTGCTAGATATGGACCCTTGGTCTTGCCTGTTCCTTTAAATTCCATGCCTATGGGAGAGTACAAGAAATATATGCCTAAGTTCTCTGGCATAGAGGGAGTAACAACAAAAGAATACCTTGAAGCTTTTTATATTTATGTTGATATCTTAAATATAAGTTAAAACGATGTGTGGATGAGAGTTTTTGTCTAGAGCCTTGATGGAGAGGCCAGAAAGTGGTTCATAGAACTAGCCCCTAGATCTATTGCTGATATTGAAGCCTTAGATTATGCATTTTTGAAGCACTCGGGAGATAAAAAGGACTTGATGTATTATCATACTGAGTTTGGTAACTTGAAAAGGGAAAATGGGGAATCATTGCTTGATTTTAATAAAAGATTCAACTGTATGTATAGTAAGATACCAGCTGAGGTAAATCCTACCCCTACCTCTGCCAAACTCACTTATACCAATGATTTGGACTCTGATTTCTGCCTATTGTTAAGAGAAAGGAGATGTGCTACTCTGGCAGACATGCAGGATGTAGCTCTAGAAGTAAAGTCTAATGTCATGGCTGCGGAAAAGCTCAAAAGTCAAGCTGACAGAAGGAGGCAGGGAGGTCAGGATTCTACTTCCTCTGCTTCATCTTCAGAACCTAAATTAGATAAAATGACTAAGATGATAGAATCATTGGCTGCTGAAATATCTAAGATGAAGGTTGAGAAAAATTCAGGAAAAAGAAGGCAGTAGAACACATTTTCTCCAAGAAACCCAAATCCTTTCAGAAGAGCAGATGAACAGTTGCAAATTATTCAGAGGGGTGAAGAATCAAAATAAGAATAGAAAGTTAAAGCTCCTTTCCAAAATGTAGTCATGGAGGAGGAACAATTTGAAGATGAGGATGAAATTCACTGCATGGAAGATAAAGGCAGTGCTGCATTTTTTAATTTGGTTGCTTATGAAGAATCATTGTTGCGAGAGAAAGATAGTCAAGAGTGGGATAGAGAAGATGTCCTACAAACTGAGGAGCAACGAAGATATAACCTGAGGTCGAATGCAAAAAATGTCAAAGAGAATCCTGCCCAAAGAGCTGTTGTCCAAACGGAGTCACAGAATATCAGACAGAAAAGACCAGCAGGTGATCCACTCATCCTCAAAGCTCCAATTCAAGAGGTAAGAGGTTCTGATAAGTTGCCTTCCTCTTTCAGCTTTGAGTCAGAATTTTAGAAATTGAAAATATATGTGCCTCTGGTAGAGTTGGTCAAGAGTGAAGTGTTTATAAAGCCTATCCTTGAGGCCCTTGAGCTAGAAACCACACAAACCTCCAATGACTCTGTCAATTTGCAAGATGATAAGCCTGTTGTTGTGCTTAGTCCCATGATTGAACCTGTTGATAATAGTTCTACATATTTTTATGTCTCCTTGACCATTCGTGACAAAATACTCCACAACTGCCTGCTAGATACAGGGGCCAGCCACAATTTGATGCCTAAAGATGTCATGGAAGAGATAGGCCTTGACATCAACAGACAATATCATGATTTGTTCTCTTTTGATTCAAGAAAGGTGAAATGTTTGTGATTGATCAAAGATCTAGCCATTACCCTAACTCAGCTACCCATGAAGAGTATGATGATGGATATTGTGGTAGCAGATGCCCCTCCTAAGTTTGGCATGCTTCTGTCCAGAGGATAAATGAAGAGACTAGGTGGGACATTATAGAATGATCTATATTATGCCACTATCCTAGTTTTTGGAGGAGAAAGCAGGAGATTGTACATAGAAGCACAGTTGGCATATATCATCAGTGATGAGAAGAATCCTACTAATCATCCCATGTATACCGTGGACACTGATTTTGGAGCATGTATTCTCCAAATAGAAGAATCTCATAAGGCCTTAATGCAGCTCGGGAAACCAACGAATCAGGCTGAGGAAGAGCAAGGAAGTCAGGTTTGGGAGATGTTCTTTGATGGAGCATGTTCCAGGGAGACTGCAGGAGGAGGGGTGGTGCTGATATCTCCAGAACAAAAAAGCACACAACTGTCTTTCAAGCTGGTTTTTCAAGTCACAAACAATATAGCATAGTATAAGGCTCTACTATTGGGCCTTATCACAACAAAAGACAAAGGAATCAAGAACATAAAGGTGTTTGGGGATGCTGATCTGATCATTCAGCAAGTAAATAAAACATTTCAGGCAAAACACCCAAGGTTGAAAGCATACAGAGACGAGGTATGGAAAATCAGAGATTCTTTTGATTATTTCTATATTTCATATATCCCTAGAGCCAAAAATCAGCTTGCCGATTCCCTTGTTGTTTCTGCTAGTCTATTTATCCCTCCAATGCCTCCCAGATTAGTTTATGAAGTCCAAATGAAATCTAGACCATCCTTTCCTGATAATGTCTAGCATTGGAAAGTTTTTGATGATGATGATGAGATAAATAGGCTTCTGCAAGTCATTGATGAGTTTTCCGAATTGAAAATTGACCAGGAAAATGAAGCCTTGGAAGAAAGCCCCAAATCCCAGCTTAGAAATAAAATTGGCAAAGATAGGATTGTCTAGCTTCCTGGAAATCATATTCCTAAGGTTTTAATTCCTTTAGAAAGATTGTTTGACCAAAATGATGTGCCTTACAAGGCTGCCCAAAAAGAAGATCAATCTACAGTCTGTAAGCATGATATAGGGAGTCCAGGTCAGCCTAGATACATAAATTTGTCCACTCATCTGTCTGTTGACCAAAGTTCTGAATACTGCAATTTAATGAAGCAATTTGCTGATGTGTTTGCGTGGGAATATAGTGACCTGAAAACTTATGATAAAAAGATTATTCAACATGAAATCCCTTTAGAGAAAGACACCATTCCTTTCAAACAGAAGCTAAGACCAATAAATCCTATGCTTCCTCTGATTGAAAGAGAAATAAAAATGTTGTTGGCTGCCAAGATCATAGTCCCTCTTAGATATTCCAAGCGGGTAGCCGACCTAGTAGTGGTAAGGAAGAAAAGTGGAGAAATCAGACTGTGTGTTGATTTCATAAACTTAAACAACTGCTCTAAGAAAGACAACTATCCTCTACCAAAGATGGAGCATTTGCTAAAAAAAAATTCAGGCGCCAAAGTAATGTCTTTCTTGGACGGTTTTTCAGGTTTTAATCAGATTGATCTGCAGCCAGATGACCAAGAGAAGACTGCATTCACCACTCCTTGGGGCACTTTTATGTATGCTAAGATGCCTTTTGGGTTGATGAATGCTGGAGAAACCTTTCAAAGAGCTATGGATATAGCATTTATGGGAGAGAAGGATAAATTTGTCCTTATCTACCCTGACGACATAACAGGATACTCCAACAGCATTTGAAAAAGGTGTTCATAAAGTGCAGGAGGTTTGCAATTTCAGTTAATCCTAAAAAATCTCAATTTGCTTTAGAAGAAGGCAAGTTGTTAGGAAATGTTGTTTCTACTACACGTGTCTGAATTGACCTAGAAAGAGTAAAAGCAATACATACCCTGTGTCCCAAGATCGAAGAAAGATATCCAATCGTTTTTGGGCAAAATTAATTTTGTAAGGAGTTTTATCCGGGATTTTGCTGAATATGTGAAGCATATTACCTCCATGTTGAAGAAAGAGGTAGAAATCAAAGGGACTGATATAACAAGAAGATCTTTTGAGTCCATCAAGAAAGCTATCATGGAGGCTCCTACTTTAATAAGTCCAGATTATAGCAAGGAGTTCCATATATTTTCTTTTGCCTCTAAATACACTATTGCAGCAAATTTATTGCAAGCAAATGAAGAAGGTTTAGAGCATCCAGTGGCATTTTTCAGCAAAAACTTAAGGGATGCTGAACTAAGGTATGACATTATTGAAAAACAAGCATGTACTCTTATTAAATCTTTGAAAGCTTTCAGAGTTTAGATTCTGCATTCCAAGATACTTGCATATGTACCCTCTGCTGCAATAAAAGAAGCCTTAACACACCCTAATGCTCATGGAAGAAGGGCTAAATGGATTGCAAAATTGATCAAATTTAACATTGAATTAAAGCCCACCAAGCTTGTCAGAGGTCAGGGTCTTGCCAAGTTATTGGCTGAACAAAATTGCAGATCATTAGATATTAATTTCTTGTGCTAAATTGTAGAAATTGGTTAGACAGATGAAGAAGAGGAAGCGGCTAAACCAGAGAGAAAGCAATTAGCGGCCAAAAATCTAGCTTCTTGTGATTGGTATTTTGAAAGAGTTAAATTCTTGCTAAAGCTATAAATACCTCCAAGCCTTGCTCAGAGTCAAGCCAGAACTATCAAGATGAGAGCTGCTAAATATTGTATTAATAAAAATCTACTCTATTGGAGGGATCCAGTTGGAGTGCTTTCGAGGTGTCTGGACAAAGAACAGTAAATATAAGTTATGCAGCAATTCCATTCCAGCATGTGTGGAAGACATCATTATTGCAAGACTACGGCCCATAAGATCCTCAAAGCTGGGTACTACTGGCCCACTTTATTTTCTGATGTATTTTCATTTGTTAAATCTTGTGACAAGTGCCAAAGATTTGAAGGAAAGCAGCAATTGAAGTCCCTGCCCCTAAAACCAATACAGGAAAAAGAACCTTTTAAGTAGTGGGGCTTGGATTTTATTGGAGAAATCAATCCACATTCCAGTGGCCAACATAGATGGATATTAGTATCCACTGATTATTTTACCAAGTGGATTGAAGCGATTCCTACTAGAAAGGCTGATCATAATGTGGTCATGAAGTTTTTGACAGAGAATATCTTTACGAGATTTGGTTGTCCACATAATTTCGTCACAAATAATGCAACAGCCTTCAAAGCAAAAGAATTTGTGGATATGTGTGATTTAGTGGGTATTAAATTGGTTCATTCCACCTCATATTATCCTCAAGGAAATGGTCTCGTAGAATCCTCTAATAAAAGCTTGATAAGGATAATTAAGAAGCTGCTGGAGGATGATAAAAAGAATTGGGATTCAAAGCTCAAATATGCACTGTGGGCTGATTGAGTGACCATTAAGAAATCCATGGGGAATTGTCCATTCAAGCTGGTATATGGCACTGAAGTTGGATTCCCAATTCAATTAACTCTCGTGGTGGAAAATTTCCTTTAAGAAGAGCAGAACGATGAAGAAGACATGGCAAAGAGGATCACTGATTTAGTAGAAGTACATCAGATTAGAGAACAACTGGTTGAAAAGGATACAACACATCAGATAAAGATCAAAGATGCTTTTGACACGAAGACAACAGTAGATAATTTTCAGGTTGGAGAGTTGGTTTTGAAGTGGGATGCACTAAAATAAAAGAAAGAAAATCATGGGAAATTTGATGCTTTCTGGACAGGGTCTTTCATCATTTCATAGATTCAAGGGAACAACACCTTCATACTAAAAAGTATGGGAGGAGAGGCAGTTTTTGATGGTCCAGTTAATGGGTGTTTTCTGAAAAATTATGTTGTTTAAGGTCTTTGGCATTAAAGGTTGTAAATATTTTGTTTTTATGAGTTTTGTGTAGGCAAAGTAGACTCCATGCTCAATGGAACACTAAGAATTTTGGCTAATTTGTTTTCAAATGGGAAGGCATTGATCTGCAGGTTCTTGAGACCTGACAGGGAGGATCTCATGCCCAGAAGGAGCCAATGTTAGCTATGCTACAGATTGCTGATAATTCAAAGAAGCCGGAGTAAGCTTGGTTCTCTGTTTTAGCTCAAAAGAAGCCTATGCCAGGGTTCCTGCCACCCCCCACCTCGTTCATCCTCATTTTTTCTTTTTCCCAGGTTTTCTTTGTTTAAAACTGCATATAAGAGTTTTTTCTCTTAGCCCCGAGCGTAGTGTTAATGTTGCCATATAACTATTTCCTCACAACCGTGCGCTTCCACACAATTTTCACTGTCACATTAATCGGACAAAACATATGTGTTAGACCCGGCCATCCGATTGTTCCTACCATGTGATCTAATGACATTCGCTAATCCTGATCCCACAAGTTGTGCACGTAATAACCCGTTGGAAAAGTGGTTTATACCTTGTCACATCTGCCATGTGTCGCCCTCCTATTGTGATCACTGGTTGCTGTACGAATACCGCTACACACCAAAAGTGGTGAGATAATTACCACCATCCACCCAAAACTACTGTCTTGGCCAATAAATTCCCTGCAGCTTCCGCGCCCGTCGACCATTGGATCTCCCCGCCCCAGATCCAATGGCCCACGATCTCCCTACTCCCCTATCTTTCGATATCCTCCATAGACTGATCTCTGTCATCCATATATGTGATCCCACAGCTCGTAGTCACTCCACCCCGCATCTTCCCCTTGCCTCCCGCCATGAGATCTCAACGATCTGTCAGTTCTATCCAACAACTAACATTAATTCTGAGCCCTTCATTCATTTTCCATGCAGTTTTCGTGTGTTTGGCCTATACCATGCTTCCAAGGGATGAAGGCGATCGTCTACCAGCTCTGTGCAGTTAAGCTTCAACTACTACATTCAACGCATTGTACATCTGAAGAATGAGGAGGACAGCCTTGAGCAGATAAACACATTTACCAGTTATGGAAATTTCTCCATACGGAATTCCACCTATTTTGAGAAGGAAAACAAAGTACCAGAGAATGTGAAATTACTTAAATAAAGCAGCAGATTGTATCAGAGACCGAAATCAAACAGTTAATGTGGTTGGTGGTCCATTATGACCCCTCCACGCATAGGATAGGAGATATTTTTGTAATCAACCTCCATATATAACCAGAAACAATATGTAACGAGGCTTTATGGATATTGCTTTGATGTAAAGTTCAACTTCTGGATACTGTAACTACTGTGATACCTGTAGCATATGGTCTTTATTTTCAACTAATGCAAGCTTCTCTTCTTGTTAATTTCTCACTTTCCACTTATTCTTTGTCCAGGTTGTGCCTATTATGCATTTTTCATGTGCTCTTGATGTTTAGCATTAGAGGGGCTATCAGCCCACCTTTGTGTTAGAATCTAGTATGTATTATTGAAGGTGTATGCAGGTTTCTATTTTCTTGGTGCCAAAGAGTTGTCATCATGTCTGTGCATTAAGAAATATATTTACAGACCTTATAACTAGTTGTAGCTAGCCATCACATGGTCTTACGCATCTACTGGTGTGGTCAGTATTCTCTATGTTCAAATAATCCTCAAACTGTGAGTAATAGGTGGTCTAAATCCTTGTAGTCTGGGGGTGTTCACCCATGTCTAGGGTCAAAAATAGTAGAATTGGTTATCTGGCTTGAATGTGCATCATTCCTTCCATTCCTCTACCTATTTCAAACATTTTTTTTGAGTTTGTAATGTTCCAGAGCATCTCTGAGATACAACCTAGGAGCGTTTCTTAGGGTGATAATAGTTCACTTTAAAATATACATGCCACACATGCTCTCAGAATTTTGTTAAATGAACTGCTTCTGCTCATATCTCATTTTGATGTTATATCTTGTCTCCACATTTATAGGGAGGAAAACCATATCCCCACTCAATTATTGAAAGAATGTGCAACAGGTGTTTGGCACTTGGCATGTGACTGAGGTGGTCAACTCAGAGAACTTCCAATACTATCAAAAACCTTTTTACGATGAACAACAAGTGCCTGTGCACAAAAAAGAATGAATTTTGATATTTTCTGGTTTTTTGGTTGATTAGGGATATTTGTGGACAAAATGAGCACTAAACGCCTACAAATTACTATATATTTTTGGATGACTCATATTTATAACAGTTTTTTATGTTCATGTATATATCTCATTGGATTTTCTTGCACTATAGTAGATGACAATTGTCTCAACAATTTTTTTGTTTTGATGACTATGAACCATACAACATGTAATTTTCCATTATTTCCTATTATATTTTTCAAATAATAAATTTAATTCTACTTATCTCAATTAATTGCGATGGACTCTCCTACAAGAAAATCGTGATCAAGTGAGCTATATTAAGTGTTTATTTTGACACTATAATGGTTAATATTGTATATTGTTGGTGTGATTTTTTTTGTTTTCTTTTCAACTTGAATGATACACATATAGCATATGGGATATGCAATGTCAAAATTTTGAATTTATGTTATAACAACTTTTGAAAATATATTATGTACATATATTTTTTCAAAATAATATAGACTATCTAACTATAAATTGTCTATATATATAGACACACACACACACACACACACACACACACACACACACACACACAAATATACTTGATTTATGGTTAAATGAAGTGATGTATCTCTTTTTGTTAAAGTAACTCCTAATTGTCTAATTTTCATTAATGTGAACATGCTTATATACATGAAGAGTTTTGACCTTTGGGATTTAGATTCCATGGTCTCTTCCCACTCTAACTATTCAACCATCTTTATTTGCATAATTAGGAATTTTAACCAAATCCTTGAGAATTGGACATTTAGCATTCCCCATTTTTATTTGAATAGGTGTTTGTGAGTCCAAAGATCATTGTGAATATTTCAAACTTTTATATTCCAACATATTTTTTGAAGATGTTTGCAATTTGTTCATTCGTGGACCAATGTTGGAAGTGAATATTATTGGACTCTATGCGATGTCAAATCAAATGATACTTTGTGTTGATATGGTTGATTCAATCATGCAACTTTGGATTCTTGGCCAATTTAATTGCAAAAATATTTTTGAGAAGAATAGAAATAGAGTTCACTTGAAAATATTCAATAACTTTCATGTGTCACTCAATCTCCTTGGTTTCTTTTGCAACTACCACATATTCTGCCATTGTTTTGGAAACTATTCAAACTGGTCTTTTATGTGACCTCTATCAGACAACTATTAATCCATGACTAATAACATATCCCAAGTAAACATTATATTATCCTTATCTCCATCAAAGTCTAAATTAGAGTAATAAATCAAGTTGAAGTCATCCACCTATGAATTTTTTATTCCAAAGTATTTAGTTCCTTTCAAGTACTTTATAACTCTTTTTACAATAGACCAATGTCCTTCAAAGGGCTTTCACATAAACTTGTAAAGGATTCCAACAACAACTTAAATGAATTATCTCTTAATGATGAGGTAGATAAGACTTCCCACAAGTTGTCTATACTTAGTTGTTGAGTTAAAGAATAGGGAAATTATTAATATGGCTAGGAGCATGTTGAAAGGTAAAAGGCTCACAAACACCTTTTTTCTATAGATGTAGCTACATCTATTTATTTTAATAGTATATGCCCAAGAAGATATGATTCCATATCAAGGATGGAGTGGAAGAAAACATGTTGTGGCTTATTTGAAAGTCTTTAGTTGTATTTCTTATGCTCATGTTCATGTTGAATAAATAAGAAAACTAGATGGTAAAAGTGTGAAATGCATTTTTATTGGCTATTGTGACAACAAAAGAACTTATAGATTGTATAATCCATAAACTAAAATGGGTATGAGTTAGTCATGATGTGTTGTTTGATGAAAAAGAGGAATGGAACTAGAATCAAGGTTTGAAACAAGAAAATCTAGAATTTATCATACAAGAAGTTCAATCTTCTATTTCTCTAAATCCAACTAGTATCCCAATTAAATCTTAAAGTACATCAACTCAATCATCTTCTTCAAAATAAAGTCTTTTTTCATGTTGATGTCCTCTACTAATAAAGGTAAAATCCTTAAATGAAATTTATGGATATACTGAATTTTTTTAATGTTTCATATTGAAGTAGAGCGAATATTTGTGGAAGATGTAGTAAAATATGAAGCCTCGTGAAAATAAATGGTGGAAGAGATTGTAGCAATTGAGAGGAATGAAACAAGAGAGTTGATGGATCCTCCTACTGAAAAAGAAGTCATTGGGGTGAAATTGGTGCACAAAATAAATTGTGCAATTGATGGATCCATACAAAAACAAAAAAAAATGTGAGTGGCAAAGCGTTATGAAACATATTATCCATTTTCATGAATGGGTACAATAAGAATTGTTTTGGTATTAGTAACACAATATAATTGGTTGGTATATAAGTTTGATATGAATTCAACATTTTTGAGTGATGTATTGAAGGAAGATGTCAATGTTCAATAGCCCCAAGGATATGAAGTTCTAGGAAATGAACACAAAACCTACAAGTTGAAAAAATATCTTCATGGGCTTAAAAAGGATCCCATTAATCATGGTATAAAAGAATTGACAATTATATTTACAAAAAGGAATTTACTTTTGTAAAAAGCATGACCAAATATTGATATATTAAGCAAATAACTACCAAAAGAAATTTTCATTATATGACAAAAATCTATGGAGTCGCTTAGTTAAGAATTAAGGGGAAGTGTTAAAGATATTGTTTAATTATGTTAGGTGTCACCAATTTTGATTTATCTGATCATAGATTATCATTCAACAAATTATTATGAAATTAGAATTCCTCACACCTAATTTGTTGAGTTAGACTTAGATGATCAATAGAAATTTCCAAACTCTTAATTTTTGAGGGCTATATATGAATGTATTTGATTGTTTTATATAGATGAATAAGGAGAAGGAGAAAAATGAATCTCAACCATTGTGATATTTCATTTTTACGGGTTCAAAGACTGTATTACTTGTAATTTTCTAATTGTTCTTATTTCCTCATTATTTGTCTACATCATCATTGCTAGATCCATCCTTGTAGTGAATCCCCTTGAATTTCCATAGGCTTGTAAGATTGGGCCATACCTATGAAAAATTATTTTGGTCCCTCACTTTTATTCTCTTTGATCTAATTCTCATCATAATTATAATAAAGGTGGGGACATTGATGTTTGACTACTTATATTATGGCCTGTAAAACCTTAAGAGATGAGACACAAAGGAAGTAGTCACAACCATAAGAGGGGGCAATGGTCAAGGAATAAAAGAGGGCCATTTTCTCTTTAAGGTTACCATTCCTTGTGCTTATATAGCTGACTAAGAGGCCTCTATTAATGTGTTTGGTTGAGCCATTTCAATTTTTGCTTGAATCTCTTCCTTTAGACCACTAATTAAAGATTTTTTTCGAAATAGTTATCATAACTTTTATACATATTTCCAGTTGATTTAAGGATGAAAAAAATATTTCTATGTTCTTGTTCAATGTAATTTTATTAGGCATCCAAAAGATATAATATTTGTTTCAATGTAAATGTGGATGGCCTTCACAAATTGAATCTACTCAATCCACCCATCGCAGGCCTTCATATGTGATATCTACAATTTCCAATGTTCCTAATTCAATTATAACATATGAATCTAGAGTTATATTAGATCATAATTAATTCATTTGAGGGAAAGGGTCTTGTCTAGGTAACCCATCTTGTTGGATTGGAACCATAAAATTTATTTAGATCTATATAGGACAATTTTTAGAACATATAATGTCAATTTTCCTAAAAGAGTGGTCTTATTCAATGCCCTCGTCCAATCTATGAGTCATCACTAACCACTCCGATAGTGGATCCTATCAGTGTCCCTCTTTTATCATGAATATTGATTCATGCTTAGATATTTGTTGTTACATGTCATAAATCTTATAACCATGTTCAAATCTAGGTGGTCAATCCTACTAACCTTACCATTGATGTGGGAAATCCTAGAAAATAATTCTAGGAGACTTGGTTTTCCATTTTGGTTACCATGTTATCCATGATCATGCTTGAGTGTCCTTCATGGTACCATTTTGTCCATGAGGAGGGTTGAGATTGATTTTTACCCATGTCATTAATGGTACATAAAAATCCTTTCAAAATAGGTCTTTTGCATGCCTATGCTTGGGTCCAAAAAATTGGCTAATTGGGAGATGTCATAATGAAATTTGTGTCATAGAAGATGTATTTTGAGATAGGTTCCCCATAACGATATTGGTTGGAGATTTTGTACTCTTATTGAAGTATTATTGTACTAATCAAAGTTTTGAAAGTTATGATATTACAACATATTGGAATTCAACTATTTGGATTACAAAGGACTAGGATTTGTAGGGTTCTAATGGAAAATGGCTATGAAGTACAATAAATATTTGATATTATTTAAAGTGTCTTATTTCATGATGCAGATGAGGATAAATATCTAGTTCCATTGCACATGAGAGTGATCATTTCAAGTGTTATGCTTAACAGATATAAGGATAAAAAGGTTGTCAACTTAATGTAATAATGGATTTAGGTCAACCAAGGGGATTCTGATATACCAAAAGGTAGGTGGAAGATCAAATGCATATACAGAAGGTATAATGTTCGACTATTCACTAGATACCTATATAAGTATACAAGGTACCCGACTAGGTAATTGTACTTATTTTGTTTACATGTATGGTTACTACTATTGATCATTTTCCCCATTCAAATATAAATGGAATTGTAAGGTCTTTAAAGGAATTAGAACATGTGATATATATCCAAAAAGATATTCTTAAATTAGGCACGTGCTAGTGCATGAAAGTTATAATGCCACTTGTTGTCTACTTATTTCACATAGACAATAAGTTATGAACAATATTAAAATAAATACAAAATTTCCCATTAGGGGTGATAGACTTCAAAAGTATGTTATATCTGGGCAATATGTTCCCTCCCACATGGCAACAATAAAGGTAAGCCATGTAAAGTACAAGGCCTGGTGGCATGTAGGTGAAGTTTCTCAAAAAAATATGGGATATTATTCCCCTAGCACAGGCATTTGTGAGCAGATGCATTAACTAGGAGATGAAATATTGGAATTCAAATAGCAATACATTCTTTGTTCATTGAGAGAGGCTCTCTAGAGAGCTAAGCTAGGGTCAGGACTAGTGGAGGATTATGACCTCAGTTACAATCTTGCTATATGAAGTTTTTCTGCATGTAATAGTAAACCAAAGGGTTATATGGGACCATGGGCCGGTTAGTGAATTGATGTTGTTGCACTCTAGTAATCTAGCTCTTTCCCTCGGCTCGAATAGCGAGAAGATAATCTCAAGACCTAGGCATAGTGACAATTTCATCAACAACAAACATGACATAATTGTCTCTCAGGTAAGTCAGATACTCTAGAATATTGTAGTGTTTCCAGTGTCTGATTTCGTTTTATGAATTTTTAGACAATGTGACCCGTGATTTTTGACCCCATGATCCTTGTGTGGGTGGCTTGAGTGTGAGGGTTTCCTTTGGTTAGCTGGTGTTGGTTGTGGTTTTGAGGGTATTCCATTTCAACAAAGAGTGGTTAGGGTATTGTTGTTCCTGCAACACCTAAAATTTCAATTTAATAGTGCATGTTGGGGTATGGACTAGATAGAGAGGGGTCATGTTTGAGAATGTATTTCAACAAGTGGGAAGCCTACATTTTGTTTCAATTTCACTGCACATGAGGAGTTCCATTACTATCTATTCCTTGGGGCGTGTTTCCTCTATTGGAGGGGTTTTATTATGAAGATCGTCTTCACTCCAAGTCTCAGGAGACAACATTAGCGACCTTCAACCATGGACCCCTCTATACAAGGGTTGCCTTTGAGGAATAATGTTAATTTGGGTAGCGTGGCTAATCCAAATCCTTGGAATGGGTGGTGTGACTCCTTTACTCTGAATACCTAGTGCTTTTCCAAATAGTTACAGGAAGGAAAAATACAGTTTTAGTATGGGTGTACATGACGGGGTGGTGGCCCTCGGCGCCAACCTCAGGGTAGGCTAACTAGGAAAAGTTTCCAAAAGAGGATATGGTGGCGAAGTAGAAGTGGATTAGTGATATGGTTGTTTTCAAAAAACCTAAAAATAAAATGTTATATGTGTTTTGTTTTTTACATTCAATTTTTATCATGTTTATGACTATTTATTCTAAGTATTCCCCTCAATTTCCTTCCAATAGATATGAAAACATTTTCAATTATTATGGTTAAAATAATAAAAATGAAAATTAAATTTATCAAAATTCTATCGTATTATTATGCATTTTTCTTTTAGATTCCTATGTAGCCTGTTTTCTTGTTCTCACCCTCTTTTTGTTGCTCTGTAAGGGTGATCCTCTCTTTATGTTTTGTGATTGTACACTCTTTGTCTTATGTGGGTGTTGTGAGTTTAAGATTGAGATTTTAATTTTTCATTTTAAAATTCTCCCATTTATATGTTCATTTTTTTAATTTAAAATTAATTGCTAAAAGTAAGTGATACTTCATAAAAATTTACATGTACAAATTTTTAGAGGCTTAGGGTATGTATACCTTTGTAAATTTAATTAGCTTAAATCATCATGTAGAGGGATCCTTGTCCCAAAAACAAAGATATCTCATATATCAATTTAATATCACGATATCTGTATTTCAGATAAAGATATCTTATATGTTAATTTAGTATAAAAATATTTTATATATTAATTTAGTATCACATTACACCACAATCTTAAAATGAAATTATTTTTATTTTAATTATTAAAAACATATATTGAATTATTTTCCTTCATTATTTTATTTTTCTATAAGTTAAAAGCATAATAATTAGAAAGTTCAAATAAAAACGAAATTATTAATTTAGTATAACCTTATATCATAACCTTAAAATGAAATCATTATTATTATTGTTATATATATATATATATATATATATATATATATATATATATATAATTATTTTCATTAATTATTTTATTTTTCTAAAAGTTAAAAACATAAAATTTCAAAATTTCAAATAATAAATTGTTATGAACCTTATTTTTAATAAGGGAAAAGTTTTTTGAAAGTTTTTTTATCATTAAAATACACTAAAGACTATATTAAAAGTATGAAGAGATAAACTTATTTACATGAGGAGAAGGGATCAAATCCCATTTCATTCTATAAGAGGTTTGCATCTCAAAAAATTTAATCTCTATATACACTTAGTAGATCAAGAGTTATGATAGATATAGACTATTTTTTATCATTAATTAGCATTATAAATACTAATTAAGGGGAAAAAATCAATCAACCATTAAGAATAAATAGATTGGATGCATCATTGCCTACAGTTAGCATTTGGAAATTAGTCTTTAGTGGATTTGTTATTAATGTATATAAAATAATATTATAAATTGGTTGTTAGTAATAATTTATTAAAATAGCATATATTTAGTTATAAAGTAGCACTTAGGAATACATTTATCATAATTATATATATTAATTTATAATATAACCAAAATAATTCTTAAATTAATTAAAATAATATTATAAGTTATTAGGAATTTGCTACAAAATATTATATAGTTATAAAATAGTTGTTAGGAGTTTATTTATTTTAATTATATTAAATTAACTAATCTATAATATTGCAAAAATTAAATGTCAACAAAATGATTGAGCATCTTTTTAAAAGTGGTAGTTACATCACGCTTAATAAGAATTTCATTAAGTATGTTTATAAAGAATTAGAAACCGTCATAAAATCAAATATGTCTCTTAATCATCTCTCTAAAAATCTTATTAAAAGAAATCCTCTCACCTTGAGAATTTATGGCCTTCCAAAAATTCATAAAACTAGGGAATGCTTGGAACCTATTGTTAACAAAATAGGTGGGCTTACTTATATTCCTGCTAAATTCTTGGCTCAAAAGCTTAAACCTCTTATTGGTCGCACGAATTCCTATGTCAAGGACTTTGCTTCGTTTGTTAAAGAATGGAAGGATATGAGGTTGGACCTTAGGGATTTGTTAGTAACTTTTGAAATTGTTTCCTTGTATACCAAAATCCCTATTCAAGAGGCCATTGATGTCATAAATCTGATCAGTGTCCATGACACTCCAAAATTAACTGGCCTCTGCGTCACCTCAATGTTCTTGAGATTTGAAGGTGAGTTTTATGAGCACATATGCAGATTTGCAATGGGTTCCCCTCTTTCCTAATTGGTCTCTAACTTATTTATGGAAAATTTTAAGGGTAGTGTCTTAGCCTCACCTCAAATTGTTCCTAAAAATGGAAGAGGTTTGTTGATGATACTTGTGCCATATGGCCCCATGGGCATGAGCAATTGGATTTGTTTCTCATCTATCTTAATTCCCAATCAGACTACATTATGTTCAAGATGGAAGTTAAGGTGAACGAGTCTCTTTCCTTCCCTCACATTCTCCTCTCTAGAATGACTGATGGTATTGTTTCTCGCCAAGTTTTTCGCAAAAAAAAATCACACCAAACAATATCTTCATGCTAGTTCTCATAATTATCCACCATAGAAATTTGGTGTTCTTGGCACTCTTTCTACCCATGGTGTGAGAATCTCTCATGAAAACCATTAGGAGCAAGATAAACCTCATATTCTTGAAGTTATTAAAAATAATGGGTATATGATAACTAAAGGCCTCAAGGTCTTTCAAAAATATTGTAAAGGGTTAAGGATTAAAAGAGCTCGTGTTGATCCTATCTCCAAGCTTCATCTCTTGTTTATCCAAGGGACCACAGACATGATTTCCCATATCCTTAAAAATAATAATTTTTCTTCTTCGTTCAAACCTCTTAATACCATTAGAAATTCCCTTAGATATGTTAAACGCCCTTCCAACCCTAAGGACATGAAAGGTGTTTACTTGATCCATTTTTTATGAGGTACTCCCTACATTGGAGAGTGAGTGAGTCCATTAACGAGAGAATCCATGAGCATGTAGTAGACATTAGGCACAACCATTCCTGCTCACCAACTCTAGCTAAACATGTGGAGAAATCCAATCACCGTGTCCACATTATGGACTTAAGAGTCATTTCTAGGGTTGATCACTTCCACCATAGGGACCTTAGAGAGACTATTGATATTGAGAGAAATGTTAGAAATCGAGCTTAGAGAGACTATTGATATTGAGAGCAATGTTAGAAATCTCAGCAAGGATGATTGTTGGGAATTGAGTAAGAGCTCAATTTCAGCCCTCCTTTTGTGATTCCATCCGTCTCTTTTCTATAGATTTTTAGTAAATATTCTATTTTAACCCTTGTAGTATAAATATATTAAGTTCTTATAGTTTAATTCTAAATATTATTTATTTGTAAAATTATTTACTTGTTGCTTTCTACCTTTTATGAACCCTTATAACTTTACTATTTAATTTTTGCAATATTATAAAGTAATTTATTTAATATAATTAAATTAAACATACTCCTAACAACTGCCTTATAACTAAATAATATTTTGTAACAAATTCCTAACATCCTATAATATCATTTTAATTAATTTAAGAATTATTCTTTCTATATTATAAATTAATATATAATTATCATAAATATATTCCTAACTGCTACTTTATCTTTAAATATATAATATTTTAATAAATAATTCCTAACAACCAATTTATAATTTAACCTTTATTTTTTAACCTGGTCCTCAAGATGAACCACACATGAACCACATTATTTGGTTCACCTTGTAACCTAATGATGTGATTAGTCTAAAAGACGTTTATTATTGTGCTTCACATTAGTTGCTATTTTATAGTTAAATATATAATATTTTAATAGCTAATTCCTAACAACCAATTTATAATTTAACCTTTTTTTTTTAAACTTGTCCTCACGATCAACCACATTAGTTGGCTCACCTTCTAACCTAATGATGTGATTAAAACCTAATGATGTGATTAATCCAAAAGATATTTATTTATTTATTGACACTTATCATGATTATTTTATTTTATTTTTTATTTTTATTCTTGTTTTTAAAGTTAAAATGTTTACATGAAAATACAACATCTCTCAAAATGTGCAACAAATCCTAATGATGTCATTAATCCAAAAGACATTTATTTATTTATTGATAGTTATCATGATTATTTTATTCTATTTTTTATTTTTATTTTTATTTTGAAAGTCAAAATATTTACATGAAAATACAACATCTTTCAAAAATTCAACCAAATCCCAATGATGTGATTAATCCAAAAGACATTTATTTACTAATTTTTTATTTTATTTTATTTTAGTTTAATTTTTATTTTTAGTTTTATGTAATTTTACTAGATCTAAAGGTTTTATTGATAATTATCATGATTATTTTATTTTATTTATTATTTATTATTTTTATTTTGAAAGTCGAAATGTTTACCTGATAATTGTCATGATTATTTTATTTTATTTTATTTTTATTTTGGAAATCCAAATTTGTACATGAAAATACAACATAATCCAAAAGATATTTATTTGCTAATTTTTTATTTCATTTTATTTTTAGTTTTATGTAATTTTACCAAATCTAAATGTTTTATTGATGATTATCATGATTATTTATTTCTATTTTTATTTTGATAGTTAAATATTTACATGAAAATACAACATCTCTTATTGACAATTATCATGACTATTTTTCCTTTTCTTTGTATTTTTATTTTTATTTTGAAAGTAAAAATGTTTACATGAAAATACAACATCTCTAGATATCTGACTTGATGAAAAGCTTTTAACCTTTTATTATTTTTTAAGTGGCCGAGATGTAAATATTTGTACCCCATACTTTTTGATTTTATATTTAAATTTAAAAATGTTATAAGATAAAGTTAAAATAAGATATTTATAAAATATTTTTGTTATGAAATGAGATATGGCTTCTCGGCAAGTGGTATTGATAAGTCATGGTACTAACAAATCTTATTTACAAGTTGATAATATTCATGGTAAAATGGGGGATAATATACATGTTTAAGAATCTTGTTATATGATGCATTTATTGTAAGTATGATATTTTAATTTAAAAACATATTATAAAATTAACTAAATGAATTATTTCTAAAACAATTTGATTTTGAAGTGATTTCTGGTTTTTGGGCACGTCCCATCTATTTATAAGTTAATAATATCCATGGTAAAATGGATGTGAATATTCATATTTAAGAATATATTGTTATACTATATAAGTATTACATTTTTATATGCATTTTAATTACATTTAAATATGGTTAAAGAATCATAATGGTAAAATTGATCTTAATTTTAATTTATATGGAAACATGGATTGCAATTTATAAGTATATATTTTATATTTTAATGTGATATGGATGGGGTGTGTTTTAAGAAAATTGTTGGACATTTTTAACTTTGCAAAATTTCTGTACAATAACATATACGACTATCCAGGTTTAAGAAATATCGTCGCCCTTAACTTGTAGAGCCTCGTATTTATATGCCATTAACTTGTAGAGCCTTGTATTTATGTGCCCGACAGATGGAACCTTGCTTTTCCACCAAACTACTTGTACAAACTCCTCAAAATCCCCTTTGGCATTTTCTCGTCTCAAAACACCAAAATTCATTAGCACAAGATGGTGCTTATAAACGTGCCCCATCGTATGAGTCTTGTTGGCATTAATGTTAACCTCCCCATCGTATGAGTCTTGTTGGCATTAATGTTAACCTCAATGAATTATTCTTGGTCTAAAAACACCAAAATTCATTAACACACGATAATGGTTATAAACATGCCCCTAGTATGATTCTTGCTATCATTAATGTCATTAACAAAGTATAATGCTTATAAACATGCCCCTAGTATGAGTCTTGTTGCCATTAATGTTAACCTCACTACATTATTCTTAACGTCAAGGATGACAAGATGACAATCATAGGATGAGATGATTATGCGAGGGGAGATTGTTGGCATGATTATATGGAACTGAATGGTAGAGTATTGGGAAAGGTGTTCTCAATATCAAAACTAGGGAGTGTGCTAGTATGTGAGGTCATTAGTAGAGACCCATGATAGTATAAATTTAAATGATGAATCTAGAAAGTCCCATCACAGTAGAAATATAAGTGATGAATCTAAAAAAAATGATATAGGTCATTAGTAGAGACCCATCATAGTATAAACATAAGTGATGAATCTAAAAAGACCCATCATAGTAGAAATATAAGTGATGAATCTAAAAAAAATGATAACTATGATCCTTGGTTCGCCTAGCATTGGAGTCATATTTACCCCACAATAGTTACCTAGCTCTTCCATCAAACTACTTATAGAAATCCCTTTCCCATTTTCCGGTCTCAAAACACCAAAATTCATTAACACAAGATAATTCTTATAAACATGGCGTGTCATATGAGTCTTGCTTGCAGTAATGTTAACCTCACTGCATTATTCTTAACATAAAATATGACAATCATAGAATGAAATTATTATGTCATAGGGGAGAGTGTTGGCATGGTTATATGGATTTGAATGGGTGACTATGGGGCAAAGTGTTCTCAATAACAAAACTAGGGGGAGTGTGCTAGTATGTGAGGTCATTAGTAGAGACCCATCATAGTAATAATATAAGTGATGAATCTAAGAAAAATTATAACTATGATCATCGTTTGGCCTAGCATTGTATTCATATTTACCCCAGAAAAGTTACGTAGACACTCTTGTAAACTCCATAGTTGGATAGTCCTTGAAGTTACATTTCCAATGACATACATTGGCCTTATAAACTCCTAAGGGATCAAAATTTATAGCAATTTTAAAGTTGCAAAGGTTATAGGGCTTGAGGGTTCCATATATAGAAAAGGCATGAGATGGAATATTTCACACCATGGATTTTTTGCCATTCGAATGTTCTGATGGTTATGTTGGTGTGGGGAAATATATAAAGTTGGTGGATGGAAAGATTCCCATTGATATATGTGAACAATTGCATGATTTGTGCCATGGAGGTTAATTCCATATGTTAAGTGTAGCAGAAGTGTGGAAGGTGCAACTATAGATGGAGGGTGAAAGATAGATTCACACATAATGAGATTTAGTAGATGAAGAACCCCCCCAACATGGTATAATGATTTTTAACAATAAATTCATTCCTCAGGGAAAATTAATGTAACAAATGAAAGTCACTAAAATACTAGGTCCACAAGGTTCCCCTTCATGCTATCTTAGACACTCTCCTATTTGTTGATGGTGATGAGCTAGCGAGTGATGTGGAAACCAATTGTCAGCGACATTGCATGTGGAATATTTGGGTGGTCATGTGGGTGAAATTTGTATGGCACATGGAATCACTCATATGTTTCCATGTGGAAATAATTATGTCAACATATGAGGTGAAATATGATGTAGTAAAGTCATCAAGATCCATGCCAGGGGGTGCTTGTTAGCATTTTCTAGTTTTATGGAGTTTCAACATTTCAGGTCAGAAATGTATAGGGGTTGAAATGGCATGGACTCATAGTAGAGAAATCCTAGGAGATGGAAATATTGCCACCATTGAATGTAAAAATTCATAGCCCATTACAAATATCCTCAAGATTGTGGAGCTATCAAGTGGGAGCGGGCCATAACTAATAGGAGTGGGGAGACAAGAGAATTTCCTAGCACCATTGTTTGATTGGAAAGTCTTGTCCTTTATCATTTTGATTCAAGAGATGAGTGTGCGACATGATAAGACCAAGGTCAAATCCCTCAATTGTATAATTTTAAGACATAAGGATGCGAGGTTTTAGACCTTTGTTGGAGTTAATACCTCCTACTGAGGGAATGGTTATAAATATTGGTTGCATGTGTTAAGCTTCCAGAGCTAGAGGGGTACAATAAGAAAAAGGAAATTGGAATTCAAGAGCTAAAATAAAGCTAAATTATGAGCTAAAGAAACTCTCAATGGTCATTTTGATGATTGTGTCTATTGATGTGGTCGAAGGAAATATTTACTAGGAGAAGTTGCAAGGTGATTTCCCATGGTGATTTATGTGTGACAATTATAGAAGGATAGTATAATTAAGGAAAATTAAATGGTTAACTCATTGATTCAACAACTATAAGAATTTAGTGATAGGATTGTATTGGTAAATCTAGCCTAGTAAATGAATCTCACCCTAAAACCCAAGAACTATACGTGAAGCCCATAGTTTTTCCTTAGAAGTGTAAGTTAGCTATAGAGACCATGAAAGATAAGACTATTTAGGGATATGGTTAGTGATCCCATTAATGTTTTAAGGTTGTCTGAGTGAAAAACATCAGCTACGAGAGAGGAGCATGTTGGTTGAGATAATGCAATGATTTGAAGGAAGTCCTACTGAAGCTTGGAGGATAAGACAAAGATCCACTTTGAAGTACCATCTTGAGCCATGGGGCAATTACTGAAGGCTCTCATCAAGCTATAATTGCTAAGAAATTTACAAATATGAACTGCGGTGATTAGAGAGATGCAAGTTAAGATCAAAACTATAAAAGGGTGAATCATTAGGAAGAAGAGGTTATCCAGCATATTAAAAATCATAATGTCATGTGTTGAGTGTGTTTCTATCAAATAAGCTTGCCAAGGCCATGTGATTATGTAGAAGAAGTGAATCCCAAGAAATATTGTAGCATGTAGCATGAATAAGAAGGCTGCGAGAACTATCTAAATGTAGTTTGAATGAGTAGGTTGAGAGCATGAGTGGGTTGAATAAAGAGTGATGTTTAAGATAACAAGAGGTCAGGAGTTGGTTGAGGCTATGTATTAGGTTCACTGAGAGCCATAGCTAAGATCAGAACACATGAACTAACACCTATGGATAAAATTTGAAAATACCATGAAACAATTGTATATGGGTTCAACAAGTTGGTTCCTACACATTAAGAAGTTAGTGCTTCAATCTAAGTGTTTGAAGAATAGTTTGGGGCTTAGCTCCTCCTACAAGTGGGTGCTTGCAAAATCAAAAAGTTGGTACTTGTTGTAATCTCATGAGATGTCTGCAAAGAGGGATTTGATGCTTCCTACTAGTGTCTGCTAGAAAAATAATTAAGGGAGTTGGTTCTTACTATGAGTGGGTTCTTACAAAAAGTTGATGTAATAAGAATGGTGTCTTTTGATCTACACCATAACAAACAAAAATTTTGGTTTCTTCTTTATGGGTTTCTACATGAGATTATTTACATCATAAGTTTCTTATGGTTGTTTATGGTTCATGTGTTGATTTATGTATCTATTTAAATAATATGTCGTGGAATGTTCACATGAATGATTGACAAGGAAACAAATTTCAAAATTCGTAATAACCTTTTAAATTGGCCTTAATATTGATTCACCCCTCCCTCTTAGTGTTATCCTAGTTTCCAACAAATCCTAATAATGTGCCATGTCACTCACTAATGTCATCATTGTTTCATTCCAGCCACCTTTGATTTTCCTATTAGTCAATGTTGTTAATTTTTTGTGTCATAGTCAGCTGGAATCCACATTCCACAGTACAAAAGGGATCCCAAATTCCTTGTTTTTTTGACCATTTTCTTTGTTATTTAAAACTGACTTAGAGCATGATGTTCTTATCTAATGCTTATTCTATATAAGCAATGAATACTCCATTTAATGCCTTCTTTCGAGTGCCACACCCTTTTTTAACATCACATGTCTTAAAATTGGTGTGGCGTGACATGAAATTATCTTTCAATAACAAGAAAATTTCATGACTTTCAGCTTCTCTTAACCACGACACCATGCAAATTTTGAATCCCCCAAAAACCTCTAAATGCTTTGCAGTGCACTCTGAATTTATCAATCTAGTAATGAACGTATGTTTGTACCTAGAGACCATCATCCATGCCACCCTATCCTTCCATTCTGTCATCCCACATCATCGCATTGTCTTGTGTCACCCTATGAGTGGTGTCATGTGTCACTTTGCAAATGCTTACTTGGGTACTGAAAAATTCCAAATCATGCCATTTATCCTTTCCACATCATGCCATGTCATCATAATGTAGAATTCATTTCCAACTAGATGTCATACCATCCTTTTCATCAAATCATATTTGACCACCTATTATTATGCCACCTCATTAGCCATGGAGTATAGGCTTCGAGTTCTATCTATTTTTTACATTTTCATTTATTAATTTTTCATGGCATGAGGAATGGATTTATGTTATCTAGTAGTCCCATAGATTTTGTTATTGTGGAGTTTGTAAATTGTGGTATCATATGATTTTGGCATCACCATAACCTCTAATGAAATGATCCATCATGCTTTATCAAATTGCAAGTTAGTTACAAGAAGAAAGATTGTTGTGTGCCTTCTTCCAATGTGTGGAAGCTTGTAGCTTTGGAAACTTAGTGAACTTCCAACTTGAAGAACTCTTCATCCCTTGGGAGTTTTCTAAAGTGTTATATATTATTGGAAAACTCTCTCTAAGGGGTATCTAACTAGGAAATTTGTAAGACCACTTAACCTGGTCTACTGTAGGTAAAATTACTTCAAATCCCTTAACATCAATGACAACCATATTGCAATTTTCTCAACGCATGGTTGATGGAGGTCGTCTATGGTCAACCATTAATGTAATAATGTATGTATTATACATTAAGCTAAGAATTTTACATTAATGTTAATGATTATTGCACTAATACTATGCACTTTATATTAATGGTGACCATGGTTGATGTTACATTAATGGTTAAATAGGGTTGATGACATTGACCATGGTTTATAAGGTTGATCATGGCTCAGTGCATTAAACCTTAGTCGATTGATGTTGACATTAGCTAAGTATGGTTGGATATGGTTTACATTAATTGACCATGTAACCCTTGGTTGACGAGGATTACTCCTCATTGACCAAGATTACCCCTGGTTGATGAGGGATGTAGATGATGATAGATTATGGTGTTCTAAATGTGACCATGGATGACCATGTGTAACTCTGTGATCGCGCTTGACAATGGTGACCATGGTTCAACTTGTTAGACCATGGTTGATGATGGTTGAGCTTGTTTGACAAAGGTTTACAATTATTAACTAAGTATGACCATGGGGGAACATTGTTAACTATGGTTGTCACTATTTAAATATAAATGACCATGGTGGACCATGTGGGATATAGTTGAGAGTAGTTTACCATGTAGACCACATAGCCATTTTTGTGTCATGTACCTGAGTTATACAATTTTTTTAAAGGTGGTATATAATTCATTTGTGCTTATTGGGATTAGAGTGACAAGGGATTGTATTGGATTCACCTCATTCTACTATGTTACCTTTATGCTTGTCCTAATATAAGCCTCATCACACTTTGGGTTACCCGAACCTAAGGCTCATATGATCATTTTCTTGGATTTGTTATCATGTTAGTAATACATAGTGATTACTCATTCATGATCCCAATGCTCACTTTATGGTCTTAAGAACCATAGTCCATAAAACTTATGTGAGTCTCCACTATCATTCCTTCTCACCAATGTGAAGTGTTTAATAGTGTGTACTCCTAAAATGAAAATATCACATATCTTACCTCATGTTAGACATAAAATTATGTTACAAATTCTATTTTTATCCACCTTGATTAGACATCCACATAGACCCTCTCCCTTACTTCTAGTGTAAAGGACAACTATGGCAACTAGGGGATTTACTATAATATTTACAATCACAGATGGTTTGATACATGAGCTTAATACTTATGGAAACATTATGATTTGTTCCTATTTACTACCGTTATTTTATAAGGTTGAACTACCCTTCATTTCTTTATTAACGTGAATTCTTTTGGGTAGTATAATTTCTTGAGGCATACAACCGTTAAGTGTGTATCTCCGAAGGTTCTCATGGGCTAACCCATCTACGGTTTATTAAGAACTCAGCTATTTTGATGCATGAATATATAATTGAGTGAAATTATTCCCTAAGCTTAGTATTTCTCTGGTATGTATTACAAGATCTACCGCACAAAGTACCAAAATGCACATAACAATTTATACCTGGAAGGACTAGCTACCAATCCCTCTCGTCCAGCTCATTGAATGTCATGTGCACATCAAATGGGTGCTAAGTCATGGATTTCTTAATTTTTTTTTGACAGCGAGGATGGGTAAAATCAATCCAATGGTTGGTCTAGCTGTCGATCCAACTTCCCTCATACCATTTGGGAGATGGACTATACTCTGCGTGACACACTGTGCACACAAAGGCATCTTAACAAATTTTGGTGGGCTATGCCCCTTACCATAGCATGAAGGCCTCACGTTATTATGCTAGAACCTTCTTAACGTCAGTAGTGTCGCACTGGAATAAAGCCATCATAGTCCCAGAGGAACGATTAGAAAATATTTTTCATCCCAACTGTTGCGGGTGTCTCTTCGTCATTGTTTCGCCCTACCTGCCACTAGTAAGAGAACAATAACTTAGATCTATGCCGTACATAAGCATTTCATTTGAATTTTCAATGTTAATAACTATAATTTCTTCATTTTCCTTTAATATCGAATGATCGAAACTACCCTCACCTCTATCAATATGTGCGGTTCATTTTTTTCCAAACATAGATTTCGACCATGTTTACTTCTGTTAGTTTTACAGGTAAACCTTGATTAATGTTACTTGACTGAATACAACCCTAAATAATTTTTTGTTCAATGATACATGACTCCTAACTTATGTTTTATCAATGTGCTTGACCTAATTACTCTAGGCATGGTTCCATTTACAGATTTGGGTATTTTTCATGGAGAGGCGTCGGTACATACTGGCATATAGGTACTCTCGAATTCACAATTTGAATTTATCTTTAATATGTTTAAGATAGATGAACCAAATCTATTTTAAACTTGTTATGGATCACAGAAGCCTCAACTCTACAATTATGTTTAATATATTTTAGCTATATCCCATCGGAATCACCACTGAGTATTTTTTTTCCATTATTATAGTAAGGACAGCCATTAAGGAACCACATATTTTCACCAAGTAACCTATGCAATTTCTAAAGTTTCATTTTCTCAACAACTATTCCCAATTCGTTTATGTCATGTGATTTCTCTTCTATCACATTCATGGTTGTAGGGAATGTCATTTGTATGTGTGTGTATTCGTCTGCATTTGAATTCAATCCAAAAATAAAAACTTCCTTTGGCCTACTAACCTTCTACGACTCGCTCAGGTCATTTCTGCGCTCCTCTACTGTTGGCAGCGGTTATCCGGGCATAGGTGGACTGAGTTATTTCTGAGTTTATTTGCTTCACTCTTCAATTTCTATGTTGGCTAATATAGACACCAACCTAGCTACCAAGCTTCCTATGGTTATTAAATTTTTCGTATTTTCTCATATTAATACGTTTAGGCAAGCGACTCACCATATCTGTTACGATGATGTGCGACATTCTTCCCGATATTTCTATGTTTTCCAAAATCAGACGAGATTTTTTATCTCAGCTTCCTTTTCTGTACAGTGTTGATATTTGGTTTAATGAAATTATAAAATTATTCTCTCAAATAGAAACTTTACTTTCATCTTATGACTTCTCTTTATAATGGGTTACAATTGATATTTTTGCATCTCTATTCTAAGATCACTCACTGTGTGGCGTTCTGTAAAATTACGCGGTATCGGTTTAGTTTTTTCCTTTTCTTATGCATTAATTTTCTAAATGACCATGCCACTCTGTCATATGGACAGGTTATAGGAAATTTCATTCCGAATACTTAAAGATATGCTAAGGGTTAGTAACCCCCATTGGTAATGGTTGTCATTCAATTCCAACTCACACGCTATAAGTTCGAATTCTATTGGCATTCTAAATTTTGGGCAGGTAACCCCTCTCTACTTATCTCCTTTTTTTTTCTTAGGGTGAAAATGTGTTTACTATTTGTAGCTTCCATAAAGAAGAAGTCGTTTCGGGCTCACCTGGTTTAGGCGAAATATTATGGTTCCTCGGTAATGTTGCTCATCAAAATTTCCTTATTTTTAACCTCTACTTTACCCAAAACACATTACCTAATCCCTCTGGTACCTATTTATTACTACACTTCTTCTAACCCTTGCACTTATAACTACACTTCTTTCATGATTTTCGTGATTAATGGTTACATGAACTTAATTACTACTTAAAAAGATTAAATAGCCTATTTACCTTTGCAGCTAACATATTTTATTTCCTAAGGTATTTTGATAGAGCGAAAGTTTTAATCATTCTGTAAAATGGAGTTGGTGCAGGAAAATTCTTGATACTGTCTGCGTTGTTGTACCCACGGCAGTTGGTAGCATCAATAGGGTTCATCGCCAAAGGCCACTGCATCTTAGTAATCCGCGCTCATTCCTTGCCAAAAGATCAACAACACTCCGTTGGGCTGGCAGCATTGAGGAAAATACGGGATACGAAGGCCAGGGTTTCAACTGAATACCTATGATTTAGTCCTTCGTCAAACAGCTGAAAGCCTAAGATTATACTTTTGTTTGTTTTCTGTTGAACAATTTATATTTAATGTGGTTTCTAGTAGAACTAGGTAGTGATACCTTGGAGAATTTTTAGTTTATACTGTAATTGTTGTGTCCCATACTTCTGGGTTAGATATAGCAATCCATGATGTACATTTGCAATTATTCATTTCTTGTTCTAATACTTTATGTGACTCATTATTCGAGCATTTGATTTTTCAAATCTCGTTAAAGGGAAAAGAGCCTGTTGGCTAGGGCCCATTCAACATAGCTCATTCTCCCTCTTTCTTAAGGGGTGTTGGATATATTTCGGGTGTTGGATATATTTCCTTAAGCAAAGTTGGAGCAACAAGTATTTCATCTTTTTATGTAGCTAACACATCTTTGTCTTCTTAATAAGCTTTGTGACTCTGCTGAAGGTGTGGGTATATTCATTTATTGAAGATTGTGGTAGCATTTATTTCCTTTGATGTGTATTTTGCTTTCTCCAAATGGGTGTGTTTCATTTTACTTGCACTAGTGTGTTTTAATTCTGCAAGTGAGGGTTGCTTTCACAAGGATGTTTATTTCTGCAAGTGGATCTATTTTTTAATTGCAAGTGTGTTTTCTTTAACTTGGGGATAATTTAGTTATATTTCTTCCATCATTAATGAAGTGTTGTCCACATTACAAGGATCTGTGATTATGCTTATTTTCATGTGGGAATAGTTCAGTTTAAGACTGGAATTTAGTGAAGGAACCTTTAAACTAAAACCTCTATTCTGTAAGAGTGTGAATATCACAATAGTCATTTAGGAAAGAAGGGATGCTTTGTATTTAGAGTAGATGATCATTTTCACATGGAGAAGCTTTCTGTTATAATAGACATTTCCTTTGACTTTTGAAATAATTTTCAATTTTTGAATGAATGATTAGATAAGGAGTCTTTTAATTATGTGAGATTATTTCCTTTGCTCTGGTTTTCTTTGCAAAATAATTTCTAATTAGCACACTTTAGATTTTATGCAAGTGGTTTGAATACTCACCACATTAATATTGATTTCTTAGTACAGGAATCTCGGTCTCGGTACAAGAATAAGAATACCATTTTATAGGGACAAATTACCCAGAACATCATTTTAGTAGGTCTCAGTACAAGAATAAGAATCGATAACCTGGTATAGGAACTAAGTACCATTGTATAGGAACAAATTACCCTCGTAAAGGGACCCAAAATTCTTGTATGAAAGCCAAAATACTCAGTCCAGGAATATAACATACTCAGAGTACAGGAAAATTATTTTAGTACATTAATATCATTCTAGTGCAGGAACTTTGTTCAAGTACAGGAATGTTGTTGTTGTGCAGGAAAAATGATTCAAAAGAGGAAATAAAAATTGTAACAAAGACAAATGCACTTCACAACCTAATTATTTCTTGGTCTTATGGTTGCACTAACATTTAGTCTTAGATGTCCAATTTTCTTTCTTTCATCTAAACCAAGATTGATTTGAAGTTCCTTTCATTGAGCTTTTGTAAAGTATTTTCCTTTTTCCGCCCTAGAATTCTTTTGGTACTATTTTCCTTGTAATTATTTGGTTCTGCAAATGTAATTATGGAAGAAAGGAAGAGATTTGGTGAAATTTTATACCTCTAGTGTTGGAATTTCTTGTGCTACACCTCTAAGCTTACATAGCCTTGCGTTGGCAATTAAGTGTTAAATGACTTTGTCTAACGACAACTCTAGCACCCAACATTTTGATGTAGTTGTGAGGGAGGCATTAAATGACTTTGTCTAACGACAACTCTAGCACCCAACATTTTGATGTAGTTGTGAGGGAGGCATTTAAGTTTGGTAAGAACTTTTTGGTTTTCTTCTCTTTGCAGTGGGGGTAAGTCTGTTGTGATTTTTTAATACCTCTAAGCTTACATAGCCTTGCGTTGGCAATTAAGTGTTAAATGAGTTTGTCTAACTACAACTCTAGCACCCAACATTTTGATGTAGTTGTGAGGGAGGCATTTAAGTTTGGTAAGAACTTTTTGGTTTTCTTCTCTTTGCAGTCTGTTGTGATTTTTTATACAGTATGCTTCTACTATTTGAAGGATTTCATACTGTTGATCTTTTTATTTGCAAAATGTTGTCATTTTTTTTATTATCCTTTTAATATGAATGCCTAAAAAGAGTAGGGGCATGAAGCCCAACAAGGGCTGAAGAAACACTCATAATCTAAACATTTTTCTCAAAGCGGGCCTTCTTTTGTAGGAAGAAATTCTAATCACACACAGATTCATCATGCAATAATTATCCACTTGGATTCTGGAAACAGTAGTTCAGGTGTGGTAATATAAAGACTAATTTGAGCCATAATCAACCTTCTACTTTTGTTCAGAGTGGTTCGATTAGAAGTAGAAAAATGGCAGATCATGAGGACCATGCTAAGGGTACTCGCAAGAATCAGGTAAATGAGGAACAATCCACCTTTGGGTTTCCAATCATGAATTTAGAGATGACTGCACAAATTAAGAACATTCTGCCATTGACTCTTCCTCATTTCCATGCTAAGGTGCATGAGGATCCAAATTCCTTTTTGTTTGAATTAGATATACTGTGTAGGATTTTTTATTACTCTACACATGCTTAGAAATTAAAAATATTCCTTGTGAATCTCAATGAATCACCCTTGTGCTTGTTCATGGGACTAGGAGGAAATACCATAATTTCTTGGGACCAAGTGAAGGGCGTTTTTCTAACAAAATATCAAGAATATTGCAAAACCAGAGAAATGAAGCACTAGATCTTCACTATTGAGAAAGATGATGATGAGACCTTGGAATATTATTTAGAGAGATTTTTATATATCTTATGAAAGTCCAAACATAAATTTGAGATAAGTACTATTAGATCCTTTTTCTTACACTGAAGATTCTAGACATAATTTGAATCTATTAGGACAAGGGGATATTTCTCAAAATTCTTTTCATCAAATTTGTGACTTGTGCATGAAGTTCTCACTGAATCAATCTAGATTTGGTAGTGGAAGTCGAAGTAGGAATAATAAACTTAGATCTACAGATGTTATGATCATTGGTTTGGAAAATAAAATGGACAACATGTAAATTGAGATTATGAATACTATTAGCAAAAAAATAGATTCCTTGAAATTCCAGCAGAAGTTAGTAGAAGAACAACAATCATTATCTGTTTATTGTCAAAACTATAGGAAAACACATATTTTATGAGAGTGTCTTCCTAATGCTAAGAGTGATCATAAATGTGTAATTTATGTAGGAAAACATGCTACCGAGGAATGCCCCTCTATACCAGGATTGAAAGAAGCATTTGAAGGTGAGAATTATGAACCTGAGCCATTGCATGCTATTGGAGCACAAAAAAAAAATTAGCCTTAGGTAGGTACAATTATGTTTCTTGAACTTTCACCACATTTTTATGGTTATAATGTGTCACCATATTCCTATCATAACTCTAATCACTCTCAACCTTGGCAACATAGGAACATTGATTTTTAGTATGGAAAACCTCCTTAATCCTGGCAATAAGGATGGAGAGGGTAAAACCATTCACATTATTCCTATCTTGCACTGATGGCATCATATCCTTCTACAAATTCACCCTACCCCATGTCACAACCATCCTTTCCTACCTTATCTCAGCAATGTCAACTGATGCCACAATTACCTTTACCACGACCTTTTTGACCACCCTAACTGCGTGCTCAACCGATACCAAATCCTAATAATAATCCTAATAGTAAAGCAGTACAATTGGTTCACTCTATTGGATCGTTCCCTTCTCCTACTTATCAAACATTTCGAGCTGGGATTCATGAGCATCACTTGATATCGGGAAGGGTAGTAAAACTAGAAAAACAAAAACAACCCACAATGATTATTGAGGAGAAAAATGAGGGAGAAACTCTTGATCATTAGATAGAAAATGTCACCATTCAACCCATTCCTGCATGATCATAGTTACTATCTTGTCCAAAGGGCCCCCCTATCCAGAGAGGCTAGTTATGGAGAAGAATGACCTTGACTCTAGTCTAGCTTCCAAGCTTAGGAATCTTTTCTTAAAGGTCCCTTTGCTTCAGGCTATTAAAGAGATCCCCATCTGTAAAAAAATAATTAAGGAACCTTGTCTTAAGAAGTCAAGGAGGAAGAGAGTAGAACCCTAGACCATTCATTTTGTTGGCAAAGCAGCCAAGTTAATGATAGTATGTGCACAAATGGTGAAATATATCGATCTCAGAAACCTGATCATTTATGTTCAGATAGGTGATATACTTGTCCCCAATGTGTTAATAGACCTTAGGGTTGACCATGAGTGTTATGACCAAGAAAACCTTGGATCCAATTGGGTTGTTCCATATTCTTCCTACTCCTACTCTCATTGAAATTGCAGACATATCTAAAATAAAGTGAGAAGGTGTGTTGGATGATGTGGTTGTTTCAATTGATTCTTGGGAATACCTTGTAGATTTATTGATAAAGTGAGAAGGTGTGTTGGATGATGTGGTTGTTTCAATTGATTCTTGGGAATACCTTGTAGATTTATTGTGCTCCAGCCAAAAAATGTTGTTGGTAGATATCCTGTGATTTTGGGGTGACCATGGCTTACAACATCTCGTGCTTCTATTGGATGTCACTCTAGTGATATGTATATTTCCCATGGAGATGCTAGGAAGAAATTCACCTTGTATCCACCTACTATATCCATTCAAGAGCTCCCACATAAATTATGGAGAGATTATGATATTGAGACTTCTTGAATAATATAGATACGATGAAAATTTTTGACATGCTTCCTCAAATATTTAGTCTAAATTTTCAAGAAAGTTATAGTTTTCAACTTCCCTCATCACAAACTCTAGTAGCATATTCTTGTACTCTTGAGCCCAACACCACTCTTGTTGAGATTAGTTTAGGCAAATATTTACACATCCCAAGAGTAGCTTCTTAGTTTGTTGCGAGACCATTTTGATGCCTTTACATGGAGTTATGAGGACTTGAAAGGCATACCTCATTAAACTTATACTCACCATATTTATATTCAGGAGCGAGCCATTACCAGATATTCATTGAGAACTTTTCTACGATAGTTATGCTTCTTTTCCAATTGTTGGATATTGATAGTGAGTTCTCTTGGTCCATAGCTTGCCAACAGTCTTTTGAGACATTAAAAAAAATTAGTACATGCACCAGTTTTGAGAGGGTCTAACTAGTCCCTTCCATTTCATATTTCCTTTGAGGCCTGAGATAGTGTTATTGGTCCATATTTAGGACAGGAAGAGAACTAGCAATCCTATGTTTTTTACTAGTCCCTTCCATTTCATATTTCCTTTGAGGCCTCAGATAGTGTTATTGGTGCATATTCAGGACAGGAAGAGAACTAGCAATCCTATGTTATTTACTTCATTAGTAAAAACTTGTCACTTGTCGAGCTAAATTACACAGTAAGTCAGAAAGATTTTTTTAGGTGTGATTTTTGCTATTAATAAATTCAAGCACTATATTGTAGGATATGAATTTTTTGTACATACTCATCATTCTGCTCTAAAGTATTTGATGAATAAACCATTGACTAGTAGTAGAGTGACCAGGTGGTTACTCTTGTTACAGGAATTTAATGTTACCATTATTGATAGACTAGGAAGATCTAATGTTGTAGCTTATTATCTTTCTAGATTAAATAATGGTGGTGAAGTAATTCTTATTGATGATGAATTCCTTAGTGAACATATTCTTTTGTGTCAACAAAATCCCCATGGTTTGTTGACATAGTTAATTATTTAGTCACCAAAACAACACCACCTCACTTATACGCTCGTGAAAAGTAGAATATCATACAGAAAGGTGCTTCATATTCTTGGATCCAAGGAGGCCTCTTTTAGAGTGGACCAGATCTCATTATTTGTATATGTGTAAGGGTGGAAGAAGTGTTTGACATTCTGAAATATTTCCATGATGAACCTTCTCGGGGCCATTTCGCTAATAAGAGAACTACATGTAAGTGTTGACCTAGATTGTCATTGATGTCAATATGGAAATATTCTAGGACAAGGAGAGTAGATCCATGAAGAAACAAGAGTAAGAAGCCAAGGAGCAAAGCAATCAAGGAAACCATCGGAAGAGCTCATTGGAAGCTTAGAACAAGAGCAGTCAAAGAAGATCCAAAGAAGTTCAACACAGGAAGAAAAGAGTAACATATAGCGGAAAAACGTAAGAACTAAGAAACAAGAGGAACACGTAGTGAAGGAGCATAAACAATCATATCAGGAGAATCGTGTGTAATATATTAGAGCAGAGCTATCAAAGAAGAGAAGACTTATTCGAGTAGTATCAGAAGCCATCAGAAGAGGAACACTCATCAGGAGAAGAAGCCAGTGGAAGAGCACTTAACAGAGGAGTCATACTGTTCATTAGAGGGAATAAAGAGAAACATGCATGAGGAGGAGAAGATAGCGGAAGAGCAGTTAATAGAGGAGCCATATCATGTGATATCAGAGGAACATCAGAGAAGAACTATTGGAGCAATGCATCAGAAGCCATTGCAGAGTCATATCAGACCAAAAAAGAGCAGAGAAGTATATATTGGGTTAAAGTATATAACCACATATATTGGGTTAAAGTATATAATATCGGGATAAAGTCAAAGTGAATGCACATGGTTATATTCCAAAAGGTGGATTTTGTAACAGTGGCAGTGGTATTTAGAGGAGAGCGCCCGATTCCATTAACTGAGTGACACGTAGCATGAGGGTGGAGAGAGAAAACCACTTTTTCGGGTAGTTATTTCCCTTGCAAATTGCTCACCCAAAATCCATGGAAGCTGTTGGATCTAGTGCAAGTTAATATACGTGGAGAATGAGCTTGATAAAGGTAAGAATCGATAACTCTTTCAAGTCTATGGAAAGGCAGAAAATGTAAGTTCCCCTGTGTTTGTGCATATTCCCATTATACGAGGGTTATAATATAATTAAAATGGATAAATGGTTATGGGTTAAGTTCGCATTAACCAAAGTTAAGAATGAAGCAGTATATATATTATATAGATGTGATAATAACACACACCCACAACTCCATTATGCAATGCCCTAATGTAATATCACATCCACTGTGTTGCTAGTCTCAAAGGTCTATCACCCCCGAAACCTTTGATTGCAATATATAGTTGCGGACCCAATTGTCCTATTATATCACGCCCTAATGATATATCACGTCCATCATATCAGGATTTATGTATAGCAGTGTTTTAAGGCTTGTGACGTTAAAACTACGATAGTGATATATATATGAACCTGACTGGACCATTGCAATATGATTTAATATATTATCACATCCGTCGCATATTGCAAGCCTCTTGTAAAGCCTTGCCACATTGAAAGCACCGATTGCGATAAATATATATGGAGCATACGAATTTATTAAAGCAGTTTAAAATAATATTACGTCTAGGCATCGGGGAATTGGCTATGTTATGTGCAAATCTTCCAATTGCGATAAGGTTGTGAAGGAGCAGACCCGATGAAGTTAAAGATGTGGGCATAATGCATTTGATGTCCGGCCTTCTGTGTTTAAAGGGTATATTTTCCTTGTATTTCCTGTGCATCCTTGTATTCCGATATATTTTATGGTCCTGGGTTTAAAGGCTTAATGCCTTGTCATATTAAAGCAATGATTGCAATAAATGGTTGACATGGCATGTGGGACCTTTATATGCCTATAGTCTCCCTTATATGGTTTCCGTGAATAATCAAGTCTATGGAAGAAAAATTATTCAATATGTGTTTTAATATGAAAGTTGACCTCTTTCCAATAAATGTGTCTTTCAGGTCGTTCGTGAAACCCATATGTGATTATGAAAAGAAGACGAAAGGACAAGTGAGTGTAGATTGGGAAGCTGAAGACCGAGAAATCAAGAGGGGATGCGAAAGGTCAAGCGAGCATTGAGGAAGATGAAGCTCAAGCAAGCAACGAGGAAGCCAAAAGGTGAGGCGTATCAGGCTTTGTTATTAAACCAGCTCACAAAAATATAGAAAGGATAGATCAACGCCTTATAATTCAGCCTCTTCGAGGGGGAAACCTCCTTTACATTACACAAATGAACAATTCTTCGATGATACAAATGAGAATACCTCCTTTCTATATATAGGAATCTAAGGGGTCATAATATAATCAGAGCCGACATAAGAATAATAATGTAAGGGGACAATAATAAAAATAGTGGGCTTCTATGGGGCGTAATAGCAACAATATGGGCACTACATGGGTACATCAATATAATAAGGGGGTTACACTAGTAGTATAGGGGCCTAACATGCCCCTCTCCTTCAAAAAGTGTTGTCCTCAACGCTTGAGTAGTTCTTGATGCTTCTGTATAAAATTTTGGTCCTCCCATGTGAAATCTTCAGTAGGTAAGTTCTTCCACTTTATGAGATACTTTTAAATTGATCAATTTCGTAGCTGTTGGGTTCTTGTTTCTGTGACTGCTCCAGGTTCCAATATGATTTTTCCTTCCTCTTCAATTTTTGGCAATATTGTTTGAATTGGGATCTTTTGAAACTTTTGAATAAGTGGCCATACTTCTTCTTCCTTCTTCCATTCATCCCTTGCTTGATTTATCCAATCTAGTTGGATAATAAAAATAGCACAAAACAGTGTTTCCACATCCTCATCTTTCTTGAGAGTGCATCTGCAACAAAATTTTTCTTCCATTTTCTATAGATGATGTCAAAATCATAACCCAACATATTTGTGACACATCTTTTATGTTCTTCTAAATATAATAGTTGTTTTAAAAAGCATTTAAGACTATCATGATCCATTTTTACCTTGAAGTGTCTTCCCATTCGATAAGGTCGCCATTTCTTAAGTGCATGTAGTATTGCCAACATTTCCTTCTCATAAATAGCTTTCTTGAGATGTAGCAATAAAAATACCCAATCAATTACATCAAAACATTCTTCACTATGATGTTGATCTACTTGTTGTTTCATTCGATTTTTCACCAAAGTGGTGTTATCCTTTAAGAGTTTTTTGATGCTTGATGTGATCTTTCACTGCTTGAACCTTTTTCTTATTGATATGTCCTTCTATCTTTAGAGTTCGAGGAGTGGTAATTTCTTCCAATCCTTTACAAGATATGGTCGGATTCATTTCTTGATTCTTAATGTGATCTTTCACTTCTTGAACATTTTTCTTCTTGATATGTCCCTCTATCATGATAGTTTGAGGAGTGGTAATTCCGACCAATGAATTACAAGATATGGTTGGATTCATTTCTTCTTTCTCGATGTGATCTTTCACTTCTTACACCTTTTTCTTCTTAATATGTCCTTCTATCTTAAGAGTTTGAGGAGTGGTAATTCTTTCCAATGCTTTACAAGATATGGTCTAATTCATTTCTTCTTTCTCTGCGGTTGCATCCTGGCGTATATCCTCTTCTTTTGATGTTTCTTGATCCTTTTCTTCCTCCTCTTCATACTCTATGTAAAATAATTTCTTCCTAGCACACGTATGACCTTTAGTGCATTTGCTATCACAATTGTAACAAAGCCCTTTTTCTCTTTTTTCTTCCAATTGTTGTCGTGTAACCCTTGTAGGTTGTGGAAGGCTAGGAGAAAAAACACTTCCATCTTTATATTTGTGACGGGTAGACTTCCTTGTTACCATAATTTTACTTTCCAATATGTAACAAAGCCATTTTACTCTTTCCAATTGTTGTGGTGTTGCTCAAAAGAAGGTGTTTCTCTTTGCATTCTCATAACGTGCTATCATTTCCTTTATAAAAATTAACCACATAACAAGTTGTTTACGAGAACAAAGCCTTTTATACCATAAAAATTGATCTAGTTCTAAATATGAAGATGCAATAAAAACCTTTTGTAACAGTGGTACAACATGTAGATCCAAATATTGCTCCATGTGAAGTATCCAATTTACCGGATCCTTTCCATTGAAATTCCTCATATCGCCTTTTCTTGATTTTAGGAGCTCGATATTGAAATGACTATAACAATGTAATTTTGGCTCTTCTAGTTCTAAAATTGCAACCTAAAATAGCCCTCTGTGTCCTCTTTTGAATGCCACCAGTCTTATTGAATTTAGATTCTCCAAGAAAGAGTTATGCACAACTCCCAAGTTGACTTGATTATATACCTTTTCAGAAGAGAGAACTTGCCGGAAGTGCCACGTGCAACATTAGGATGTAAAAAATAGATACAGGAAACTACAGTTTGTCCTATTTCTGTAACTTCTTACAAAATTTCAATCTAATGCTCAAAACAAAAGTTATGATGATTTTCCCAAGGTCACCTGTTTGGAATGTAATTCAGGATTCTACAGAAAGACCAACTTCGTCAGATCATATCTCCGTAAATATAGCACGAAAAGATCTCAAATTTGGAGCCAAGGTTCAGTGTGATTTCATGTCAAACGGGTTTTGTTTTCCGCTTCTGAAACATTGGAGAAAAAAGTTATAGCGAAAATGTGACGATGACCTATTTGGAGCGGCAAAACCCTAGAATCCAAAGCTGTGATACCAAATGTTATGAAGCCAACTCACAAAAAGATAGAGAAGATAGATAAACGCCTTATAATTTAGCCTCTTCGAGGGGGAAACCTCCTTTACATTACACAAATGAACAATTCTTCAATGATACAAATTAAAAGGCCTCCTTTCTATATATAGGAGTCTAAGGCGTCATAATATAATTAGAGCCAACATAACAATAATAATGTAAGTGCACAACAATAATAATAGTTATTAGTGGGCTTCTATGGGGCACAATAGTAACAATATGGGCACTACATGGGTACATCAATATAATAAGAGGGTTGTACTAATAACAATAAGGGGATACACTAGTAGTATAGGGGCCTAACAGGCTTCTATAAAAGTGAACAAGGAAGGTTCAAAGTAGGTGGGAAAAACAAGAAGAAATAAAGGCAGTGGTAGGTCTAGCAAGATAGGAGGAAGGCAAAGGTCCAATAGGACAAGAGGAAGTTGAAGGTCCAGTGGGAGAGGAGGAACCTTGATGGACGAGAAACTTGTTGATCCGACTAACCTACGTAAGGTTCAACCCAACGATGAATTAATCAGAGTTTAGTGCAACTAATAGTAGACTCATTAAAGTTGTGTGGAGACATTATTAGAGATCATGATGGATATTGTAGACTCTGTGTGGATAGTTTGAAGATTTTTATAGACTTCTTCATATGAAGATTGATTACCATTGATGATGTAGCATGGAGACTATAGTGAAGCTGTTAACAGAAGAACTCAGTAAAGAAGAGCTCTGAGAGCAGAACATTACTATCAAACATGCCTTGACAAGAGGGTTGGAGCCCTTGGGGTTGGTGCCTTGGAAGCTTGAAGGATTGGTGTCCTTGGAGTTGGTGCTCCTATATCTAAGGTTGGCGCCTTGACAAAACAGATCCAGACAGTTTGCAGCAGAGGGTTGGAGTCCTTGAGGTTGGTGCCTCAGAACTGGAAGGATTGCTGTATTGGGAGTTGATGCTCTTAAGTCCAAGGTCGGTGCCTTAACAAAACAGAGTTGCTGCTTTGAAGGTTAGAGCCTCACAAAAGCCCAAGTTGGTGCTTAGCAATAGATTGGAATCATATATTTATTGTATCTATCTTATTGCAAAGATTATACTAATAAAATCATTTATTCTTGGTATTCGTCTTGTGTTCTGAATATAAATGTTTTAGCTGGTAAAAATAACAATTGAAATGAAATACTGATTGACCCCCCCCCCTTAGTATTTCCAACAATTGGTATGAGAGCCAATACCTTCAATCAAAGCCTAACACCTTGAAGGTTCATCTTTAGAACACAAATGGTGAAGTCAAGGAAGAAAGTCTCCAATCCTCATAAGGATGTGTCTCCCTCTACCACTAAAATAAAAGACAATCAATTTGAGGAGGCTCCATGGTTCAATGGGAAGTTTAATATATGGGAAGAAATAATCACGAATATCTTAAAGAATCAAGGCATTGAAATATGGAAATCAGTAATTTTTGATAGCAAGATGGATGGAGAATCCAAGGAGTACAATGAAAAAGAAATGAAGGAAATCTTGAATGGGTTGCCTGATTCTATAAAGAACAATTTAGAAAAATATTCATCAGCAAAGGGTATATGGACCAACTTCATGATCTTCACTCAAAAGGAGCATTGACCATGACCATTAGTCAAGAAGATGATGGAAATCAAGAAGGAAACCCAGAACCCATCATAGAAGCTGAAAATGAGAATGACGACATCAAGGCTAAAGAAGTTCTAGAAGATGAATAGGATGAAAAAGATTTTATAGAATATCTCCTCACTCAACTTACAGATGACATGGAAGAGATTATCAATTTGAAAAAGGAAAAGAAGGAACTTAATAAGAAAGTAATAGCTGGTGACCAAGACCAAACAAGGAAGAAATTTGACCTTATCCAGCTTGAATTATAAGAAAGAGATGAAGATCTTGACAAGCTTAAGAAGTAATTTCATCAAAGCAAAAGAAAGAAACATGAATAAGGCATATCCATGACAAATCAATTGGATAAAGAAAAGAAATGGGAAGATACCTTGTCAAGTCAACTAAAAGAAGCAAGAAGGTTAGCACAAGGAGCTAAGAAGAGAATGGAAGCATTAGCAATCATAGAAGAACAAATCAATGAAGCATAAAAGGAGAGAAACACCATGGTATGTCAACGAAAAGAAAATAACGAAAAAATCTTCAAAATAAAATCTAACATCCAACTTCTCAGGGCCGAAACATGTAAAGCTACATGGATCAAGGAAGAAATTGAGAGAAGTATAGCAAAGGAAAATGAAGAAATGTTCAAAATGAAATCAGATATCATCTCCCTTAAAATAAAATAAAATGAAGTTGCTCATATCAAGGAAGAAACTGAGAAACAACTTGCTAAGAAGAATAATGAGTGAGAAATATTGGAAAAAGAGATTTTATTCCTCAGGAAAAATGTTGAAGGGATGAACAAAACCTTGAAGAGCTCTCAAGCCTTGGATGACATGCTCAACCATCAAATATGTGCATTTGATAAATCAGGTCTCGGGTATGCAGGTGAATCCTCAAACAAGAAAGATAATGCTTCAAACAAAAGGGATGTGAAGAATCCATAAAGAAATGTTGATGCTCCTAGTTCGAGCAAAGGCAAGGAGAAAAATCAAGGCAACAATGGATGAAATCCTGCTCCAAGAAGAAATGTAGATAATGTCAAGGTTGCTAGAAGCAATTATTATCATCAAAGGATCTCAAGACAAAAAGAATTCAGAAGTATGTCAAAAAAATATCCATCCCCCATGTACCAAAATTTATTTATTGGTTGTTGTTATTCTTGTATAAAATTTCGTCACATGGAAAACAATTGTATAGCATATCATAAATATAGATATTATGGTCTCCCACAATCTCCAAGGAACAATTTTGCAGGAATAAATCATGAATTCTTATTCATGAACATTGTAGAATGCTTCAAGTGTCATAAGATTTGTGATATGGCATGTGATTGTAACTTAATTTGGGCTCTTAAACAAGCTAGAACCATGCAAAAGAAGAAATTTACACAAGTATGGAGAAGGAAGCAAATACAATCCAAAATTCCCTTAAACTCTGCAGCCAACAACACATGTTATTGGCCTGATTTTTGACAATCTAAGCATTTGATGGGAAGACTCCGCTAAAAGGGATGATGCATACATTTAGGGGGAGCCTATGATTCTTGATGATTATTGCAGAAGCTATTAGTGAAAGGGTCCTTATGAAATCCTTATTGAGCTATATTAACAATCATTCATTGATAAAGATAATCCCTCAGTAGCACTCCATTGAAGAATTGAACTCTTAACTATTTTTGAAGATGCTTTCCACTTGATCACTAAGTAGTAATTGGAGCAACAAAGAAGGTAATCCAATACCAGAAAAATAGGGTAAAGAACTATGGTTCTGACACTACAGATGTTAAATGTTTCTACTCAGGGATTTTATGTGAGAACAGGTAGATTATGGACACAAATAAAGGCAACCTTCAAACAAGCAAATACATTTAGGAATGAAGCATGAAGCAAGAGCAATTGGCAACATCTAACAAAACTGAAGCATTCCAAAAAGATGCCAATCAGTAAAAAGAATTTAAAAAGACAGTCATAGATAGGATATCAAAATCTTCTTGTGTAGATAACTTGTAGACATTTTTTTTCAAGAACACAAGGAAAAGATGGCTCATCAAAAGACTATAGAAAGGAGAATGTTGTGTAGTCGAATATAGCTTAGTTACTTAAGGAGAGGCATAGAAATACAAAGGAACTCTGATCTAAAGAGAGATAGCAAGAAAGACAATTTCAATGGCATTTTCTCTTGATTTGAACTATGAAGGCCTCTTAATTCTGATTATGGAGACAACAAAATATGGATTGAAGCATAAAAAACTAGACTTGATCATTTGGTGTGTGTCTATTGCAATTTGTTTGAAAGCATTGAAGTGGAGCATCCTTAAGCGTTGTTGAAGCCATGATAAAGTAGTTATGAGACATGAAGAGGGGATAAGGTGCCAATTGATGATAAAGCATCAATCCCTCTATCTTGAGTAAACATAAGAGCACTATTACAGGGGGAGTAACATACTCATGAAGATATACAATTCATAAAGAACAAAAGAAGTTTGATGGGGGGAGTCCTTGAGTACTTCTTTGCCATTGATGTCAAAGGGGGAGAGAAAAAGAATAATTCCATCAATAACAAACGGGGAGATTGTTGAGCTGGATTGTCAATGATGTCAATATGGCAATATTCTAGGAGAAGGAGAGAAGCCATGAAGAGACAAGAGTAATAAGCCAAGGACAAAAGCCATCAGGGAAACCATCGGAAGAGCTCATTGGAAGCTTAGAATAGGAGTAGTCAAAGAAGAGCCAAAGAAGTTCAACGGAAGAAGCAAAGAGTAACACACAATGGAAAAAGGTAAGAACTAGGAAACAAAGAGGAACGTGTAGCGAAGGAGCATAAACAGCCATATCGGGAGTATCGCATGTAATATATCAGAGCAGAGCTATCAAAGCAAAGAAGAGGTATTGGAGCAGTATCAGAATCCATCAGGGAAGCCATCAAAAGAGGAACACGCATCAGGATGAGAAGCCAGTGGAAGAGTAGGTAACAGAGGAGCCATATCATGTGATATTGGAGGAATATCAGAGAAGAGCTATTGGAGCAGTGCATCGAAAGCCATCGCGGAGTCATATCAGACTAGAAGAGAGTGGAGGAGTATCTATCTGGTTAAAGTATACAACCACATATATCGGGTTAAAGTATATAATATCGGGTTAAATTCAAAGTAAATGGACATGGTTATATCCCAAAAGGCGGATTTTGTAATAGTGGCAATGGTTTTTGGGCAGACTCTAGATGGTAGGTGCTATTTAGAGGAGAGCACCCAATTCCATTAACCGAATGACACGTTGCATGAGGGGGGAGGGAGAAATCATTTTTTCATGTGGTTATTTCCCTTGCAAATTTCTCACCCAAAATCCATGTAAGCCATTGGATCTAGCGTGAGTTAATCTACGGTGGAGAATGAGCTTGATAAAAGTAAGCATCGATAAATGCACCAAGGCTATGAAAAAGCGGAAAATGCAAGTTTCCGTGTGTTCGTGCATATTCCCATTATACGAGGGTTACAATAGAATTAAAGGGGATAAAGGATTATGGGTTAAGTACGCATTAACCAAAGTTAAGAAGGGAGGAGTATACATATTATATATATGCGATAATAACGGACCCATGGCTCCATTATAAACCACCCTAATGTAATATCTGATCCGTTGTGTTGCTAGTCTCAAAGGGTTTTCACCCCCGAAACCTCCAATTGTGATATACAGTTGCAGACCCGATGGTCCTATTATATTGTGCACTAATGATATACTACATCTGCCATATTGGGAGTTATGTATCATAGTGTTTTAAGACTTGTCACATTAAAACTGCGATAGTGATATATATACAGACTTGACTGGACCATTGCAATATGACTTAATATATTATCGCATCCATCGCATGTTGCAAGCCTATTGTAAAGCCTTTCCACATTGAAAGCGTCGATTGTGATATATATTTATGGACCCAACAGAGTTATTAAAACAATTTAAAATAATATGGCGTCTAGGTATTAGGGAATTGGCTATGTTATGTGAAAATCTGCCGATTGCAATAAAGTTGTGAAGGAGCAGACCCGATGAAGTTATAGATGCAGGCGTAAAGTATTTGAAGTCCAGCCTTATGTGTTCGGAGGGTTTATTTTCTACGTATCTCCTATACATCCCTGTATTCTGATATATTGTATGGTCCCGAGTTTAAAGACTTAATGCCTTATCATATTAAAACGATGGTTGCGATAAGAGGATGATGTGGAATGTGAGACCTCTATATGGCTATAGTCTCTCTTATATGGTTTCTGTCAATAATTAATTCTATGGACGAAAACGCTTCAATATGTGTTTTAATATGCAAGTTGGCCTCCTTCCAATAAACAATTCTTTCCAGTCATTGGTGAAAACCATATGTGATTATGAAAAGAAGACGAAAGGATAAGCAAGCATAGATTGGGAAGACGAAGAGCAAGCGACCAGGAGGGGATACGAAAGGTTAAGCGAGCATTGAGGAAGCCGAAGCTGAAGCAATCAAGGAGGAAGCCAAAAGGTTAGGCATATCAGGCTTTTATAACAGTGAAAAAGGAATGTTCAAAGTAGGTGGGAAAAACTGGAAGAAATAGAGGTAGTGGTAGGTTCAATAGGATAGGAGGAAGCTGAAGGTCCAATAGCACAAGAGGGCCCCTATCTATACTCTACTCGTATAGCGACTACTGTTCAACTACTTGGATGTTACATCATTAGTGAAGCAAATAATGTTCTTTCATCACTGGCTCACTTCCCTAGAAAGGTAGGGATATTACCTCCCTTCCACCTATCCTATCACCTGCCGAAGGTCTAGTGGGACAGGAGGAACCTCGAGGAACGAGTAACTCTGTTGATTGGACTAACCTCTGAAAGGTTCAGAGTAGTGATGAATTAATCAGAGCTTAGTGCAGCTAATAGTAGACTCACTAAAGCTATGTGGAGACATTATAAGAGATCGTGATGGCTATTGCAGACTCTGTGTGGAAAATACGAAGAGTTGTATAGAGTTCTTCATATGAAGACTCATTGCCATTAATGTTGTAGCATGGAGACTACAGTGAATCTGTAAATAGATAGAGCTTAGTAAAAAAGAGTTTTGAGAGTAGAACATTACTATCAAACATGCCTTGACAAGAGGGTTGGAGCCCTTGGGGTTGGTGCCTTAGAAGTTTGAAGGATTTGTGTCCTTAGAGTTGGTGATCCTATATCCAAGGTTGTTGCCTTGAGAAAACAAATCTAGATAGTTTGCAGCAGAGGGTTGGAGCCCTTGAGGTTGGTGTCTTGACAAAACAGAGTTGGTGCTCTGGAGGTTGGAGCCTCACAAAAGCCCAAGTTGGTGCTTGGAAACAGATTGGAATCATACATATATTGTATCTATTTTATTGCAAAGAATATATTAATAAAATCATTTATTCTTGTTGTTCATCTTGTGTTCTGAATATAAATTTTTTAACTAGTAAAATAACAATTGAAAAGAAATACTGAGTCACCCCCCAATATTTCCAACAATAAGATTTTATGAGCTTGCTATTTTTGGCCTTCCTTGTTTAATAATGCCAAACAAGGTATCAAATGATGTCATAATTGTCAGCGAATGGGTCAGCCTGTCCAAGCCAATGAAATTCCTTTATATCCTCACATTATGATTTAGAACTTTGAAAAATGGGTTATTTATTTTGTAGGACCTATAAATCCAACATCTTTGAATAAAAAGGATATCTTGGTTTGTATAGATTTTGTTACAAAATGGGTAGAGGCCAAAGTTATTTCTTTCACTACTGAAAAAGTTATTGTTGAATTTTTGTTTAATGAAATTTTTACTAGATTTCTGTTCTTAGAGAGATTGTCACTGGTAATGGACCACAATTTGTTTCTAATTTGGTTCAAGGTGTTATGGATAAATACAAAATTTGGCATAGGAAATCTACACCGTATCACCTGCAATACAATGGCTCAGTGGAGTCTACCAACAAGGTGATCGAATCCATCCTTACCAAGATAGTAAATCTGCATGGGCCAGCAGGTCGCCTGAAGTCTTATGGGCTTATCAAACCACCTGGAGGAATAGTGCGGGGCATACACCATATGAGTTGGTATACATGAAACAAGTAATTTTTCCACCTGAGTTCAAGATAAAGAAAAATAAAATAAAATTGAACTGCAGTCCAATTTGTGTTAGGCCTCTCAGAAGCACAACGACAACACCTATTTCAGTTATACGAGTTGGATTAATTATGAAGAGATTTTATTCAACAGAATGTATTAGTACAACAACAATGCAGGAAGTGGCATGACATGTTGATCAGAATTAAGCAGTTCCAACCAGGTGATTGGGTAATCCTTTATGAATATAAATTTAAGTTTAAAGGAAAATTTAATACATGTTGGATGGGAATTTATGAAGTGATTAAAGTTTATAAAAATGGGGTAGCAAAAGTTAAAATTATTGATGTGAGAGAAATATTACTCCTTGTGAACGGGCATAGACTTAAAGTGTATTTTTAGCCCCTCAGAAAGAAAAATTTTATGCAGCAAATATGACATCAATATGAACTAAAGATGGTAGGTAGTTGTGTCAACCTATTTCAAATATGATTACTTCTTTTCCATAAATAAAATAAAATAAAAATAAAATAAAATAAATGACAAAAATTATAAAGAAAAAAATATTTTTCCTGTGGTTGTGAAAATCAGTTTACTGACATGATCACAAAAGGATCATCCTAAAAACTAGCATGCTAGAAGGAGGATTGATTTTTAATAAAATGGGAATGTTTCTTAATCTTCATATATGTTAACTATCACCGAGAAAAAGTTTTTAAGTTTCTTTGCACAAAATAATGATTAGGAACCAAGCGCTTATCCAAGTTTGGGAAAACTGCCATAGAAAATCTTATGAAAGAACCACTCAATGCCTGCTACAATTATTTTGGTTTGGAATTATTTGGCAGAATTTGAGGTGAAACTTTTCCCTCCTTCTCATTTCTATTTTAGAAATTTCATTCTCTATTTCTTCTTTTCTGTCCAATTGAGATTGAAAATCCCTTTCTTCAAAAGAAATTTCATATGATTTTGTTTTTTCCCTCTTTTCTGTGGAAATGTTTTTCCTATCCCCTCTCCTTATGTCCCTCTTGGATTGGTTTCACTCTTGAAATCCCTGATGATTTCCTTCCCATTCTGAAAATTCACCCCTGTCCCCTTCTTTCTTCCCTCATGAACGTGATTGCAGGATCTGATGAAGTATCAAAGAATTCATGGATCATATCAGAAAGAGCATGATAATACCAAGAGTTGGAAAATAAAACTCCTTTGAAACTCTGTAAACTTTTCAGATTCAACCTATATATTATATTTTTATTAGAGACCTTTTCCAGTTATGCATAACACTTTTGAGTGCATGAAGAACAATGCTCCCTAGTGCAGGAATTTGTATCTCAGTGCATAGACCTCCAAATTATTGGTGTAGGAATATATGTATTTTAATGTAGGAAGAAAGCTATTATTTAGTGAAGGAATGATTATTTCAGTGTAGAAATCAAAAGACGCCTTGGTACAAGAACGCATGATACAGTACACTAATGCATGTCTAGTACAGGAACGCATGATCAAAACAAAAGGATGGTCTAGGAGCATGGATTATTTTCAGTACAAGAACTTTGTTCCAAGCATAAATGTATGCATTATTATGAACCAAAACATGCAATGATGTTTTCTACATTCGATTAGAATTTTGTTTTATCATTACTTAATAATAAAGACATTTTTTAAGTAAAAAGGAATTTTTGATAATAAATATTACCTTAAGCTAAGTATTGTATACACCCTATGTGAAATCATGATGTGATTGGGGATATGTGCGAAATATTTTCATAATCTAGCATTCACACCTGATCATGTCAATAACTAATGATCAACCTGATGCCATATGATACCTTGTGTTTTTTTTATAACAAAATTCTTCTTATGACCATTGCTTTACCGATCATCATTACCCTATGTACATCAAGATCTTGCCTGCATTTGTAGCCTTTTCAAGATTGACATTTTCATAATGAAGGCATGTTTGTTGAAGAGCGTTGATATAGCAGCATGCAGTTATTTTGGAAATCATGAACTCCCTCAGACATATTTCAAAATTTCTTATTTTTTACTCTTCATGATTGTAAAAAATCCATTGTAATTTTGAGAATTTATGGCAGCTGTTCGGATAGAGCCTTGGTCCATAAAGGAGCTGGAGTAGATGGCTGAGTGTAGGGATAGTTTATCTTTGTTACAAGAATCAAGATTTCTCCCATTCCTACTCAGGTTCAATGGTAATGACTCAGCTTCCATGCTCAAATTTTCTTGCACTTTCAATGGGAACACATCTAGAGTAGGGTCCTTGGAGTTCGAGGTGACTAAAACAATCCACCACACAAGCCGCAGGGTTAGAACCTATATGAGAGTAATGGTTTAAAAATGGAGAGCTTGAGAAGGGAACCTGGAGCTCGTTTTTTATTTAAAAGAATCAAAAGGTGGACTGGAAGGTTGCATTGCAAAGGAATGCGATGGTAGAAAAATGGAGGCATCTACAATACATCTTGCAGAAATTCCTCACCTACGAGGGGAGGTATTCATTAACCTTCCTATACCATATTCAACTGCTACTTCATTTCAAATCGGGTAAGATGATCAAATTCCCATATTTCTTGTTGAAACATTTAGAGAGGATGTTGAAAAGCATTCATAAGAGTCAAGAAAGTCAAATCGAGTTTAAATTGTGCCATTACTGTTTGATTGCAATTCTAATTAGAAAAGAGTTAGAAGGAAAGGAGATGACTCAGGGGGAGTTTCTAAAATCATTTCAAGGAGAGGGTATAGTGAATAAATTGAGGAGTAATGAAAAATATTAATACGGAAAATCTCAACCGAAAATGGAATTTATTAACCCCGCAGACTAGTAAGGAATCCAAGACTAAAGTAAAGTAGACCCAGTCCAAGTAGATGGTGCTTGAGGAAGAGCATGAACTTACAACTGAAACCCTTGGCCCTTCAAGGAAACTGGCGAGGATATATGTGAAGAAAATATGTGCATCCTCAAAAGGAGGCGACGCTACATCAACCTCTCCAATAAACATTGATGATTTGAAGGAATATGCCCCCTCTACAGATCACCCCTAGTCTAATTCACCAATTGAAGATAATCTTTCTCTTCTAGTAGATGTCGCAATCCATTATGTGTTTAGTATAGGTTATGTGAAAGAGGAAGATACCACTCCTCTAGAAACCTTCATTAAGAAATTAAAGAAAAGGAAAACATATAATATACATAAGGCAAGTGCAGGAAAGGAGCCGCAGTGGATCAGACTGAGGATATTATTCCTTACAGTTTTGAAACACAATGTGAGATTTCCCTTGATAATAGTAGTACTTGTCATGAGTCAGTTCCTGAAGGTATTGTAACACACAAAGGACTAATAGGGAAGACCTTGATTTCTATATGCACAGTCAAGTCAAAGAATTGAAATAGTGAATTTATGGACTTAAAGTGTTGAACCATGCTATGAAATATTAGAACACAATGATGCAAAGCAAGAATGTTCAATTGATGGAAGAGGTGTTAGAGAGGAAGTGGCAAGAAAAGGTATGGACATTTCGAACATCTAAGTGCTACATTTGCCTTAGGAAGGCAATGAAACAACTCAAAAAGGCTTGCAATGAAAATTCAAGGATAGTGAAGAGGGGGATTAGTATTCAAATTTAGGATTAAAGGGAGCCCTCCATTCTGGTTGTTTTTGTAGAAGATAAGGTTGTCTGAGGACACACAATGAAATGGGGATGGGAGGATGTTGGTCATGAGAATTGCCTTCGTTTCAACCTCCATTTTACCCAAAACACACTACCTAGGCCCTTTGTTTTACCATTGGAAGCTATTTATTTCTGCACTTCTTCTAACCCTTGCACTTATTCCTTCACTTCTTTCATGATTTTCTTTATCAAGGGTTATATGAACTTAATTACTAATTAAAAAAATTAAATAACCTATTTTCCTTTGGAACTTACATATTTTTCTTCCAAGGTATTTTGATTGAGTGAAAGTTTTAATCATTACGTAAGATGGGGTTAGTACAGTAACATTCTTGTACCATCAGATTTCCTGTAGCCTTAATATTTGCGAGCATCAACATGGTTCATCGCTAAAGGCCACTATAGCTTACTAGTCTATGCACATTCCTCACCAAAATATAAGTAGCACTCTATTGGGCTCGAAGCATTGAGGGAAATACAGGATATGGAGGTCAGGGTTTCAACCGAATACCTCTAATTTAGTATTTTTGTCAAACAACTGAATACCTAAGATTATACTTTTGTTTGATTTATGTTGCGTCCATGATCTAAATGATCTATACTTAATAGGGTTTCTAATAGAACTAGGTAGCGATACTCTGGAGAATATTTGGTTGATACTGTAATTTTATGTCTCCATCCTTCTGGCCTATAACTAGTTATCCACAATGTACATTTGCAATTACTGAGTTTAATAAAAGGGTCTATGCCGATTATTCATTTCCTATTTGAATACCTTATGTGATGCACTATTCGAGCATTTGATTTTCAAGATCTTGTAAAAGGGAAATGAGCTAGTTATCCAGATCCCAACAAATCCAGCTCGTTCTCCCTCTTTTGTAAGGTGTGTTAGATATATTTGCTTATGAAGGGT